>JANAVB010026400.1:779885-907385 GCA_029216955.1 Iris pallida
AAGTGTGATTTTTTTAGAATTTTATAAATATTTATTATAGAAGGTCTTAGTCACGGTTAAGTTTTGGAGTGCAGGATAACCAAGAATTTTGGCACTGAGAGTGTGGTCAGGTGCCTTAACTAGTATTCTAGCCATGGTAGAGGAGGCCGAGTCATAGGTGTGTACTAACAAAGAAAACCAAACCAAATCATGACATAACCATAGGAATAATTTAGTCATTTACTATTAAGATTATTGACCTTTTAGAAGACCCGGTTGTTCCAAATTAGCCCGAACTCAACCTAAGTCCTGGTGGTCATGTAGTACGACCAACGTCGTCCATGTAGCTATATAGATGTGTATATATATTGGTAATCCATTTCTAGTATTGGGAATAATTTCTATAAATTATATATTGAATGTAATATATGTATTATTGCTATTTAAATTGTATTTTCTTGGAAATATGATAACCTCCTCTTAGAATGATAATTTGGGATTTACTTAGGCTATACCTATATATTTGTGCATGAATAGGTAGACATAGTACTTTATACATATTTTTCCTCGATCTTGAATATTAGAGAAATATAAATTTAATATATATTTCTTTTGCCTTCGGTCTTTTTCTCCCTAATAATGATCATTTGTACAATTTTATGTTACGTCTTTTCTAAACACCGTCATATCATAAGTTCATATCACTTATATTCTTTTCCTTGGACCTAAGGAATTATTTTCAAAATAACTTCTCCCTCGTTTGTCTACTAATCTCGAGTTAAGTTTTTAGATTCAAAAGTTTTCCTCCCAATCGTTGAGTATTGAATACCCGTGAAATAAGGATTAAAAGACTTTTACTTATCTCGACTTCGATCATCATCCTACCTAATCAATTGTTTTTCTTTTCAAGAAGCTGAATCTTATACTTGAACAACAGATAATTGCACTTTTTTTTATCTTTATCAATTTGTATGATATTTTAAACTCCTTTGATATTCTTGGAGGATATAGTTGGAATAATTTTGATGACTTATGATGGCAGACAGCCGCACATTGTCGCCACTTATTTGACTTATGGAGACTGTGGGTTCACTGCAGCCACCAGCGTACTGGCGAGGCATGATCCCTAAGTTGAAGTAATCTCGAGTAAGTATAAGTTATCGAATGTTGTCAAAGCTATATCTTGGTCGTCCTATCTCCATCTTTAACTTGTTATATCCAGATTGGATAGAATTGATAGGGTATTCGTTACCGTATCCTTGCTTGAGTCGTGGAATCAAGAGTTTATTACAGCTAGCTGTACACTGGCGAGGCATAAATTCTTGGTAAAATGACTTCGATCATGTTTACGAGTTTCGAATACCATAGAGACTACGTCTGATTGGCATATAACTATTAAGTTTTCAAATTGATTTGTGCTTATTCCTAGTCACAAATCTTCTCAATAAATCGGTAATTCTCCCTTTCTTTCTTATCCTTCTATTTTTTAGATTGTCACTTTTAATATAATTTTGACTGAGTTCCTAAACCTATCTAGATTTTGATTCTAAACTCGTGCCTAAATAATCGTGGACAAATATCCTAAGCAAATCGAAACGATTTTGGATTTGATCATCCTTGAACAATCTCGATCATGACTAGACTCCTTTCATCATAATTCGATCGAGTCAAATTCGTATCCTTTCCTAGGTTTGATTCTATACACAATCGTTCATGATTAGAACGATTTCGATTAGATCACCCTTAAATATTGTAGATCACGACCTAACTATTTGATTCTATTTTGGTTGTGCCAATTCGCTTGTCATCCGAGAATTCAATTCCATGATCGTGCCTAAATAATTTTGTCCAACTAGTTGTTCATACCAAGATGATTTCAATTTTGATCGATCTTAAATCATTTTATCCAGACTAAATCATAGTCATGTCTATAATTTCAGCTAAATCATAGCTAAGGTTATACCTTCGTTCCAACTATGATCATGACTAATTTGATCATGATCATACTCGTGCCAACTTCCTATTTTTACCCTGCCTGGATGACTTGCATAATTAGCCTTGATCGTGACTGCCTCTTAAATGCGTCTAAAATCCTGTTTAGATTTCATCGAAAACTTTGGTCGTTCCTTAAAAAACTGGTAATGACTCAACCATGCTGACCGTAGATTTTAGGAACGTTGAGCACCTCTAGAGGGGGGGAGGTGACTAGAGTATGTGCGTGTGCAGCAGAAAATAATCACCAATTAAAAATATTAAGCAGTTATATATTATGGCATATAAAAGACGGTAAATAAAATACGGTAAAGTAAGAGTCAAGAATTCAAACTCAGTGACACAGCGATGTATACTGGTATTCCTCTGAGAGGACTAATCCAGTCTCGAGTACTCTTGCTCGATGTTAATCCACTATGACACAAGCTTTAACTGAGCGCTTGCAACTCTTACAACACCGTGCTTGGTGACAAGCGCACGACCAGTTTCACAACACCGTGCTTGGTGACGAGCGCACGACCGGCTCCAGAAGGCAATTTGAAAACTGGAACATTTTCTGAATACAACCTCCGATACAACTCTTCAACACCAAACTCTAGATTAAACAGAAACTGTACTGGCTTGGCTAAGAGTCATAAAGGCTTAGATATGAAAGTAAAAGCTCAGAACACTTTAGATAGAGAAGAGAAGAGATGAAATTGGATTGTTGAAATGAATGGTAATCTCAACTCTATTTATAGTGTTTTTGGGAGACCGAACTCGGGCAGAGTTCGGGCAGAGTTTGAATGCTAGAATTTTGTATACGAACGTTGGATGCAGATTTGGTGGGAACTGTATTTCAAATAACCTGGACCGAAATCGGGCCGAACTCGGACCGAACTCGGTCAGAGTTCTGTTCGAGTTCTGCTGGTTCAGAACAGTAAGGAATAAACCAAATTTGCATAGGTTTTGGGCCTTTTGGAATTGTGGATTTTTGGGATACGTAGGTAGGCTTATTTTTGTTTGTGGACTGAGAAAAACCTAAGCCAGTACCGATCCGATCAATCTCACATTTTTCCTAGACTCAATAAAAGGAAAAATACAGAATAAAGTCTTTGTTGTATATGTCCTAGTTTGATCATGTTTGATCATGCTTACAGCATATCTACAAATACATGTTAGAAGAACAAAGCAGTATAATGCATTATGTTACAAACATAGCAATATGTTATAGAACATTTAGGACAATGCTAATATAAGGACAATGCTAAGTTTAAGTTGCAACAAGATAATGATTACATGAATATTAGTGACGTCAATATGTTAAACTTAATTGATTAGCCATATTCAAAAACATGATATAATTATTGGGCTAACAATCTCTCCCTTTTTGATTATGGCAAATCCTTGGGCTAACAGATTGGTCATGCCCAATCATTTCACACTTGATCGTTCTTAAAAACAATTGCTTGTCATCTAGACCATTTGACCGAATACCAGTCGTACCAAATCACACTCTCCTTTTTGTTTATTATCTTTATCATTTTTACGTGTGACTAATTAGATCATGAATCATATTACTTTCTTGATTATACCATTCGTCGTTTTATTCATATCAATTAAAAATTTTGGTTTTCTGATTATTCTTCATAGTCGTGCCTAATCGTGCTCTTAGAAATTTGAGGACAAGTCATTCTAAGGTGAGTAGACTTTAAGCATCCTAAAACTTTGAGATATACGAGAACTACCGATAGATTGGAATAATTTCCATTAAGATGATAGTTAGTGCCCCGTGGACTCCCACTTTCCATTTAGATCATTTTGTGTCCCCGGCTGTGCCATTAATATTCGGAGCATGAGACCAGTTGTTACCTCCTAACAAATTTCATATGCAAGATCTAGACGAGTCCACCTTCATTTAGGTATATCGTGTCCCATTCAAACCCGTCTCCTTGTACTCTATTTTATGGTACGACTTTTAGGTCAAAAGTACTAGCTATAACCCTTACCATAATACTGGTATACTTTCCGACTTCCATTAGAGCCTCAAACTCGACTCAATTCATCCGACCCAATATATGGCTGTGACCTACTCGAAGCCCACTATGCACATGCCACTAGTGTGCCACCCAATTGAGGCCTCATGTGCTACTTAAAACAAAAGTCACTAAAGGCGCATTTTGGGCTTTAGAGATCTAGCTAACCAACCTGACTGGCAACTAGCTCAACCATTTGGGTGGAAACCTATTCTAGGATACCCTAACCTAGTAGAAATAATTTTATCATTAGGATCTTGTCCAGTCTATATAGATTAAAATCCAAGGTTCATCCAACCAACGAGTGATGTTCAGACAGGGAACCCATTATGACCCAGTAAAAGCCATCCATATATACCACCAAATTTGGACTTTAAAATCGAACTATTTGAAGTAGGTCCCTATACCTATTATGTAGTTTCTACCTCTTAGAATATGAAGACATTCATAACCTTTATTCCATCTACCTGGAAGTCGAGATATGATCTTGTATCGCACTCATATTCCCTGCTCGTGTGTTTAAATAACCATGGAAAAGATCACAACCTTGATTTCTCAAATTCTGTTCTACTTTGGAACCTTGTTTAGAATTCGAGAATGGAACTTCTGTTTTGCATGAATTGCAAGCCCCTCTAAGAAATGAAGGGTCCTTTAATTTAGCAAGTGACTGGACTAGAGTAGCCCAATCTAGCAAATAAGTCAATGGTTCATGAACTCTTTCTATCTGTATCATTGGATACTCTCTACCGCTCTTGAAACTTCATATTTGCTCTCGAATATTCTTCCTCATCTTTCTGTCCTTCTTATTTCGGAGCGACGAATGGTCATGCTCATTAGAATTTATCAATATTTCTTAGCTACTTGTGTAAATTTATTGATTGTTAAATTTTGGGTTGCGTGATAGATATGAGAGGATTGTAGATGCCTTATGCTATAGATATCTGTCGGTAGTTACTTTTAGCAATTAGCTGGAAGGTTACAATGTTATAACGTCATGTGTTTGAAGTTGTACTGTGACCAAAGGTGGGTAGAAGTCCTCAAGGATTCGTAGTTACGAAATGGCTAAGAGAAGGTTATAAAATATTTTGAGGAATTAAATTGAGGAGATTAAGGTAATAGTAGACTTTAAATTTTAAGGAATAGTTATGAATTAGAATTTCGAGGACGAAATTATTTTTAAGGTGGGTAGATTTGTAGCTCCCCTTCTCAAAAATTTTAAAATATTTTATTATTATTTATTTTATTTGAATGGTGATTTTTAGAAATTTTATAACTAATTATTTAGTTAATTATTACGGTAGATGACTTTAGCCATGGTTGAGTTCTGGAGTGCAAGACGACTAGAAATCATGGCATGGATAGTGCAGTGGCGTGCCTTGACTAGTGTATTAGCCATGCCAGGGAAGGCTAAGCCATAATGATAACCTAACTAGGAAAACCAGACTAAGTTGTGACACGACCATATAAATAATCTAATTATTTGATTATTATTGATTATTGACTTTTAGACAACCCGGTTGTGCCAATTTAGTCTGGACTCAACCCGAACCAAACCCGAGCCCATGTAATCTTGTAGTAAGGCCAAAGACGTCCATGTAGACGTACATATTGTATTTATTAATTTTGATTGTCCAAATAGGCATTTTATAGATAAAGGATTTATATACATATAATATATATTTTATTGCTATTGAATTAATATTCTATTTTTGGAAATAGGATAAGAACCATACTTAGCTACCCTTGTGTAGTTGCAATATCTAGGATATACCAGCAATTTCAAGTACATCCGGTATTAAATTACTGTATTCTGTTCTCCTACATTTCGTTAATATTATTGTTAAGAATAATTGACGTGTATATATATTTTTTTTTGACGTGTATATATACATATCATAATAATTGACGTGTATATATACATATATAATTATTATTGATTATTTTCTATGTTTGATAATAAATATATTTTATAATCTGTGTACATATTGTCATAATAACTCTATACTAGGAAGATGTATTATTATGATTTTGGAAGTATTATATCATATGTATATATATATATATATATTTAATTATATAGGCATATAAATATATATTCAGAATTTATTAATGTATATACAAATATACATGACATTTATATATATATATATATATATATATATATATATATATATATATATATATATATATATATATATATACATATATATATATACATATATATAAAAAATATATATATATATATATATATATATATATATTATACATATATATATAGGTGTATATGTGTTTGTATATATAAATTATATATATAATTTATATAAATTATATATATAAATGTGTGTGTGTATATAAATTATAAAAATATATATATATATATAAATTATATATATAAATGTGTGTGTATATATATATATATATATATATATATATATATATATATATATATATATATATATATATATATATATATATATATATATATATATATATATATATATGCTTATAGTAATAAATAATAACTAAAGCAAGTCTCAGCCAAACATAGAACACCCCAGGCCCGAGCAAAATGGCCCAAACAGAGAACCCCCCCAGCCTGAGCAGAGGAATCTCAGGCCTGAGCCCGAGCGGAACCCCGCTCATTTTCTTCGCTCGGTCGGCTATATATGTAGAAATAGAGAGGGAGCGAGATCGAGAGAGAAACCGAACCCTAAACTCCGACGGCGTGACCCTCCCCCAGCGTCGACCCCGGCCTTGGCGCAACCGTGTGCCACCCTGGGCGTCACCGCGTGCAGCCAGGTCCGCGCGGAGGCAGCGCTCACGCGCGCGAGTTCAGCTGAGGGCAGCAACATATCGACGAGGGTACCGACTTTATTGTTATATTTCTTCGCGTACACTTCGTCGTTTTATGTTTTATAAATTAGTCCGGAGAGCCTATATAACCCTTTCGAGATCCCACCAAGGGGATTTGTGGATAGTGTCACAACCTGCCCAGAAACTTGATGCCAATATCGGCAAAGTCCTGTCCCGAAATAGGACCCATGACAGCCCAAACCCCCATGATCGAAAATAAATCCTGATTAATCTAGCAGTAGTCTTTGGTAACCTGCTGAATAGAAATTATAGAGCACATGTAGGGCTTTAAAACCCATCTGGTAGTTTAATTTATCGTTTGTTATAAGAAAAGAATTTTGATTGTAAAGTTCATGAAAACCTGTTTTAAAAACTAGAAAAACCTTTGATACGACGTGCGTCCCGCCAATCCGGGCGACATGGTCACAAACCGAAAGCATCGAAAGGTGCGTATCGAGTTTGCGGACGTGTGGGCTTTGACGGAATTCAAATTGGTTGCGTGGTGCGCGACGAATTTGATGCGTATCCGTCGAAATTTACCGTATCGGTCTCTGTGCAAATTTTCTAATTAATTTGTGCACGCTCGTCAGATCGAGACAAAACTTGCGCCAACAGGACTGTATCATTTTTCTAGTCCTGTATGCCATGTTTGGTCCGATTCTGAGACAGTTGATTGTATCGCTGTTTTGTGGGCCCCACGGTCCGATTCAACGACAATTTTGTACACGGTCCGCCGGAATTCAACTTTGGACATACGGTTGGGTTCGTATCATCAAAACAAATTTATAGAAATGTAGTTTGACGACTTTAGAGACCGTTGACTCTGGCACTCTCTTCGGTGCAAAGTGGGTCCAACGGTGGACACCGTTTTGACCCAAAATTACTGTTTTGCCCCTGTGTCCAGAATTAGATTTAAGGACAGGCAATTCTAGCTAATTTGACTATTCTGAAAATGTTGGAAATGTTTATTTCAGCATCCGGAGACTTCTGCATGTGTTGACTGATTGTGGCTCATTGAGTGGTGTAGTATTATCGGTTTCAGTAGCACAGGACCTCAGGCGAGTAAATCTCTGATAATTTTTATATTTGATTATCTCCATGTCTCTTGTACGTAGTAGTGTTTTATATTGATATTCCATTAGTTTTTGACACGATGTTACACGAGATAGTAGTTATGGATTCTTTACATGTTGTTCGTGACCAATTTATTATCATGTTCGTGACCTGTTTGGATCCATGAGTACTGGTCGGGCGGGAAAATACTCTAAACATATAAACAAACCCAAAATTATACTTGTCTAATAGCAGCATCACACTTTACGTACGGGTGCCAGATCTTATTCTTGCCTAATAGCAGTCGCACATTTTATGTGCGGGGTGCCGGATTTAGCCTTAGCCGTTTACATGTCGAAGTAGTATTTCAACTCACTAGTTAGGTACAGTGTCTGGTTCTACAGTATATATTGCTGGCTATAGGTGTTCTTTATTTTTATTACTCACTTGCCTTGTTCTCCCTGCTTAGTTTCTGTCATGATTCTATACTTGTCTTTTCGTCATGTATTTTATTATTATTTACAGATTTATGGATTTTGTCATTTATTGAATCTGTTATGAGATTGTGCTCGTTCTATTCCCGATTAGAAGCCAACATTTTTCAGGTTTAGCCGCGATCACTCTTAGCACTAGGAAAACATGGGTATGCTGAGGTCGACCTAGATAGTGGAACTAGCTATCTTTTCTATATTGTGAGAACTTTGTATTTTCTTTAATTTTAAATATTGTAAATGTGTAATAAATTTAGAAATGTGAATGAGCAATAAAGTTTATTTTGAGCAATTATTTCTTACGAGCTTAACAGCGTTCTACCGTCGACTCTGCGGCGTAGGCTGGCTTGGACACGTCTCGTATCCGAAAAGCGGGTACGTGTCGTGACAGTTGCGCACAGAGAGAGTTTCTCAAATAAAGAATCCTCTTACCTATGCCAATAAGCTCAGTACTTATCTGTATACACAGGGAACAAAGTATCTCAAGAACCGGAATCATGTTCCTAACATCATCAAGGAATATGTACCTGCGACTTCTCCTTATCTTGTCACTGTAACCGATCTCTGCAAACTTCTTGTACAAAAGTAGAAGATCACAAGACCACCTCGTCCACCTGTAACTCCACATCAGGAATATCACTATAATCATTATCATGAAGTAGTGATCAATATTATTGTCAGTCAGCAAAACGGTCTATCTTCGACCGTTTGAACTACACTCAGACTCCTGAACTCATTATGGTGGACGAAGATGAATTACAATATGCTTCGGTCAATATGATGTCCCGAAGTACTGGGGGCAGAAAACGTCCAAGACGTAATACATATCCCACAATCCCAGTCAACAATACCTTGATCGTATCCCTAGAATACAAGATCAAGAGGCCAAAACCTACTCGGTCAAAGGAATCTTACCTCTCATAGCCTTGAAGATGTCCTCAGTCAATGGAATCTTCCTTCCAACTAAGACCTAATCGGTCAAAGGAATCTTCCTTCCGACCAAGAAATAATCGGTCAACGGAATCTTTTTTCCGACCAAGAAACAATCGGTTAAAGGAATCTTTCTGATTCTGACCAAGATTTCGTCGAACAAAGGAATATTCCCACTCTTCATCCTGGGGGTAGTTCCCTGCATGACTTTGATGCTGATAGTGAGATCTCTGAGCGAACTATCTTTTCTACTCGCTCATCATCGATAGCCAGAGAAGTGACTGCCTATGTCACTAATGAAGAATAAGATGCATCCAGCTCCGACAGTCAGGAGCAAAGGATTGATGCATTAGAGACTAACTTGAAAACCATGGCTGAAATGGTTACAAGTACGCATGCTGTGATCGTAGCACAACATACTGTTCTACCGATTGTGAATCCAATTCCAACCCAAGAACATGTAGCAGCATTTTCCCATGTCAACACTGGGCTGGGGGTGCAATCTCCCTACAATGCTACTGTAGGAGCTCAAAAATAAAGGGGCTCCACTCATCAGAAGGCGCTAGCATCAAGTGGCGCTTGACAACTAGATGGCACGACACACAGGTTGTGCCTATATTTGGGTGTGCGAGGGCCACGTGGCAAGCTGTCTCGAGAAGTTGTAACGTAAGCCATCATTACTGACAGCTTGAAAGTCGAAGAATATCCCTTCGAATCCCGGGGAGTGTGACGCTCGAGGAGATTATGTCAGTTGCAATTAATGATGACAGACAAAGTCACGCCAGTCATCAACTGTCACGAGAAAAGCAATAAGGATTGAACAGACAGATTAATTGAGGGGCACCGGTAATCAAGTTATGCCAGGTGCCACCTATCAACCTGGTGCCACTTAGTCAATTTATATCCAGAAGCAAGATGACGTGGTGCGCATGCCACTAATCTCGAAGAACGTGTTCACTACACTGTCCACGACCATGTGCATCTTATCAACAAGATGCCATGCGTCACTAGCAGTTAAAGTAACCGCTCGTACAACTGGATAAGAGGCACGCAACTCAGAGATATGCGCCACTCAGAATAACTACTTGACAGTTATTTCAGAACTCTATAAATATAGTTTCAAATCACTTCTCAAGGATCACTAATGATCATAATCTCGTACTAAAGTGCTGTTGCATTCTCCAAATGCTTGTGTCTTCAATAACACATCTTTCAAGGGATAAAGTGGTCGTCTTCTGATCATATTCCTTAGTTGTACTTCTCCAGAAATTATTTTACTCTTGTACTTTCTTTCTTTCTTAGTTTGTAGAAATCAAACTTTTGTTTTTGCAAACAAAATGATGAAACTGCTGGGGACGACTTTCTTCTCCGACGAGAAAGTGACAACTCAATATGATACCGCATTGATCGGTAAGACGCTGAAGACCTTGATCGTGCAATTCGACCAAACAGCCTACGAAGCCATGATTAGTGTCGGGAGTGTAGGCGTGCCACTGGGGCTGCCAAGAACAAGGCGCACGCCATATGGACTCCCAAGTCCTCAACAACACCAATTACTGCTTCTGTGTAACCTGTGCCAGTTGCCTCTCTGGCACAAAACAAAAGGAATGTCCTTTGGCTACTCCCTCTTCTTTTCGAGTTCTGAACTCGGAGAAGAGACTGTCAAGTGGGTCTACTAATTAGAATAAAGAAAAGCACTCTTTGGCCTTTTCTCATTCTGCACAAGCTACGCCTATTCCTGCCCTTGCGCAGAACAAGGTGAAATGCATTTTAGCTACTCTCTCTTCCTCCCCAAGTCTGAAACTTGTTGGGAATACACCTATTTTTGCCCTGGCGCAGAACAAAGGGAAGCACCCTTTGGCCTTTCCTTATTCTTCCTCGGTCCTTGACTCGATAAAAAGTACTTCTGGTTGCGCCCTTGCGCCAATCAATACAAAAGCTCTTTTGGACAGAAACTCTACTCATCTTGACAGAGACAATCAAATCTCTGGTGAGAAAGTAAGTTCTGTTCAGAATGAACTTTTTGCTACCCAGTTGCGCCATGCCAAGCGTACAGGAACAGGGTGCGCAGCACAATTAGACATTCTATCTACTCCCAAAAATTTAAGTCAGGATTTGCCAACCCAGCGTATCTCAAGATCTAAACAAGACAAGCTGCTGGTGTCTCAAACAGACACACAAGTGGCATACCTATCTGACTTGTATGCCTATCTCAACAGGCACCAGTCAGGATCAATCTCAGCAGGGCATAAACAACCTGCGCCCGCAGCCAACTTATGCCAGAAGATGACTTCAGAAGTCAAGAATCCTCTTACCTATGCCAATCAGCTCAGCACCTCCTTGTACACTCAGGGTATAGGACACCTCAAGAACCGAAATCATGTTCCCAATATCATCAAGGAATATATTCCTCCGACTTCTTCTCGTTCTGTCGTTGTAACCGATCTCCGTAAACTTCTTACATAGAAGCGGAAGATCGTAAGGCCGTCTCATCCACTTGTAGCTCCACAACAAGAACATCACTATAATCATCACTATGAGGTAGTCATCAAATGTTGCTGCCAGTCAGCTAAGCAGTCTGTCTTCGACCGTTTAAACTATGCTCAGATTCTTGAACCAGTAATAGTGGACGAAGATGAATTATTGTACGCATCTATCAATATGACATCCCGAAGTACTGGGGATGGAAAGCGTCTGAGATGCAACGCATCCTGCAACCCCAGTCAATAATACTTGGATCGGATCCGTGATTCCGGTAAAGGGGTCTACCGACACACCAGATCAAGAAGCTGATATACAATCGGTAAAAGGAATCTTCCTTTTGACCAAGAATCAATTGATCAAAGGAATCTTCCCTTTGACCATAATCAATCGGTCAAAGGAATCTTTCTGACTCTGACCAAGATTCTCTCAGTCAAAGGAATCTTTCTCTCTTGTCCTGGGAGTAGTTCCTTATATGACTTGGATGCCAACAGTGAAAGTTCTGAGCGAACCATCTTTTCTACTATTTCCTCTTCAGTGGCCATAGAAGTAACAACATATGTCACTAATGAGAAACAAGACATATCTAGCTCTAACAGTCAAGAGCAGAGAATTGTTGCCTTGGAGGCCGGTTTGAAGAGCATGACTGAAATGATGATAGGCATGCATGCTGTGATCATGGCACAACACACGGTTCCACCGGTTGCGAATCTGATTCTAACCCAAGAACCAGTAATAACATATGCTCATGTCAACATTGGCCTGGGGGTACAGTCTCCTCATACTTACTTCAGTACCAATCTAGGCTACTCCAAGTCAGTCTGGTGCTGGGGTAGTGCATATCATGCAGTCCCTCCTCCTAACATAACAAATCAGTCTACTGCTCCACAACCAGTTGGAGATGCTAACGAGGCTGTAAAACTTTTGCGTACTCAGTTTGAAGCCTTCAAACGGAAAGACGGCCAACAAAAAGCTTAGGATTAAACAACCTTATCCCATAGAGTGGAAGGAAGTTCAATTTTCACCCAAATACAAACCTCCTACCATTATGCTTTTTGATGGCAGTACATCCCCAAGCCAGTACCTCAACTACTTTGAGGTAATGACTGATCAACTTTAGCCAAACGATGCTCTACTCACTAGAGCATTCGTAGGATGCTTAGCTGGTGCAGCTTATGACTGGTACCACAGTTTGCCAGACGGTTGCTGTAGAAGCATAAATAAAATTACTTAGACCAAGTCAAAGAAGTTGAGAGCTTTACGCAAGTCAAACTGAATCAGAATCAAATTTTTATGCAGAGAGCAAACAGGGTAAACTCTACGCGAGCTACTTTATGCGAGAGGCATCCTTAAACTTTATGCGGGAGACAGGCTGTCCACATCACATTTAATGCGCGTGATTTTGATCTGACAGAATAATTTTCTGACAGCAAATTACACAGAAGTCGAGAAGATCTTTTCATCAAACCCAACGCTTGTCGTTTAGTGTGCAGATGGGCTACTTTACGCTCAAGAGATTGCTCCTTTACGCACGAAAGCTATTCGAGTTTTTACGCTCAAGGCTTTTGTGCGGGTAGAGTTTATTTGAGCTAATTTTACGCTCAAGGCTACTTTTCGGCCACTTTACGCGGGAAGTCTATTTTGGATTATTTTAAGCCCAGTCTGCTACTTTACGCAAGAAGTCTATTTTGGGTCATTTTTACGCCCAATCTTTTCTGGCTACATGAGAACGTGGTTTGCTTACGTGGCTTTCATGCCACACTTAACGAGGAACGTGTGTACGTGCTCTCCCCATTTTATTGAAGTAGTGGGACACGTGTCACCATGCGTAGAGATCAAAACTCTACATGGGACACGTTTCATCACGCGTAGAGGTTAATTTTCATCGTGGGTGACAGTTACTTGTGTAGATACCCAGTTATGTTGCTTTTTACGTACAGAGGGTCTAGTCTATAAATAGACTTATTTTTAATACAAGACAACATCAAGAGAGATACAGGAGAGGAGATTCTGAGAAAACTCATACTTTCAGAGTGATATTCCCAGAAGCATTTCTTCAACTTTTTTTTAAGAACACGGTGAAGCAAAGCAGGAAAGCATTCGACTGTGCCATCAGTACCGTTGTTCGATACCTTTCTGGTGACTTAGTTCTTCCGATTGTTCATCTTCTTCAAGCAGTTCTCTTCATCATCATCGTGTGGTCCAAAGAATAAAGTGATCGCTCTCAGATCAGACTTCCATAGCAATACTTCCCAGAAACAATTTATACTTTTGTACTTTTTCTAGTTTTCTTGCAAAAGCCAATTTTAGGCATTTTGTTAAGTGAAACAAAATGGCGACTCTACTGGGGACGACTTTCTCCTCTGACGAGAAAGTAATTGCTCAATATGATGATGTGTCGGTCGGATCGACAAAGAAGACTCTGGTTATTCACTTCGACCAGACTGCTTACGAAGAAATGCTCTGAACTGGGGATAGTACTCGCTGCTCCAATGTTCAAAAATGGCAGAAGGCACAGAAAGTTTGGATTCCTAAGTCCAAAGCATCCTCGGATCTCCCTGCTGTCTCTGCAGGCAAAGGAATCCTTCCCACTCCTGTTGTGGAGGCTCCCGTCTGTGACGAGGCAGTCTCTACTTCTGTGATGTACCCCGGGCGTAAAATCAGTCTCCCGTTTGTAACGTGGTAGACTCCCAAGTTTTACGCTCTGTGCGTAAAAATAGTCTTCCGTCTGTGACGTGGTAGACACCCAAGTTTTACGCTCTACGCGTAAAGATAAATTTCTCGTCTGTGACGTGGCAGATGTTCATGTTTTGTGCTCTACGAGTAAAGGTAAATCTCCTGTCGGTGACATGGTAGATAAAGTTCACAATGATGCCTTTGCATCTAAAGTTAATTACCTGTACGTATGCAGCGTAAAAACAAAAATCCTATTGTTGGTAAAACTTCAGTTTTTCACCAATAACCTTCTTACACTGCTTTACGCAAGGTACCAAACCTTTAAATTATGCGTAATGCTGATGGAGTTCTTTGTGCACAAAAATCTCAGGATTTACGCATGCAACTCCAGGCACATAAAATGTACAGTTTGGTTCTACTAATGCAGCCAGTAATCTTCTTTATACGTAAGGGACTAAATGTTTCTCTGTCCCAAATATAATAAAGAAGACTACTCCCTCTACTCCTTCTGATTTACGCGAGTTGCTCGTACAAAGCGTAAAATAGAAAATCTCCTGTGACACTCCCCCAAGAAAATTACCATTGTGAGTGTCACCAGATTGTAATCAAATGTTGCTGTTCGGCTTCTAAACGGTCAGTTTTTGACCGATTAAGCTACAATGTGCCTCAGTAATCAGTTGATGATCAAGAACATGAGTTGTCCTATGCATCAGTCAACATGGCATCTCATACCAATAGAGGACGACGTCTAAGACGCAATTCGTCCTGGACTCCAAGCCAACAACAGTTCAACCGACTCCTTGATACTTTGAAGGGGTATATCAGAATCCTCGGTCAAGAGTTCAAAGACTTCAGATTCAGAAGCTGAGGGTACCCAGTCGTTGGAGTCAGAAACTGATAGCGTTGATTCATACCTCTATACCAATCCCTCTGTATGTTTCAGGGAGGTTGAATCCTATGCTATCGAAGATGAACCGGAGACGTCAACTGCTAATACAGAACAACGTCTTTCTGCAGTTGAACAATCACTGAAGGACATGCTTGCCATGATGCAAAGTATGCATCAAATAATAATGACTCAGCAAACTGTTCAGCCGGCAGTAATAACACCGGTTCAGGTAGCAGCATAAACTCAAGATAGTCAAGGGGTTAATACACCTTTTAATAATCTTAGTCAAGAGCATGCTATCAATCAAAATTCTGCAGCTCCAGATCCTCTCATTCCAGAAGAAGTACCACCTCCGGTGGGGGTTACGGTACATCCAGCAACTATTCAATCAAATGTGCTTCCTCAAACCAGTGAAGCTATTCAAGCAATGCGGGAGCTAAAAGCACAGTTTGAAGTTCTGAAGCACAAGGATCAGCTCCAGAGGTTAGGGATTAAGCAACCTTATCCTCCTCATTGGAATGATGTACCCTTTCCTTCGAAATTCAAGCCACAATCGATGGTGTTATTTGATGGAAAGGCCTCTCCTAGTCAATATATCAATTATTTTGATATTATGGCATTATTTTGATATTATGACTGTACATTTGCAGAAGAATGATGCTCTTCTTACCCGAGTTTTCATCGGCTGTTTGACAGGTTCAGCTTATGACTGGTATCGCAGTCTACCCGACAATTGTATATCGTCTTTTGACGAGTTTAAGCAATGTTTCTCTTCCACTTCTATGAAGGAGGCATGGACATGAATATGTCTTCCTTAATAGAAATCAAACAAAAGGAGAAAGAAGATACTCGGATGTTTATCGAACGTTTCCAACAGGCAACTTTGAAAATGCCTCATGGTATGCCAGATTCAGCATTGATCGATACATGAAAAATGAATCTGCGACCAACTATTGCTGTCTTTATGGGCTCTTAATTCACAGATTGGGCCTTGTTCATTATAACAGCAGTTTCAGCCAAGACCAATGGTAGGTTGCTCTGTGAACATGGGATAATTTTTGCCTCAGAAGACAAAGGAAAGAAAGCCTCTTCAGGTAATAATTCTGGCAATCGCAATGGGAAAGGGAAGGAAACCATAGTGGTGAATCTTTCAAAACCCAAAACGATGCCAAATAATCAAGAGTCTTCCAAACCTAAAGAAGAATACTCTTTCGTTGACACTGATATCCCAGGGATATTCCAATATCTTGTTAAGAGTGGCAAACTCCAGATTCCAGAGCCAAAAATACCTAATGAGGTGAATCTGACTGACAATCCCAAATATTGTATCTATCATAGATACATAAATCATTCTACCAAGGCTTGCTATATCTTAAAGAAGAAAATCCAAGAGTTGATAAATGCCAATGCCATCGCTTTAACCAATGATGAGCATACGGTCACAACTAATATGATTTCTCTTCAATTTGGAGGTTTTCTTCCACAGCAAGTTTCAGATGGGATTGTTCCAATTTCTAAGGCGACAATGAAGATTGTGAATCTTCCGCCTGCTAGAGAGCAAAATGAAGGATTATTGTCTCTCACATTAAAAATGGTGAAATCATGTGGGTACATCTTGACTTAGTACCTGAAATGGAAGATGAAGGTAAAACTTCAAAATCCAAGAAAGGTAGAAAAGTCAAAACCTGCAATATGATTTCTCATGTTGTTACTCTAGATCATAATGATTTGGATCATCTTTGGGATGGCATTCCTTTGGAGGATAGGCTGAGGGGTTTGAATATATGCCCTCCAAAGTTTGACTCCTCCTACCAAACTCAAACTTACTCATCGGCAATGGTTAGCCATGAATAGTGTCCACTTATACAGGGCACAACAAGTCTTTGCTGCTTATGAGAAAGCTCCTGTAGAGATTTTTTCTCTTGTCCCGAACACCCCTACTCCTGTGGTTACAGAGGTTTCTGTTTCTTCTTTCTTTGTTGAACCATCTATTGAAAGTCCGCTACCCACTCACATATACAGTCAACAATCAGTCCATCTCATGAAAAAGATGGGCTATGACTTTCAAAAGGCGGAAGACTTGAACTATGATAAAGGAATGCGACTTCCTTTACAAATTCAAGGTCAAAAATCTACTGTTGGATTGGATTTTGAGGACCCTCATAAAAATCCTCACAAGAAGAAGACTAAGGGAAAGAAGAACAAAACCTGTAATATGGTACATCATTCTCCTGAGTCTGAAGAAGAAACCTTTGCTGGTACAAGATCTGGTAAAGAGTACCATAAAGATTATGAGGGAACTTCTAAAGAAGCAGAGGATGTTGTTGAAACACTTTCAGCTCAACTATCTCCTGTTCTTCCCGAGGCAAGGTCTTCTAAACCATCTGTGGTTAAGAAAGGGAAACAAAGAGCAGTACGCTTTGAAGTCCCATTAAAATCTGCTTCAAATCAAGGGGTAGTGATGAAATCCTACAAGTTCGATATTCTAGCCCAATTAGCTAATACTCCAGCCAGACTCTCTATCTTTGAGTTGCTTCATCTTTTTAAAGAAAGTCACAAAACTTTGAGCGAAGCTTTGCTACAAGCAGATTCTTGCTTAGCTCAACTCAAGAATCCTGATAATATACCAGTGTCGTGTCCACAATGTCATAGTGTGATGGAAGCAATTCCTAACATTACCTTCACATAAGAAGATATGCTGTTGAAGCATAATAAACACGACAGACCTCTGTGTTATACAGGGTATATTGAATCTACTAAAATTGACAGGATTTATATTGATCCTGGGTCTTCTATTAGCATTATTCTTCAGAGTATGCTACGACCCTTGAGGATTCCTACTAGTGATATGACTTACACTAGTACATCAATAGTTGGTTTCAACTCCGGAAAGAGTAAACCATTGGAAAAGATTCGTCTGAAGATTAAAATAGGTGATCTTCAAACTATGGCGACCTTTTATGTTATCAACTCAGATGTATCTTACAACATCCTTCTTGGAAGACCGTGGATACATGAGCATAACATTATGCCTTCAACTCTCCACCAATGCTTCAAGTATGTAGATTCTCAAGGGATTGTGAAGATCGAATTTGCATATATCAATCCTTTTAAGGGTGTTGAAGCCTATTTCTCTGACTCAATACTCTACAAACAGGAGAAGGTGAAAGAAATATCTGATATGGCTGAAGATCGATCGCCTGCAGAAGATTAACCTGTCAATGAAGATCCTCCAGAAGATCAACCTTTGAAGATTAAAGTCAAAGGACGAATCCAACCCCAGCCTGTCAATGATGAACCTTTGATGATCAAGGTTAAAGGAAGAACTCGAGCTTCGTCTGAGGAATCTGTGAAAGTTCCAGTCAAGAGCCAAGTTCAACCTCTTATGATCAAGGTCAAGGGACGTACTTCTCATACAAATGATCCAGAACCACTGATTATCAACCTTGGCAAGTCTACGCAGAAGACGGATGACGGTCCGTTAATGATCAATCCAAAACGTAGTAGTCAGTTTGTAAATAATGTAAATATTGATCATTCTATACTTTCTCATATTAATGAAGATTTTCTTTTGGAGTATATGGCTGTCAAATTCATTGAAATAATGACTTTATCTGCTGATGATCAAATCATAAGGAAATTTTTTTTTCCTTCTCATGTCGATGTTGGACCTTATGCTCAAAGGTTCTTAACATCTTCTCCATATCTTCTTCCTGTAGCCGCTTCATCACAAGCTTGTGTAGCTTATAGACGTCACGAAGAATCTTATTTTGTGATTCCGTCTGATAAGAAAAACAAGCGTCAAATTGTGTTTGGCCTGGCTAGAAATATCCCTGTTACTCAGACAGATGATCTCAGAGAGAAAGATAAAGGAAGAATCCAAATTGACAAATATAGTCAACAATCTCTTAAGATTATCCAGAATATGGGATATGATTTGAAGACTAGGCAAGGTCTCAATCAAGGCAAAGGTAGACGGTTATCATTATGTGGTGATCCGTTTTACCAGAAAACTTATCATGGGTTGGGATACGATCCATCCCACATGTTTAACGAGGATATACAATAAGAATTTTCTTCACAATCTTCAGATTCCGAAGAAATCTCGTTCATCGAATATAATACATCCCACATGTACAAAGAAGATATGGAAGAAGAATTTTCTTCCAGTTTTTTTACAATCCTCATATTCTGGAGGAAACCATTATGATGAACCTGAGTGCATATTTTCAGTCAACATGGTTCAAACTGATGGTAAATCTGAGCCATTTGAAAATGACCCTTGGGCACAACAAATGGACACTCAGTGGGAGCTTCGTTTTGAACAGCGACAACCACTTACAAAAGATGAAATTGTCCAGATTGACGTTGGAGACGGAACTACATCTAAGCCGATATTCATCAGTAAAAACCTTTTTGAAGATGAAAAGAAAGAGTTGATAAAACTGATTAAAGAATATATCGATATCTTTGCATGGAGTTATGAGGATATGTCAGGTCTAGATCCTAAAGTAGCTACTCATAAACTCAATATTCTTCCTAATGCCAAGCCTGTAAAACAACAGCAGCAGTATTTTCGACCAGATATGATGGATGCAATTGAAAGAGAAGTCAAAAAGCTGATCACATGTGGCTTTGTTCGTGAAGAACAACACCCAGACTGGGTTGCCAACATTGTTCCTGTTATGAAGAAGAATAGAAAAGTTCGAGTTTGTATAGATTTTCGGGATCTTAATGCAACTTGTCCAAAAGACGAATTTCTACTTCCGATTACCGATGTCATGATAGACAATACATGTGGTTTTGAATGCATGTCTTTTATGTTGGCCCATTGGTCATGGTCACACCTGATTTTAATAATTGATGAAACTCTATCTCGATATAAATACAAGTCAATTAGGATGTTTACCTACGACGTTTTGGACACTGCTCAATGATGGATATCTACGATGTTCAAGACTGAAGCTATTTGCCATTCAGAATGTATTTCCGTCAAAGAAAGTAATATAATTTTTTATTTTATTGAGTCTAGGAATACATTATACACCAAGTCGTACTGGCAAATAGGCTGTCCGGAATCGTTTTTCAAAATCACCCTATCTTTTTAAAAATGACCTATGTTTTGAAAAACATCCTTTTTACAAGCTTCTGAAGGACTTTTCAAAAAGCTAAAATGATTTTTCTCAAAATCAACTGGCAGAACCCTAGCAGAACTCGGCCAGAGTTCGGCCAAGTTGAACGTTATGTGAACGTTTGATTTTGAACTTGGTCACCCTTCAGTTGCGATTTGTTACAAAGAGCTCTGTCAGAGTTTTGCCCAAATTCTGTCAGAATTCTGTCTTTGGAAAAACTATAAATAGAGAAGGATTTCGACCATTTCAAATTACCAATTCACTTTCAATCTCTTCTCTTCTAAAGCTTACAATTTTCTCCAAAGAGTTCTCAAAAGCTTACATTTTTAAATTCCAAGCCAGTTACAATCCTCTAGTCGATTTGTCAGTACGGTACGGTCTAAAATTTTCAGAGCGGTTGTAATCAGAGGCTTGATTGAAGAAATAACTCTTCATAATTGAAGTTGGTCGAGTTCTTCATATCAAAGCTCGCGTCTGTAGAAGTTGCAAGGACTTCGTATGAAAACTTGCGGTATTTTCCAATAGTGGATTCAACTAGAAGCTAGAGTTCTTCCGACTGGACTAGTCCTCACAAGAGGGAAACCAGTATAAATCTCGATGTTTGCATTTGCCTTCTGATCACTTTTTATTACTGTCATTTACTTTGTGATTATTTTTTATATCTGTGATCTAACTTCTAACGAGATTTTTAATTAGCAATATTCCGCTGCCAACTCTATTCACCCCTCCTCTAGAGTATTCTGCTTACGATTTCGTTCCTACAATTGGTGTCAGAGCAGGATCTCCATCTAGAGGTATTATATTCTGATCCCAATTATTCCTACAATTGGTATCAGAACGGGTTATACAGGTAAATCAAGGTAAAATTGCAGTTATATTCAATTTTTATATAGATCACAGCATTACACATGGCAACTGTGAAATTCACAAGTGAAGGCCAAGCCACAAACAGACCTCCATTGTTTGATGGCACAAATTACACTTATTGGAAAACATGTATGAGTTTCTTTTTGAAATCTCTTGATTTTGACTTATGGTCTGTAGTTATTGATGGCTATAAAAAGCTCCCTCGTATTAATGTTGATGATATTTTAGTTGAAATACCCCATGACAAATATACAGAAGAGAAAAAGAAAAAGGCCAATTTTAACGCACGTGCTATTAACGCTTTATTTTGTGCTTTAGACAGAGCTGAATTCAACAGGGTATCTACTTGCACAACATCAAACAAAGTATGGAAACTTCTCGAAGTAACCCACGAAGGAACAACACAAGTCAAGGAGTCAAAGATCAGCAGACTTACTCAAGAGTACGAGGCGTTCAAAATGAAGCCAAGTAAATCAGTCACTCAGATGTTTACAAGGTTCTTAGATATTGTAAATCCTTTGTCTTCACTAGGCAATGATTACAGTAACCATGAGAAGATTCGCAAACTTCTATGAGCCCTTACAAAGAACTGGATTCCAAAGGCTACAACAATCATTGAAGGGAACGTCCTCTCAACAATGTCTATGGAAACACTCATGGGTAAGCTACTCACTCACGAGTTAGAACTTTAAGACTTTGAAGATGCTACACCAAAGGAGAAGTCAGAAAAGTCGATCGCTCTCGAGGCTCAACATAGAAAAACTGTCGAAGACGACTCTGATGACAGCGACTCTGACTCTGAAGATCATGCTCTTATGGTAAGAAAATTCAAGAAGTTCATGAGATTTAACATGAGAACAAAAGACAGAAACAACAACAACAACGAGGAAGATCCTATTTGCTACGGATGCAAGAAAAAAGGACACATGAAGAAAGACTGTTCGACAGCATCATCATTAAAGAAAAACAGCAAATATGACGAAGGCTACCTGAAGAAATCTACATCAAGGAAGTATGCCAACACAAACATATGGCATAAAAGTGAAGCCAGCGACTCAGAAGACGAACAATCAGATGACGCTGCAAATGTATGCTTGATGGCTTGCGATCAGGTAATCACTAATCCTCTATTTGACCCTTATGATCATTTTACCTTTGAGCAACTAGGAGAGGCTTTCAGTGACCTGCTAAATGATTACAGAAAACTGCGTAGTAAATATGAAACCTCTAAGAAGGTACTCAAAGAGTATAAAGGTGAAATAGGAAGACTTACCGACCTACTAGATCATGTTAGAGATAATGACTCTTCAAATGAGTCTGGTGAGATTTTTTCTGTTAAGTTGTTACACGAGACTGTTAAACTATCCAAAGAAAAAGACCAAACTATTATCCAGTTAAAGGAAGACCTATCTAAGGAGAGAAAGAGTCTCCAGTGTACACAGGTCAGATTAGAATCACTCACATCTGACTATACTAGATTATATGATACTTCCAAAAAGTTGGAAATTAGTTTAGGAAAACGGCATGAAGTTGCTGCTTCCTATTCTAACACATGTCAATTACCGAATCATCGAAACACGTCCAATACTGTCAGACCAAACCTTACCAAAACTATGCCCAAGAAGACTAATAGGCATGTATTTTTCTATACTAGAAAACCAAAACCTACCAATCATGCACCTCACACTACTTTCAACACTCAACATGCTAAATATCATTATTATGGCCTCATTGGTCATATATCTTCTGTATGTAGAATCAGAAAGTTAGTAGATTTAAATATTTATGCATGGATACTAAAAACTAACCAGTCAGGACCCTACAAAAAATGGGTACCAAGAGTTTTATCTGCAAATTGTTTTATAGGTGGAACGTCCTTCACATGCTAGGAGCAGATGGATCCTCGACAGTGGTTGCTCACGGCACATGATCGGTGACGCTTCATTATTCGTAACACTGTTGAAGAGGAATAAAGAAGGATACGTCTCCTACGGTAATAATTTAAGAGGGTACATAATCGGTATCGGTGACATTGGTAAGGCTCCCTATCCAGTGATTAAAGATGTTTGTCTAGTTACCGAGTTAAAACATAATCTGCTCAGCATAAGCCATTTAGCTGATCACGGTTATGGTATTAACTTCGTAAAAGATAAATGTACTATAGTTGATAGTTCAACTGGTAGTATTATATTTGAAGGTATTAGGGAAGACAACATATATGTTTTCTATTTGTTGGAAGATGCTAACAAAGCAGGTAGATGTTTGATGGACAAAAGCGTTGAGAGCCAACTATGGCATATGAGACTCGGTCATGCAAATATGGATACAATTTCAAGACTATCTATAAAGAAGTTGGTACGTGGCTTACTGGATATTTCTTTCAAGAAGGATACGGTATGTAGTAAATGTGAAAAGAACAAAGCTACCAAATCCGCATTCAAATCCAAGAATGCTGTAAGTACTGCTAGACCTTTACAACTGTTGCATATGGACTTATTTGTACCAAGTAGAATTGCTAGTCTAGGTGGTAAGTTATATGCATTTGTCATTGTAGATGATTTTTTTAGATATACATGGGTTTATTTTCTTGCACGCAAGAATGATGCATTATCAGAATTCGTCACCTTTTGCAAGAAAGTACAGAATGAAAAAGGGTTCATGATTACTCGCATTCGTAGTGATCATGGCGGCGAATTTATGAATGCAGAATTCAAGCAATTTTGTGACACACACGGTTAACTGTATGAATTCTCTTGCCTTAGGACTCCGCAACAAAATAGAGTTGTGGAATGTAAGAACAGAACTCTATCTGAAATGGCTAGAGTAATGTTAAATCAGTTTAGTCTACCTAGATACTTATGGGCTAAAGTTGTAAATACAGCGTGCTATATTCTCAATAGGGTTCTAATTCGACCTATATCGAAGAAGACTCCCTATGAACTATGGTTTGATAGAACACCAAATGTTTCATATTTCAAGATCTTTGGTTGTAAATGTTATATTCTTAATAATGAAGATAGTTTGAGTAAATTTGATGAAAAGGCCGATGAAGGTATATTTTTAGGTTATGCAGCAAAGAGCAAAGGATACAGAGTCTTCAACAAAAGAACCATGATCATCGAAGAATCTATCAATGTCAAGTTTGATGAGCTAAATCAATACTTAGACGATGATGACAATGAAGACATAATCACACCAAGTACAGCTACTGCAAAACCTTCACACAAAGATGCAGAACCATCACATCAGGCATCAGATGAACCTCCAAGGAAAGAAGTCGAAACTAGCAATCTTGAGACTACACCAAAAGAGATGAAATTCTTGGCTAATCATCCAAAGGACTTGGTAATTGGTGAGATTACCAAAGGTGTAAGTACTCGTTCCTCGAATAAAGATATAGCTTCTTGTGTTGCTTTTGTCTAGCAATTTGAACCCAAAAATATTAATGAAGCATGTAGTGATAATTTTTGGTTAGATGCTATACAAGAGGAATTAAACTAATTCGAACGGAATCAACTTTGGGAACTTGTTCCCAAGCCCATTGATCATCCGGTCATTGGCACCCGATGGGTATTCCGAAACAAATTGAACGAGAATGGTTTAGTGACTCGTAATAAGGCTCGACTCGTAGCTCAAGGATACAATCAAGAAGAAGGTATCGACTACGATGAGACTTATGCCCCAGTTGCGAGATTAGAATCCATTCGCATGTTATGTGCATTTGCATGTTTTTAAAATTTTAAGTTATTTCAAATGGATGTCAAAAGCGCATTTTTAAATGGTTTTATACAAGAAGAAGTTTATGTAGCTCAACCTTCCGATTTTACTGATTTTAAATTTCCTGAATATGTTTTCAAGTTGAAGAAAGCCTTATACGGTTTGAAACATGCCCCTCGTGCTTGGTACGATCGTCTAAGCTCTTTTTTACTTGATAACGGTTTTTCAAATGAAAAGGTTGACACTACATTATTTATAAAATCTTTGAATAATAATATTCTTTTGATTCAAGTCTATGTAGATGATATTATTTTTGGATCTACTGATAAATCTTTTTGTCAAGAATTTTCAAAGTGTATGCAGAATGAGTTTAAGATGAGCATGATGGGAGAGCTAAAATTCTTTCTCGGACTGCAAATCAAACAAACCAACAATGGAACGTTCATAAATCAAACAAAGTACACAAAGGATCTGTTAAAGAAGTTCGACATGGAAGCAGCAAAGCCACTTAGCACTCCAATGGCGACCTCAACCAAGCTTGATATTGATGAACAAGACAAACCCGTCGACATACGTAAGTATCGAGGTATGATCGGTAGCTTGCTATATTTAACTGATAGTCGACTAGATATTATGTTTAGTGTTTGCTTATGTGCACGCTTTCAAGCTAATCCTAAGGAAT
This sequence comes from Iris pallida, assembly GCA_029216955.1. Taxonomy (NCBI): domain Eukaryota; kingdom Viridiplantae; phylum Streptophyta; class Magnoliopsida; order Asparagales; family Iridaceae; genus Iris; species Iris pallida. The sequence continues at coordinate 805,643 of JANAVB010026400.1, forward strand.
CACATCTGTGCGTAGTTAAGCGTATCTTTCGATACCTTAAAGGCACTTCTTCTGTCGGCTTATGGTATCCCAAAACCACGTCGTTTGACCTGATCGGTTATTCTGATGCTGATTTTGCCGGATGCAAAGTAGATAGAAAAAGTACTAGCGGTACATGTCATTTCCTAGGAAAAGCTTTAGTCTCTTGGTTTAGTAAGAAGCAAAATTTTGTTGCATTATCAACAACCGAGGCTGAGTATATCGCCGCAGGACGTTGTTGTGCACAAATTTTATGGATGAAACAGACTTTAGAAGACTATGGATTGCATTTTACACACATACCCATTTTTTGTGACAACACTAGTTCTATTAATTTAACTAAGAATCCAGTATGTCACTCTCGTACTAAATATATCGAGATTCGACATCACTTTCTTAGAGATTATCAACAAAATGGAGATATAAACCTTGTATACATAGACACACAGAATCAATTAGCTGACATACTCACAAAACCTCTAGCGAAAGATCATTTCAATTATTTACGTCGAGAATTAGAAATTTTAGATATCAATAATATTAATTAATTTTGTTTTATTAATTAATTTATTCGATACTCAAAAACTATTTTTGAGACAAGCCTAAAAAGAGTCTGTCTGTCACCATGACTACGGTCGAAGCGAAGCGGTACTTAAGAGTTCCCCGGTGAACCTCCGTTAGCTGGGACAGTACTCCTACAGCTAATCTGAGACAGATGCTGAGTAAAAAATATTAATTTATAAAATAATATTAATTATATTATTTTGAGATTTAAAATTACTAAACTCTGAATTAAATATTTAAAATGAATTAATGAAAAAGATGTGGCCCATTGTTATTTTTTTTACACATATATAGCCATGCAACCCTTGGCGAATTCGGTCCGAGTTCGGTCCAAATTCTGCCAGAATTCGACTGGGTATATATGTACCATCCAGAACCCGAGGCCCCCATCTTCTTCATTCTTCCAAACTACATCAAACAGCAGCATCAGCGCCCCAAAACCCTAACTCTTCTCCACCTTTGTTCTTCCAATCAGCGTGGAAATCTTCGTCCAAACTTTAGATTCGTGCGGAGAATTTCGTCCTCTACAACATATCCAATTCTCGAAAAGTATAATTCCTTCTCTCCTCCACTTTTCAATTATTAGGGTTTCTAGATTTTGGGATAGAATGCCTAAGGGATTCAATCCTTTCAAGAGGAAGAAGACCAATGCTAGTGAAGAGGCATCATCTTTGGATCCACATACGGATTCCCTCTTTTCTCCGGTCCCATTGGATGACGGTGCATCGGACGAGTTTTACTTCAAAACTCTCGACCAAGCCCTATTGTGGTATACCGATTTCATTATGTGTACTATTTATACCGGATCTCCGATCAAGTGGACTGTCTTTTTCGACCACCGTCCTTACTTTGAGGCATTAGGGTTACAACACTTTGTTTCTTTACAATTCCCTATAGCTACTAATGCCATTAGATTATTTTACTGTAATTTCGTGTTAGACACTTTTACCGCGAGAACACGTATCGGAGGGATAGATATCGAGTTTACTGATAAAACGATAGCGAAAATCCTTGGTATTCCAAACGAAGGTGTCCCGCTCGATGACATCACTGATTTTGATTTCCCCGATGGTACGACTCTCGTTAGTTTCAAGAATGAGCTTTGTGCGCCCGTACGTGCTCGTCCTGGAAAGTTTAAGGCCAATAACTTGAACTTGTTTAACTACGAATTACATCGCACCATTTATTCCACTTTACTTCCAAAATCTACTTCCAAAGATGATGTCACTGCACTTGAGCTTTCTACTCTATATCATATTCTTAAAGGGATTTCTTTTTCTGTCCCTAAGACTATTATTTAGATGATGGGTAGATGTCACGGAAGAGATTGCAACCTCTCTTATACGATGATCATCCCACGCATCTTTCAGATATTTGACATTGACTTATCCACTTGTATTGTTGACCCTGAGCCTAAGTTCCTCAAACTCTCTCATCGCAGCATTGCCACTATTCTTCCACCTACTGTACCTTCTTCTTCTGCACCTACTCCCACAACACCTGGTCCTCCTCAGCCCTACCCTATGACATTTGAGGGTATTCATCAGCACCTATCCGATCTGTAGTCATTTTATGTTGACACTTCCAGGGAACGTGAGTTTCGTGACGTGACTCGGTTCCAGGCTATTGCCAACTCCTTCGCCGATCTGAGATTTACGCAGATGGGTCACTCAGCTAGCTCTCTACCTCATGACCCTTCTGTTTCTGGCTACCGCATTGATGATGAGGTGGTCCACTCTCTGTTCCAGCCAGGGAATGCTTACGATTGGTATCGTACTTCTGGTGCCACTCCTCATACTTCTGGAGCTGGTACTTCTGGAGCTGGCCCATCTGGACATGCTGGCGCTGTAGCCGATGACGATGATGATGAGGATGATGACTTTTGAGATGTTATTCTTATTGAGACTGATATTTTTGTCTTATGTTTACTTGGAAATGCTCCGACATTCTAAGATATTATCAGCACTCTTTATTTTAGTTATTATCTGTGACTCTTCATAGACATGGTTTTATTATGCCTCAGTTTGGCATATGTTTCACTTAGTTTATTATTCAGCATTTTATTTGTTTCAGCTTTATTATAGCATTATCTCTCTTTTTATGCTTCCATATAAACTGCTTGTGACAAATACCATATATGTGTTGTTTATATAATTTTTCTTATACCATGCCTGCGATGACTGTTTTATATATATTTTTTGTGTTTCTTCGCTGTTTGTTACTTATGCATTTATTGCGGGGGAGCTTTCTCTTTTGCAATTATTATGCTAAGTGACAACGGGGGAGAAATAGGATCTAACATCTTCATGAATGCAGGTTACGAACAATTTTTCTGGTATGTATTACACATTTTTGAATTGCTCCATACTTAGATGCTATATCGGTAAGGTTTGTCAATTATCAAAATGGGGGAGATTGTTGGCCCAGTGGTCATGGTCACACCTGATTTTAATAATTGTTCAAACTTTGTCTCGATTGAAATGTAAGTCAATTCAGATGTTTATCTACGACGTTTTGGACACTGCTCAACGATGGATATCTACGATGTTCAAGACTGAAGCTGTTTGCCATTCAGAATGTATTTCCGTCAAAGAAAGTAATATAATTTTTCATTTTATTGAGTCTAGGAAGACATTGTACACCAAGTCGTAATGGCAAAATAGGCTGTCCGGAATCGTTTTTCAAAACCACCCTATCCTTTTAAAAATGACATATGTTTTAAAAAATATCCTTTTTAATAAAAGCTTCTGAAGGACTTTTCAAAAAGCCAAAATAATTTTTCTCAAAATCAACTGGCAGAACCTTAGCAGAACTCGGACAGAGTTCGGCCAGAGTTCGGCCAAGTTGAACGTTATGTGAACTTTTGATTTTGAACTTGGTTACCCTTCAGTTGCGATTTGTTACAAAGAGCTCTATCAGAGTTCTGTCCGAATTCTGTCAGAATTTTGTCTTTGGAAAAACTATAAATAGAGAAGGATTTTGATCATTTCAAATCACCAATTCACTTTCAATCTCTTCTCTTCTAAAGCTTACAATTTTCTCCAAAGAGTTCTCAAAAGCTTACATTTTCAAATCCCAAGCCAGTTACAATCCTCTAGTCGATTTGCCAGTGCGGTACGGTTTAGAAGTTTCAGAGCGGTAGTAATCAGAGGCTTGATTGAAGAAACAACTCTTCACAATTGAAGTTGGTCGAGTTCTTCGTATCAAAGCTCGCGTCTGTAGAAGTTGCAAGGACTTCGTATAAAAACTTACGATATTTTCCAATAGTGGATTCAACTGGAAGCTAGAGTTCTTCCGACTGGACTAGTCCTCACAAGAGGAAAACCAGTATAAATCTCGGTATTTGTGTTTGCCTTCTGATCACTTTTTATTACTGTCATTTACTTTGTGATTATTTTTTATATCTGTGATCTAACTGCTAACGAGATTTTTAATTAGCAATATTCCGCTGCCTACTCTATTCATCCCCTCTAGAGTATTCTGCTTTACGATTTCGTTCCTACACTTTATGGACGAATTTTCAGGATACAATCAAATTAAGATGTATCCAGGAGATGAAAAGCATACCGCTTTTCGTACACCTTTGGAGTTTACTGCTATACGGTTATGCCTTTTGGTTTAAAAAATGTCGGTGCTACGTATCAACGGGCCATGAGCAATATTTTTCAAGAACATCTACGAAAAACAGTTGAATGTTATGTGGATGATATTGCTGTCAAAAGTCGATCAAAAGATGATCACATTCAAGACTTAAAGACAGTATTTGAGTTGATGCGTCAACATCAACTGAAGATGAATCCTACTAAGTCTTTCTTAGGGGTTTCCAGTGGCAAATTTTTGGGATTTGTCATCACTTTTCAAGGTATCTATGTTGATCATGACAAAATCAAAGCGATTCTTGAAATGCGTCCTCCACGCAATCTAAAAGAACTCCGTGGCTTCTAAGGTCGTATTGCTTATATCAGGAGATTTATATCCAATCTTTCTGGGAGATGTCAACCTTTCTTCCGTCTATTAAAGAAAGGTATATCATTTGTTTGGGATGAAGCATGTCAAAACTTTTAATGACATCAAGCAATACCTTACAAATCCACCTGTCCTAGAACCTCCTGTGGTGGGAAGACCATTTTTGCTCTATGTTCGATCCTTGGATCATTCACTTGGTGCTCTTCTTGCACAGAAAAGTGATAAGGGTCATGAGCAGGCAATTTATTATCTTAGCCGAATGATGGTTGGAGCTGAACACAGGTATACTCCTGTGGAGAAAGAATATCTGGCCTTGGTTTTTGCTGTTCAAAAGACACGACATTATGTGTCAGGATAGACTATTCATGTCATCTCCAGAATAAATCCTGTTCGGGTATTGATGAGAAAGTCGAGCATTCTTAACTCCAGATTAGCCACCTGGACGATGTTGCTTACTCCTTATGATATGGTCTATACCTCAAAAATCAATGAAGGGTCAAGCTTTAGCTGATTTCTTAGCAGCTCACCCTATACCTGAAACATCTAAGCTTTATGAGAACATTCCAGATGAAGTCGTTGATTGCAACATGACTTTGAAGGATGACATTTGGCAACTATATTTTGATGGAGCATCGCGGGTTGGACCTAAAGGCAATATTGTCTCCGGAGTAGGCATTGTCTTGGTCTCTCCTGATAAAATGGTCATATACCATGCTTATTCGCTTAATGAACCATGCTCCAACAATGTGACAGAATATAATGCTCTGTTAATTGGTCTCCAAGTAGTAAAACAATTGGATATTGAGTTCCTGAAAGTTTATGGAGATTATCAACTGATTGTTAATCAAGTCAGAGGGACATATGAAGTCAGAAATCCTGACCTTATTCCATATCATCAAGTGGTAATTGAATTGGTCCTTTGATTCAAAGGATTCTTCATTGAATTCGTACAACGTTCTCAAAATTTGGAAGCTGATGCCCTTGCTAGTTTAGCTGCAGATTTAGCTGTTCCAATTAGAAAACAAAATACCATTACTTTGTTGGATCGAGACTTATTCTGTGTCAAGAATAATTTGCATATCGAACAGAGTTATATTATAGAATCAAGTTCTCAGCAAAGGGATTGGAGAAGTCCATTCATTGATTATGCGGTTCATTGGATTTTACTTGAAGATCCAAAAGAAGCTGCATCAATCAGGAGACGATCATTTCGATTCTACTATAATTCTTCTTTACATATGTTATATCGTCATTCTTATGACGAACTTTTGCTACGTTGTCTCTCTGAGAGTAAAGCTAAGCAAACACTTCGTGAAGTTTATGATGGTGTCTGAGGTGCTCATCAACCGGGTCCAAAATTATAGGATCATATTCAAAGAATGGGGTATTATTGGCCTTCCATGATAGCAGATGCTGTGGATTATGCCAGACGGTATAAAGCATGTCAGATTCATGCCGATTTTATTCATCAACCATTTGAATTTTTATACCCTACGGCAGCTTCTCGGCCCTTCGAAGCTTGGGGCATGGATATTATTGTTCCGATTAACCCTCCTTCTGTCAAGGGATATCGATTTATACTGGCTATAACTGATTACTTTTCTAAATGGGCGGAAGCGATTCCCCTTGTTGAAGTAAAAACATCTAATGTGGTTAGCTTTATCAAACACCATGTCATTTATCGTTTTGGGATTCCCCGAAGGATAATTCATGATAATGGACCCCAGTTTGCCAGTCAGGCATTTTATCGATTCTGTGACAAGAATCGGATCCAAAATCTAGCCTCTACGGCTTATAATCCAGCTGCTAATGGTTTGGCCGAAGCTTTCAGCAAGACAATCATTAAACTTCTCAAAAAGTTCGTCTCTTCTAATAAACGTGATTGGAATGAGAAGCTTGGAGAATGTTTATGGGCTTAGCGAACGACAGTCCGAACTCCTACTGGTTTTACACCATTCTCACTGGTTTACGGATGTGAGGCTGTTCTTTCACTGGAAATCCAGATTCCATCTCTTAGAATAGCCATCGCTAATGAGCTAACTACAGAGAATAATGATCGGTTGAGACTTCAAGAACTTGAAGGTCTAGACGAGAAGCGTCTTCAAGCACAACAGCACATCGAGTTATATCAAGCCCGCATATCTCGAGCTTTCAATCGTAGAGTTAAAGAGAGGGTATTCAAAGTCGGTGACCTAGTTCTAGCTGTTCGAAGACTGATGGTGATGACTCATAAGAGCAAAGGAAAATTCCAAGCAAAATGGGAAGGTCCTTATGCAGTCGAGACAGTCTTCTCTAATGGTGCCTATAGGTTGTCTAAACCTAATGGAGATTTGCTCATGATGCCAATTAATGGCAAATTCTTGAAGAAATATTATGTCTAAATTTCTTCTTTATTCCCTAACTACCAATGTTTGGTTAAGCTGGTTATTTGTCTCCTAAAAGAGAATTTTGATCTTCTGTCTTACCAGCTGATTAAAAAAAGATTTATTATTTATCATGTTCTTATTGAATCTACTTCTTTTCCTATCTATCATGTCCATTTGGCCTCTGAATAGTTATTAATCTATTTTTCTTTGAGTTGTTACGATCTGTCACATTCATATTACCTCTGATAGTATTGTACACTCTAAAAGAAAACAAGATTCATTATCTATCATGTCCACATTACCTCTGGATAGATATAATGTATTGAGTTTAGAAGACTTGTCATGTCCATATTACCTCTGATAAGTATTTTCTATCTCATACCTATTGTTTAAATTCAAAATAAATGATAGGGTCACAAAAACAAATATTTCATTCATTTTCTTGAAAAGACAGAAGAATACAAAATTCTTTATGATGGTAAAAAAAGGAATACAAAAATTCTTTATTTGCCTAAGGCAGAGCAGATACATCTTCAAGCAGTTTTTGCAGCTCTGCTAGACGCTTCTCACGAGAGCTCAGCACAGTTGCAGTAGCTATGGTGCGTCGAGCTTCTGGAGTGCAAAGATGGGAGAATTCGACAAAAGTAGCTATCATTTTATCCTTGGCATCATCAAGGGTTTTAATGACAGCTTCAACACCGAAAACCTTCTCTTCCAAAATTGAGCTCTGCGTCAGATGTTGGTCTCGATCCACAATTATATGCTCTCTTTCGTCCTTTAAGCGAGCTAACTCTGCCTCAACTTCACAAATTCTTTCATCTTGGTGATGAATTCTTATGTTTGAAGTCTCATAGGCTTCTTTATGCAGCTCCAGCAGAGGTTTGGTTTCATTCAATAAAGCTCTTTCTCTGGCAACTTCACTGCTATAATTCTGGATAGATTCATTGAAAGTAGTCTCCTGAGCGATGTATTTAGCTGATAAAGCGTCATACTCGGTTTGAATAAGACTTTCAATCATTTCACTTGATAGCCTTAGATATTCTCTAATAGGCTGTTCAAGTCCCTCGACCACCTTCTCCAGTGCCGCTGCTCTCTCAGTGTCATTGAACATGGCAACATTTCTGATTGTGAGAGCGATCGTAGCCTTCAAACTTTCATAATTGAGGTACTTCTTCAGGACCATCTTGATCAGAGCCGCCAGGGTTTTGTAGAAGGTTTCACTATGAATCTCAACTAAGAGATTCATTTTTGCATTTGAGCTCGGCGTGGCGGCAATGTCTACCAAGTCCCTCTTTTGAAGGCTGGGAGTGGGTATTGTTGTTGCCTTGGCAGCAAGTTGAGTTAAGGCTATTGTTGATGCTGCTACCATGGCTAACTGATCCCCAGGAGCTTCCCAGGCCATATCTTCAGCACCTTTTTGGATCATTACTCCAGCCGTTTCTGGAGTTGAAACTGCTTGAGTTTCAGTGGCGGTGATTGTTGTGGAAGGAATAGTGATTATTGTAACTGACTCCAGTTCAGATACTGTCTTCTCAGGAACTTGTACTGGATCAGTAGCAATAACTGAGGATGTTATTACAACGTCTGCAGCTTCAGTTGATGCGTCGACCATATCTTCATCACCTTTGTTGGTTACCGGCTCTTCAAGCTCTGCAAATACTTTAGTTGCAGTTGTTTCTTCTGCAACTGTTTTCATCAAAGGCTGGTTCTTCTACAGCAGCCGCTTCTTCATCTGCAGTTTGTTCTTTTTCTCCGTCCTTAGCAAGAGAAGGTAATTCGGGCTGGGCCTCCACAGGAAGCTCTTGTTGTACCTCCATAGATGGATGATATTCTTCTTGAGCATAGTCTTCTTTTGAAGAAGAATCCTCTTCCTCAGACTTCGTATTTTCCTCATAAATAGCTTATTGAGGAGGAGGAGCCACAGGCTTTTCTGCAATGATAACACCTACAAAAATTAAGCAAAATAAGTTAATATACAAAATCATAATATATAATTTTGTATAGATTTTGTGTAATTTATATTTACCTGGAGTAGGTGTAGGACATTCCAAAAGTTCGTCATAATCTTGATCCCAGTCCTCATCATCGAAGGCAAGAGTCGGTTCATCTGATAGGATGAGTCCTGGATCAACAGTATGTGTCGTGGCAATATTCTCAAAAGCTTTTGCGTTTTGTGGCAAAGTCAGATGAAGTGAGGAGCTACGACGTCCAGGAGATAGGACCCCCACAGCTTCTGTTGATGCTGCTGGTTGGGATGCCGAGGACCCTTCTCTCGGATGAGCTGAAGAAGATGTAATGTGTTGAGGCTCCTCGACTGGAGTATCGCTCTCTGGAGTAGCGGCTCTCTGTCTAGAAGGCCCTTTGACAGTGATCTTCTTTTTCTTCTCTGGGAGGGTAACAGCTGCACCTGATTTCTTTTTCTGGGTTTTGCCGATAATAATTGGTCCTGCAGCTATTTCCCCAGCTCCCGTAGGGATTACTTCAAGATACTCATCTGGAACAGCAGCATCGTCGGGTATGTCTGACGGTACCCTGACTGGTTCTTCAAGTTCCCTTCTTTGGGCCATCAAAGACTCCCCTTCATATTGTAGCCATGTGCGAAAGAGCGAATGGATGCATAAAACGAGCATACGTATGAAGCATTCGTAGCTCGGTTGTGCTTGTAGAAGTTGATACCCGGAATTTAGCACCGGTACAAGCAGTGCTAAAGTATCTCCAGGCTCTTGCACCATCAATTAACTTCTCATAATGATGGAAGCTGGTGGAGGGATTACCAACGTGAAGTTGGTCATATCCAAACTGGCGAGCGAACCGACTTGGTAGATACGGTTCGAACGCACAGTTGTCTTCATTCCTGTACATCAGATGTGAGGGTCTGATGCACATTAGGCATTTGAAAATTGGCACAGGTAATTTAGTCCTCCTTTCGCCTCTATCTTCAAATTGTACACCGAGGCAATCGGCTGGAACTTATGGCCTTGTGCAGAAAAAGTTCCATCCATGAGAATAGTTCAGTACCGCTCAGTATCTGCCACTGTAGTTGCAGTCCACGTGGCTTTATTGAATTTCTTAAGGAAGACTTCCGCATTATCTCCAGGGCCTGGCGGTAACAAACTGTAGTTATGATGTAATAGCCAGCCCATCAGATAAGTATAGGGCATCTCTACCCTAGGAAAATCTCTTCGATGAGGAGCATTGTTGATTAGCTCATCATCAAAGGTCCGTAAACCTGTATTTATTCGACACACCATTGCCGATAGCAGATTGATTCTGAACTTGAACACCAAACGTACTGCCGACCATAATACGTTTCGATGAATTCTGTCAGCTGTGCCAATCCCTGGCACGACCCATCTTCGCAGCCACAGAGAAAGAAAGCCTGCCAGCAAGGCTTCTCTTGAGATCTTCTGACTGTCGTGCCTCAGATAGCTCAGGGTTTCAGTCCCCGCAGGGATGTCTCCAGTCTTATTGGTCAGATATTGATCCAAAGACTTATGTGTGATCATCAAACTATGGATCAGATCTGAAGGAATTATTGAACAAGGGTTGATGGTTGGAGCCTTGTTTTCTTGGAATCTCCCTTGGTCGTTCTTGGATATCTAATTCTCGTGGTAGAATAAATAGGTTGTCCATTTATTAGTATATGCCAAGTGCGACCCACTTTCATACATAGTGGTGCAAATTAAATAATGGCGCATTAATTTTTGATACACTTTGACTAGATCAGGATTCTTCTCGTTGATCTCTGCTAGTTCCTGGTTGGAGGGAACATACTCTTCATAGGGAGATTCACCCATCGGCAACTTAGAGATGAACTGCATCTCGTGCAGTGCAAAACCCATCTCACCTAGTAGGGTTGCAAAAGTTCATGTTGAACGGATGTACAACTCCATCAGAGCCAAGAACAGGTTACTGTTCATCGGTATACCCTAGATTATGGAGGCCACTGCTTCATAAAGGCCAATAGCTTTCAAATCCGTCTTGAAGTTCTTCATGATCTAGGCACTAAGCTGAATCCAGTTCTGGTTATGAGGCGTCATCCACCCTGGTAGCCTAGGGTTGGCCTGAGGGTATAATACTGAAGCCTTTATGAACTTGTTAATGAACATTGGAGTCTGCACCGGTTGGATCAGAGCTGATTCTTCACTCGGTGTGAATCCAGGTAGTAGACCGGAGAAAGGGATAACACCACCACTAGGAGTACTGATGTGGTAGCCCATTTTGTTGGCCCCATCCCTCTTGAAAATGATTCTGCCCGGTCTACTATGACTGCTGGAAGTCAGGTTCCATAGCATTTGTCGTGGATGGGTGGCATGTACGAATGCAGATAAGGGATAATCTCTGGCCATGTCTGGGAGATACATCGCCTTCTCTCCAAATTTGAACACCTAAGCCTCCTTCTTGGGGTGTGTTTGTGATTGGAAATCTATAGCGTCTCTAAACAAGAAGGCAGGCTTAAAGAATTATTGGTCATCTAGTGATACCAGCAATTCTCCATTTATCATCGACAACAGCATTCTGTCCCCCTGAGTAGCTATTAGCTGTTGTCTCCCTTCGGGATATTGCAGATCTGATTGAGGGAATTCCACTTGGAACAAATTCTCCAAGTAATTTGAACCCACCATACCAGCTGGTGAGCCGAATATTTCTGCAAGGGGATGAATCTGCAAGTCAACTGCCAAAAGAAAAAGAAAAATCAAGTTAGTAAAATTCTTAATTGAATTTTTACGCAGATGACTTAGTCTGAATTTTTACACATAAAAATTAAAGACTCTGTATTAGAGAGCTTGACTATACAAACTTTACGCTTATGCGAAAAAAATTAAGTTGATAAAATTTTAAGTCTAAAAGTTCTTTGTTTTACGCAAAGTCTTTCACTTGTGATTTTATGCTGGCACGTATTGACGTGAGCATATTTTGTTTTTACGCTCGCACGTATAGACGTGAGCGTATTTTGATTTTTACGCTGACACGTATTGAAGTGAGCGTATTTTGAATTTTACGCCGACACGTATTGACGTGAACGTATTTTGTTTTTTACGCTGGCACGTATTGAGGTGAGCGTATTTTAAAATTTGTACTGACACGTATTGACGTGAGCGTATTTTGTTTTTTACGCTGGCACGTATAACGTGAGCGTATTTTGTTATTTCAATTCCTACGCTGACACGTATAAACGTGGGCGTGAAGTTTAGGGTTCGAATCTTCTTCTTCTTCGACGAACTCACGGCCGGGTGTTCTACCTTTCATGGCCGGAGCCACTGAGGGGTTGGTCTTGCGGGGTGTCTCCGATGGTGCGGCGGCAATTCCCGTGCATTCGCTTCTCGATGAAGCAGCGGCGGGCTTCTTTTTCTTGGCGCCGACGGTGGTTTTGCTCTTGGGGGCCATTGGTTCGAACTGAGAGTATGAAGAAGAAGAGAGTAAAGAAAGTTTGAGATTTCGAGAATGAGTAAAGTTCTCTCTCTATCGGCAAGGCTCTATTTATAGAGAATTTTGAAATAGGTTCAAATTCCCGAAATTTATGCTGACTGTTGGATATCCTGAATATTACGCTTCTCAGCCGACCGTTGGGTATCCCGAACTTTACGCAGACTATTGGGTATCCCGAATTTTATGTGGACTATTGGATATCTCATATTTTTACGTTTCTGTTCAATGTATTTCAAATCTTAGAAAAAATTTGAAAACTTTGAAGGGGGTCTTGTAGAAGCATAAATAAAATTACGTAGACCAAGTCAAAGAAGTTGAGAGCTTTACGCAAGTCAAACTGAATCAGAATCAGATTTTTATGTAGAGAGCAAACAGGGTAAACTCTACGCGAGCTACTTTACGCGAGAGGCATCCACAAACTTTACGCGGGAGACAGGCTATCCACATCGCATTTAATGTGCGTGATTTTGATCTGACAGAATGATTTTCTGACAGCAAATTGCCCAGAAGCCGAGAAGATCTTTTCATCAAACCCAACGCTTGTCGTTTAGTGTGAAGATGGGCTACTTTACGCTCAAGAGGTTGCTTCTTTTACGCACGAAAGCTATTCGAGTTTTTACGCTCAAGGCTTTTGTGCGCGTAGAGTTTATTTGAGCTAATTTTATGCTCAAGGCTACTTTTCAGCCACTTTACGCGAGAAGTCTATTTTGGGTTATTTTATGCCCAGTCTGCTACTTTACGCAGAAAGTCTATTTTGGGTCATTTTTATGCCCAATCTTTTCTGGCTACATGAGAACGTGGTTTGCTTACGTGGCTTTCATGCCACACTTATCGAGGAACGTGTGTACGTGCTCTCCCCATTTTATTGAAGTAGTGGGACACGTGTCACCATATGTAGAGATCAAAACTCTACATGTGACACGTGTCATCACGCGTAGAGGTTGATTTTCATCGTGGGTGACAGTTACTTGTGTAGATACCCAGTTATGTTGCTTTTTACGCACAAAGGGTCTAGTCTAAAAATAGACTTATTTTTAATACAAGACAACATCAAGAGAGATACAGGAGAGAAGATTCTAAGAAAACTCATAGTTTCAGAGTGATATTCCCAGAATCATTTCTTTAACTTTTTCTCAAGAATATGGTGAAGCAAAGCAGGAAAGCATTCGACTGTGCCATCAGTGCCGTTGTTCGATACCTTTCTGGTGACTTAGTTCTTCCGATTGTTCATCTTCTTCAAGCAGTTCTCTTCATCATCATCATATGGTCCAAGGAACAAAGTGATCGCTCTCAGATCAGACTTCCATAGCAATACTTCCCAGAAACAATTTGTACTTTTGTACTTTTTCTAGTTTTCTTGCAAAAGCCAATTTTAGGCATTTTGTTAAGTGAAATAGTTGCATAACCTCCTTTTTTGGATTCAAACAAATATTCCTGGAACGATTTTATGAGGAAACAAATGATATGACTATGTCAGCCCTCATCAAAAATAAAACAACGACATAATGAAACTACTGAACGTTTCATTGAACGATTCCACCGTGAGGCACTCAAAATGCCTCTGGGAACTCCAGATGCTCTGACTATAGACACATATAAATCAAACTTGTTGCCTATAATCAGCATGTGGACCGGCTCTACACAGTTTCAAGATTGGCCTTTCTTCATAGTAAATGCCAAGGCAGCAGAAGAAAGTGCCGACAAGTTCAAACAATTAGGCATTCAGATGCCTAATCTTGACAGAGATGAACATACTACATCCAACGGCGGTGGCCGTCAGAATAACCGCAAAGGCAAAGAGACTTTGGCTATCAATGTTAAAGGCAAAGAAGCTCTATCCGTCAACATAGGTCAGTCAACACCTACTCCAATGTCACTACCACAAAGGGCACCACGTTCTAAAGAATAATACTCCTTCGACAAGGATGATGTCATGAGCATCTTTGATTGCTTGATCTAGAGCAATAAACTTCAGCTGCCGGACGCAAAGCGGCCAGAAAAAATATGTAAAACTGATCATCCCAAATATTGTGTGTATCACAGGTTTATTGGACACCCGACTCGAGCATGCTATGTGCTCAAAAGGAAAATCCAAGAGATGATCAAATCCTGTGCAATCACTCTTCAACAAGATGAGAAGACCGTAACTGCTAACGTCGTTTCTCTATAGTTTGGCAATTTCCCTACTCAACTTATACAGGATGGAGGCATACCTATTCCGAAAGCTACTCTGGAGATTGTCAATCTTCCACCTACACGAACTGATGGTCTTATTCCTTTGTCAACCGTTAAGGGGAAGATTATGTGGATCTATCCTAATTTGGTGGCTGACTTTGAAGCACCTTCTTCATCCACAAAGTCCAAGAAAGCTGCCAAATATAAGTCATGTCATATGACTTTATTGGGTGAACACTGTCTTCCATCTTTAACTGCTACCTTCACCTTGGTGGCAGATTCTTCTTCTTTTTCTTCTGAGATAACGCTGCCAAAGTTAGAGGCCAATTACCAACCAGCCTTCCATCTATATAGTCAATAATCTCGTGAACTCATGACAAAGATGGGATATAATCTACAAAAGGCTCCCGACCTGAATCATGAAAAAGGATCTCTTGTACCTCTTTCTCTATGCCTTTCACACAACCAATCTCGTGTTGGTTTGGGTTTCTGGACAGACTCTTCATCTTGTCAAAGGAAGTTGTCCAAAAGCAAGATCCGGACAAAGAGTTGCAATATGGTGTCCTTCGAACCTATATCCGAAGATGAAGCCTTAACTGGTACCAGGTCTGGAAGAATTTACTTGAGAGACTATTCAGAAGGTTAAGAGAGCCTTGCTCCAGCTCCGGAGGCTCCTCCAGCATCATCTTCTCCTGCTGTTAATATTCCATCAGCTTCATCACCTCCACTGGAACCAACTCCTCCCAAACCGACGACGGTCGACAAAGGAAAATAGCATGTCCACTTCGATAAAGTATTAAAGAAGATTCTACCTCTTAGACTTGAGAAACCTTATAACTTTGATATATTAGCTTAATTGGCTAATACTCCAGCAAGGTTATCAATCTTTGAACTCCTGCGTCTTTCAAGGGAAACTCGAGAAACATTGAGTGAAGCTTTGATGGAAACTGACACTTGTCTGACACTCCTTAAGAAGGCAGACAATGAGCCTGTGACCTGCTTTTATTGTCATAGTGTGATGGAGCTGATGCCCAACATCACCTTTACACAAGATAATATACTGCTGGAAGACAATCGACATGATCGGCCTCTCTATTTTATGGGATATGTCGATACAATAAAGGTTGACCGCAGCCTAATCGGTCATGGGTCTATACTGAGTATCATGCCAAAGACTCTACTAGATGCTCTGAAGATCCCTATGCATAATCTTTCCACGACTATCACGATAATCCTGGAATTTAATTCCGGTAGAAGTGAACCCCTGGAGAAGATTCACCTGAAATTACAAATCGACAATCTCCGTACAAAGGTCACCTTCTATGTGATCGACAATTATGGCTCCTATAATGCCTTGCTGGGAAGACCATTTCTGCATGAGCATAATATCATGCCATCAACTCTTCATTAATGCTTCAAGTATGTGGACATCAATAGAGAGGTCCAAAAGGAGGTGTCTGATCTTAACCCCTTCCAGGGTATCGAAGCTTATTATACTGATTCCCGAATATACAAGGAGGAATTCATGAAAGTTGTACTGGCAATGGATACTGAGGAAGATCAGAGGGACACCCCAGATGATGTCCTTATGATTTCGGTCAAAGGACGTACTTCTCATCCTTCATCTTTCCAGACGTTGACCATTCATCTTTCTTCTCATGCTAAAAATCTTGCTGAAAAGACAAAACAGTGGGAGCTCACCTCTTCTGAGCCTCTTGTTATTGACCTTCGTCGTAACAAGCCGCCTCCTTCTCATTCTCCTTCTCTCCTTCTTTGGTTATTAACCTTACCAAGCCTTCTGCTAAGGCCAAAAACCCTATTGTAAATGATGATGTACAAATCAATAAAGCAGCATCTCCTTTACAGTATACTGATATCTTTTATTATACTCGATGTTACTTAGAAATACTAGATAACTTCAACCAGTTACAATAGGAGCAGTTCAACCTCTCCAAGATGAAGTATTGCTCGAACCAGTGCAAGACTTCTTCTTCTTAGTTCCTTCCAGGAAAAAAGATGAACTTTCTATACTTTTTAGTAAAGGAACTGTAACACCCAGTTTTCCAGAAGAGGGTAATTTTGAAATTTTGTAATTATAATTATTATTTAATGATATTTATTCATATTATGATTTTTAGTGATTTTTAATTATTTTTAAACTATTTAAATTCATGACTTGTGATTTTGGTGTTATGCTAGTGAATAGTAGAGACTGCCTACCCTAGAGCCTAGCCATGTGATTAGGGTATTTTTGACATTTTTAGGGTTATTTGGATTTATTATAATTTATTTGAATTTATGGGAATTTTTAGAATTTATTTTGGAATTGTTTGAATGAGGGTTGACTAGGTTGACTTTGACTAGCAATGACCTTGGTAGGCTAACCTAGAAGCTAATCCTAGTTGTGTTTGGACTTGGGTTGGGTCATATAACCCGGGTTAGACTAGAGTTGACCCATGGTATGGTTATTTGACTTAAGTTAGATTTAAGTCATAAGCCATGACTTGTGATTAAACCTTAAATCAATAACTAGCCTTAAAGCCCATAGGCCCACACCATGTACCCAAACCCTCACCCTAATCAGCCCATGGCAGCCAACCTAGGGTTCCACACCCTATTTAATGCCTCTTCCATTTGTTCTTGCCTCTTTTATTATTTTTCTTCTCAAGCTTGGAGAAAGAGGTATGGCCATCTTCCCTAATCCATAATTTTTCCATTTTAACTCCTTTTTGGCTCAAACCACTTGTATTAGATTCTAATTGTCTCCCTCTTGCTGTTTATGGAGAGTATTCTCAGGCTTGGGGCAATTTGAAGAGTTTGGCTAACAAGGAGAAACCCTCATTTTTGGAGCTTTTTATTAGAATTTCAACATATAGGTAACTTCCTATTCCTTTCATAGATTTTTGATTTCTTTGCATGAATAGGAAGCCCTAGGTGTCCCCTAGCCGTAGGCATTGGTTTGGTGTCGAGTGGTATCCATTTCGTGTCCGTATCGGACACGTATCAATGCATATATGTAGGTGTTTGATGAAATGCTCGAATGGATTAAACCTTTGTATTTTCTAAAACAAATTACATATTTGGGAAGCCCTTGATGTGTGTTTTCGAACCCCTACTTACTGAATACGAATTCATGTCGTTTCCGTATCGGAAATGGCCATGGACACGCTGCACGATACAGCGCACGGGTGCCCTGCTACCCGTGTCCTGTTTCTCTTTGGACACGCGACGTAGACACCTCATTTTTGACACAGAGATGGGGACCATCACTGACAGACCCCCCCTCGAGCTCCATGGACTTTCGTGTCGTATCGGACACGGAATCCATCACACACCGGTTTTACACTATTGTACCCGCACAGATTTCAGCTCTCTGACACGCATCATTTGACACGTGCAGACGCGACTTGGACACAGATCAGGGCGTCGACCCTCTAGCCCTACATACCCCCTAACCCTAGACACGAGCACATGGCCTCTCGATCTCGGTGTCGAGCCCAAATCGATTCGTCATGGCTATACGAGACAGTATTAATTGACTAGTTCACTGAGTTACACATACACAGATTGGACACTTTGTGTAAAGTTTCCTGGACACGAATGGACCCCCTTAGACACGAGTACAAATCTGGAATATTCCTATATGCCTGATAGTTCAAGTTCATTGGGTATTGGTTTTCGAATTGGGAATTTTCCCTAATTCTCTGAAACTTCCTGATACTACTGTTCTTCTCCTTTTCAGATTTCAATTTCAATTTGTTTGGGAATTTAAGGACTTGGTTATTGGTTTAGTACTGAGATTATTGATTAAATACCATGTTTGGATCCTGAACATGTGTGTTAGCTGCTGTTGGTTGATTTTACAGTTTGGATATTGTTTTGCATTTCAAAATGGGATGGACTATTTAGAATTGACTGATACACTGTCAGTCATTTCCTGTGGACTCTAAATCTGAGACTTACACAATGTATAACACACAGGACACATTTTGCTGAACACTTGGACACCTTGTTAACACTCACTATATACCACTCGACACTTGTAATCTCTCCTTGTTCACTGTATTCATTTCCAATCGATCGGATATCCACTTTGCTCACTGAAACCTGAACATGATGGTTCATGTATCCAACATAGTTCATCACTAGATATTTCCTTACATATTCCCACCTTGGCCAACCTCTCAAATGTCAAATTGCTAAATTCCTTGGGTAGACAAGTTGGTCACTACATTGCCTATGTTAATGTTTTCCCCATTCCTGTCATCATGTATCACATACACTGAATTTTTCCCATGTAAAGTACTGTTTTCCCCTCTACCTGTGACACACTACCCTCACTGTTGAGCCTATGACTTAACCTGATTAACCCTTGATTCCCATGACACTCATTTTCCTGTCACACACATGTATATACCTTTGACACATACCCTTCACTGTCAATGCACTGATTTTTTACTGTATCCACACATATTAAATGATTATACACACACAATGGCATGACACATGGTTATTCATTAACCCTTCTATGTATTTGACACTGTTTTGACACTAAATACAATTGTTTGACACCTTGCATCACTCACGAATTCAGGGACACACATTCACTTGCTGTGCTTTACCTTACCTGTATAGCAAACCCCTGTCCAGGCCTGATTGTTGCTGTGTGCCAGGGTTTCAGAGCTAGGTTCAGTCCCAGATTGTATATAAGGTTTTGTTGACAGGTTTGTATTCAGTTCCTGAAGTTTCATATCTTATATGTTAGAGATTTAGGGGTATAACTGCGTTTTCCTGGTTTGGAGATGTGGGATGTAATGTTAGAGGAGAGGGGGTATCCTAGTAGTAGTCTACCTAGGAACTAAAGAGGTACCTCTGCACATAGCCATGTTAGCTGTGTACACAGATTATAGGGGAGCAGGTTCAATAGATAGGATTAGTACTATATGGGTAGCTTAGTTATTTGAGGTTTGTTAGTTCATTAAGGTTTTGGGGTTAGATGTATGAATGTAAGTTTCAGATGGTTATTTGATTTCATAATCTTGTTCTTAGGATTTAGGATAAGTACTATATGGGTAGCTTAGTTATTTGAGGTTTGTTAGTTCATTTAGGTTTTGGGGTTAGATGTATGAATGTAAGTTTCAGATGTTTGATTAGACTTCATAATCATGTTCTTAGGATTTACTAGGTAATGTAGGCACACATGTTAGTATTTCCCACAATCAATTCCTACCCTCATGTACACACACACATTGCACTATATCATGCCCATACACATACACATTGCCACCACCACATCCCTTCCTAACTCTCCATGTATACATATTATGTAATGTATATATATATACAATATATGTATAAATAGGTACCCTATATATTATAATATGTGTGTATTATATTAATTAGATATATGTGTTAATATGTGTTATGTAGAATGTGTTTGGTATATAGGCATGATGATGCCTAGGGGTGTATGCCTATGGCTCATTGCTTGTGTGTGGGTCGAGGCCAGTATAGGTGTGCAGTTGGCTTGTATAGCCTAGATTTGATGTGTGCTTGCTAGAATAGTCTTGGTTAGGCTTAGTAAGACTTGTCTGGGTTAGGTTGACCTAGTTTGACTAGTGTAGTTGACTGGAGTTGACCAAGTGTTGACTTTAGTCTAGTTTGACCTAGACAGCATGCAGATGCATTGTAGATTACATTTATCATCCCTTGTATACATCTTGACTTGTGTTGCTCTAACTAGGAGTCAGGTACATCATCTCGGACAGTACATTTACTTCAGACATTCAGATACGAGGCAAGTATATTCTCTGATCATTTCATATCCTGCTTAGAATTATTTCCTGTATTAAATTACTTTACTTGATACTGTCACGTTGGTCACACGGATTAGTACTATATGGATCCGTTCTTGAGATGTTATCCCTTCAGGGAGCATCGGGTACTCTATGTTCTGTGCGTTTCACTTACATGGCGTATCATATGCTTCTTTGGTTCTTTGATCATTTGTGACATATACTCATATGATCACAGAGTCTTCTCTGAATCCTTATTCCATTTATTGGGTCTATCATAATCCCCATTTATGGGACTACTATGTATCACCCTTTGGGGGCTTATCACCCTTTGGGGACATATCACCCTTCGGGGGCTTATCACCCTTTTGGGGCATATCACCCTTTGGGGGCTTACCACCCTTCGGGGGCTGTTACATAGAATCATAACATAACCTGGTTGGATCCTTGTGTATTAATTGGGGGTACGGGGGAGTATAAATAGCCATGTGAACAATTCTAAAGTAGAATAGCCATGTACGCCTCTTTAGTATAGCCATGTACAATCAAGCCATTTACATGTCGATTTTGTGCTCTAAATCACTAGTCACTGGTAGCTCTTTACTTATAGTAGATATTTCTATTACAGTTTTCTTTCTCTGTTTACATACTGCATTTCTTCAGTATTTATATCTTACTTTACTGCATGATTATATTTTCTAACCTGCTATGAACTGTTGAGATGTATTGTGCTCGCTCCCGTCCTGACTGGACCTGTTGAAAATTTTACAGAGGATGATGAGGAACCCTGTACCCCTTACTTTGGAGTTGCCTAGATGACACTCGCGACCTGGACCCCTGGGGAGGTTCAGGCAGCTGCTGAGGACGATACCTTGCTTAGTATAGATAGCTTAGACTGTTTTCCTTTTCATGTTTAGTTGTTGTTCTTGATTCAGAGTTTGTATATTTTTAGAGATGATAAGACATGTATTTCTTTTCTGTTGTACCTCAGTTGAGGATTTCTTATCTATTTTATCGTGCTACATTCTACCTTAGATTGTGATTGAGTTGTACCTCTGTGTTGGTCTCCTTATGGAGAGTATTCATATTATGCTAGTTATAGCTCATAACCTAGAATAGCGTTCTACCACCGATGCTGCGGCGTAGGCTGGGCGTCGTTACGTTCTCGTACCCTCACAGTGGGTGCAGGTCGTGACACATTTTTAGTGGTGGCCCATGCAGGTCGAGTTTGTGTAGTGGTATTCGAACTAGAGTACCACTACAGCCTGCAGTAGGATTAGGATTATTTTTGAGGTACTCAATCACATTTGGAAAAACTCTTAACTGGATTCCTGCCATCTAAATTCCTGCTGAAGATTGCTTCCTTGAATAACTGTCCTCCCTTGAATTATCGATTCTATCTCAGTATTGATTCCTTGTTTGATCTGTCTCCAGGATGGTGATTGAGACACGATCGCATCGCTCTGGCTCAGCAGACGCTGGTGAGAGGCCTACCACCCCTCACCCGATTGTGGACGCTGGGACCACATCACCCCCTATTTCTGCTCATATAGGAGTTTCTGTAGCCTTTGGGAGTACACCTCCACCTGTCCGGAGGTCTTCGTCCGTCATTCCAGATATGTACCAGCAGCAGTTACCGTCAGGGACAGTAGATACGGCTCAGATGTTTACCCTCTTCCAACGATTCATGGAGTTTCAGCAGCAGATACAGCAGAGCCAGTCTGCTGATATCCGACAGAGCATACAAGATACTCACCAGTTGGTCAGGACGACAGTGGGGCTGGTGGCTGCTCAGCCACAGGGAGGCCAGATGCAGCCGTATCAGCCGAGGACTCTAGACATTCATTCTTTCAAGAAGATGGGACCCCGAGACTTCAAGGGTACAGAGGGCATCATATACGCTGACGATTGGATAGAGCACATTGAAAAGATATTCCGATTGGCATAGATACCAGCAGGATTACAGATCGAGGCAACCGCCAGTCAGATGCAGGACTTGGCCCGTACTTGGTACCAGACGGACCCGAGGGTTGGTACAGCCGGTCAGACTTGGGCAGCGTTCAAGAAACTATTTAAGGAGAAATTCTTTCCCGATACCGCACTCCGTGCTTTGGAGGCGCAGTTCGAGAGTTTGGTTCAGGGGAACCAGACCGTTGAGGAGTACGCTGGAGAGTTCAGCCGTTTGAGCAGATTCATTGAGGATCTTACCGAGGTCGGGAAGGCGAGGAGGTTCCGCAGGGGTTTGATCGGAGAGATCAAGTCATATACCAAGACCGACCGCGACGCCACTTTCGAGCAGATTCTGGTAGGAGCCATGACAGCGGAGGACGATCTTGGGATGAAGGAGAAGAGGATGCGAGACCTTCAGGGAGCTAGTGGTAGTGCGGGCCCGGCCAAGAGGCCCCACCTGCAGATTCAGCAGTAGTATCCGTATCAGATGCCCCACCTGCAGATTCAGCAGTAGTATCCGTATCAGATGCCCCACTTGCAGATTCAGCCACAGTATCCACAGCAGATGCCATCCCTACAGTTTCAGCAGCAGATGCTACTTCTACAGTTTCAGCAGCAGTACCAGCACCGAGGGTCTACCTTCAGCAGTGGCAGTTTCAAGACCGTGTACCCTTTCAGCAAGCGCAGCAGCCGCAGAGGCAGCAGCAGACCCCGGGACAGCAGCTTGTTATCATTTGCCCTTTTTGCAAGAGACCAGGGCACGATTGGAGCGAATGCCGGAAGAGATTGGGCGGATGTTTGCTTTGCGGAGGATCCGATAATCGTCTGAGAGAGTATCCAGAGTCATCGGGACAGACAATTCAGGGAGCAGGAGCTAGGGCCCCGGTAGGCTAGCAGAGGGGATTACCCTTACCGACTCAGCAGCAGAGGTACATGCAGCATCAGCAGCAGGCCAGGGGAGGCCAGAAAGGGTGAGCTTTCGCCAGGACAGTCGAGGATGCTCAGGCCATTGGAGATCTAGTTGCAGGTTCCGTTCTTTTGACTCAAATTCTGCAATTGCCTCTTATAACTGCCTTGAAATTTTGATTCCCTCTGTTCCTTGTTGATTTATCAATTTTTGTCCTGTTGTTCTTGTGTTATGTTTGATTTTATTCTGAGATGAATCATATGGACTAGGTCACCCAGTTATAGAATCTAGAATCTTCGATAGTCGTGTTTAGCTGGTATAGTGAGGACATATAGTCAGATTTAGGACGTATTTCTTGGGTGTAGGAATTTAAGGTTTTCGCTACCAAGCATGCGACAATGTGAAAATTTTAAATACCATGATTCTAGAGGTATGTGCCTTAGTCGAGGACTCTGTAATTATCGTAGCCTTGCTCACTAGTGTAGGCCTCAAAAATGAAAGTCACGCTGAGTTGATCAAGACAGAGTCAAAAGTCACGCTCAATTGATCCAGACAATATAAACAAATCACGCTGGAGAGACAGCTCATCATTTGTCAAAGAGTAATTATGACTGACAGCACAACAGTCGAAGAATGTCTCTTCGTATGCCACGTCTGCACAGACTTCGAGAGATCATCGTCGTCTATTGCGTGATTTTCGAAATCTTCTTCAGCAAGACTCAGCCTTCGTCAAGTTGGCGTACCAAAAGGGTTTCTTGTCATTTAATGTGACTGACAAAGCAATCACTGTCAGAGATTTTGTGTCAGTCGAGACACGCCGAATTAAGACAGCTGGCAGTTCTATCTCAAGTCTGCGTGTATTTGTGATCTTCATCTCAAGTTTGCGTGGATTCTGAAGTTTTTTTTCCTCGAGTTTGTGTGGATTTTTGAGTTCTTTGCCTCGAAGTCTGCATGGATCCTGAAGCTTCCTGCCCCAAGTTTGCGTGGATTTTGAAGCTTTCTACACCGAGTTCGCGTGGATTTTGTCTTCAACAAGTCTGCGTGGATTTCATCAAATTGGAGTACGTGGCAGCCATGCCACTGATCTCTCGCCTACGTGTCCTGTAACTTGCATACGACTCATGTATGATTGCCATGTGTCCAACAGTTACAGGTCACGTCCAGTAACTGCTCACAGCCTTGCGTATGTTAAATCCTGCATAATTTTCAACTAAGCACAGGCTGTGAAGACAGTTATCTTTTCGGTTATTATTTTTGACTCTATAAATAGAGTTCTTTTTCTCATTCATTGTACAGATACATTGATATCTACTGTCAAAATTTTGAGAGCTTTTCTTCTTCGCATAGTCCAAGGGATAAAGCGATCGTCTTCTAGATCGGATTCCTACAGTTGTAATTTTCCCAGAAACACAACAAATAAAGAGAATTTCTTTATGGAAAACAAATTGGCGACTCTGCTGGAGAAAACCATCTCCTCTTCTGAGATGGTAACAACTCAATGCGACACTTCGTCAATCGGCTCGACGAAGAAGGTGATGACGATCAAATTCGATCAACTCACCTATGAAGAAATGCAGCGGGCTAAGGGTGGCAAGCCCACTCCAGCCTCCATCATCACTGCCAAGTCGAAGGGACACTCTGTCTATGTCCCTAAGAATCAGTTGGCAGTCAATGGTGAAGTCTCTGCCACAGTGTCTACTCCTAACACTGGCAAGAGCTCTACTGCAAGCACGCACACTCTTGTACACTCGAAGATGACAGCAATCAAAGATCACACTAACAGTACTGGCTCCTTAGCCAAATCTGTTCCAGTGTGTATCTCCAAAGTTGAAAGTCATGCTGACAGTACTGGCTCCTTAGCCAAATCTGTTCCAGCGTGCAAATTCAACTCTAAAAGTCACGCTGACAGTACTGGCTCCTTAGCCAAATCTGTTCCAGCGTGCAAATTCAACTATAAAAGTCACGCTGACAGTACTGGCTCTTTAGCCAAATCTGTTCCAGCGTGCAAATTCTACTCTAAAAGTCACGCTGATAGTACTGGCTCCTTAGCTAAATCTATTCCAGTGTGCAATCCCATATTCAACAGTCACGCTGACAGTACTGGTTCCTTAGCCAAATCTGTTCCAGCGTGTAATTCTAAAATCAAAAGTCACGCTAACAGCTCTGGTTCTTTAACCAAGTCTGTTTCAGCGTGTATTTCATCAGAGAAGAATAGCTCCTTAGTTATCTCTTCTTCTTCACCGAGTTCTATTAGAACTGGGGGTGGTCTTCCACACAAAGTCCCTTCGAAAAGGAATCACTCTTTAGTTGTTTCTTCTGCTCCTGTAGTTTTTACTTCAGGAACAGCTTTGACTGATACTTTTGTTAGTCAAAGGAAAGGAGATAGTCTTTTGACTACTCTTCCTTCTGGACATTCTATGTCTCAAAACTTGAATGAGTCTAAGAAGAAATATTCCTTAATATCTTCTCCTATGACTTCTTCAAATTGGGCACAGAATCTGTCCATTAAAGAGGGTCTGTTACCAACTCCTAATCAAAGGAGTGGTTCAACTCTTCCTTCTCTGCAAATATCCAGATCAATGGAAGGAAAACTCCATGTTTCCAAAATTAATGTATTACCTTCCACTGATTTAAGAACAAAACTCAGCACTTCTGGTGTTAAGAAACCATACCAATTGGATATGAAGATAAAAGATCCAGATGCAGAGTATGCAAGAAATTATGTGGCTCACATTAATCACTATTTGTATAATCAAGAGCCATCAAGACCCAAGAACAGGAAGTATACTCCTCAATCTTCACAAACAGATTTACGGGAATATCTTCAACAGAAGAGAAGGAGTAATTCTATATCAAAGGAACATGCTGAATATGACTTCTATCCAAGAGTCATAATTCAGTGCAGATGTCAATCACCGGTTCAAGACCATGGTGATCAGGAATGTGACTTCCAGCTAAGAGTCACAATGCAATGCAGATGTCAAAATAAACGACAGTCTGTCTTCAATAGGATTCAGTATGAACCTATGCCTGATGAAGATGAGCCTTTGTTTGCCTCTGTCAACATGACTTCTCGGGACACCGGGGGTAGAGTTGATAGTCCAGATGGAGTATATAGAAACACCAAAGCAAGAGTCCTGGCTTCTAGTCAAAGAAATTTGATCCCTGAAATTGATTCTGAATTTCTTGGAGAATCTAACTTCCCACCTCTTCCTACTGGGGGTAATTCTCCTATAGTTGACTTTGATACACGAAGCAATAATTCAGAGCATACAACATCTACTAGTTCATCAATAATCCCTCATACAGTCACGACTTACATGGTTGATGGGAATACTGATGAACCTTCTTCTTCCTTGACTCCTCAAGATCAAAGAATTGCTTCTTTGGAACAGCAAATGAAGTCTATGACTGACACAATGAAGTAGATGTATGAACTCATGACAGCTCAGTTGCAAAATCGACAGACTGTATCAGATGCCATACCAGTTGATACTGATATAAGTCCAGTACAAGTTCCTCCAGCAGTACAATCCAATACTCCTGGACCAGCTCAACCAAATCCTAGTCTCTCTGGAGCTGGGGGTAGTGCTTACAATGCTGTTCCTCCTCCCAACTATTCTCTACAAGCCACAACTCCATAATCTTCGGGAGTTGTCTCTGAAGAATTGAAGAATCTCAAAACTCAATTCGAGGCATTCAAACAGAAGGATGGTTTACAAAGGTTAGGCATCAAACAGCCTTATCCGATAGAATGGAAGCAGGTATCATATCCTCCTAAATACAAGCCTCCTACTATCTCATTCTATGATGGAACCACTTCTCCAAGTCAGTTTATTAATCACTTTGAAGTGATGACTGATCAACTGCAACCAAGTGATGCCCTCCTTACTAGGGTATTTATTGGATGTCTCAAGGGAACGACTTATGAATGGTATAGGAGTCTTCCAGATGGGAGTATTACCTCATTTGCTGGTTTCAAACAGATGTTTCTTGAAAGGTTCTATGAAGGGCTTAATGACATGACTATGTCTGCACTTATTAGAATCAAGCAGAAAAATAATGAATCTACAAAGGAATACATTGAACGGTTTCGAAGAGAAGCTCTGAAGATGCCTCTTGGAACTCCTGATGCTGTCACCATTGACACGTACAAATCAAACTTGTTGCCAATCATCAGTATGTGGACAGGGTCCACTCAATTTCAAGATTGGCCTTCCTTCATAGTCAGTGCCAAAGCTGTAGAAATCAGTGCTGTAACCTTCAAAGGTTTAGGAGTGCAGATGATTCCTAAAGAAACAGGACAATGTGCTAACAATAAAAATAATGCTCGCAAGGGAAAAGAAACTCTTGAAGTTAATCTTCAAAGCAAAGATGCATCAAATGTTCAAACTCCTGCCTCTACAACTCAACAATCAAGAACACCTCGCCCCAAAGAAGAATATTCTTTTGATGACGACGATGTCCTTGGTATCTTTGAATGTCTGCTGAAAGATAATAAAATATAATTACCAGAGATCAAAAAACCTGATGAAGCTGGTAAGACAGATCATCCTAAATACTGTCCATATCACAGAATATTGGGTCATACAATTCGTACAAGGAGCTATCTCTCTTACTCCAAAAGAGAAGACCATCACCTCCAACGTCGTCTCTATGCAATTTGGAGATTTCCCTCCTCAACTCCTTGAAAGTGGGATTGTTCCTATTCCTAAGGCAACTCTTGACATAGTGAATCTTCCTCCTCTACAGTCTGAAGGATTAGTGCCAATCACTTTCGAAACAGGGGAAATCATGTGGATCCATCCTGATCTAGTGGCAGATTTTGAATCGCCTTCTCCTCAAAAGATTTCTTCTCAAAAATCCAAGAAGGCTGAAAAGATCAAGTCATGTCATATGACTTCTCTTGGGTCTACCTCTGACACAGAGCCAAAAGACAAAGAAGAAGCACTTGTTAGTGCTACTCGAACGGGGAAACCTTACCTAAAGGATTATTCTAAAAATCCTGAAGATTCTACTGATATTCCTTCAGATGCTAAAGATGCTCCTAATGTTCCTCCTGAAGAAGAATCATCTACTGAACCTGTTCCTCCCAAGCCTACGGCTCTGGAGAAAGGCAAACAACAGGCTCGGTTTGATAAGCCAATCAAGAAGTCTTCTCCTCTTGGACTTCAGAAGCCTTACAACTTCGACATTTTGGCTCAACTTGCTAATACTCCAGCTAGAATGTCCCTTTTTGAACTTCTACGTCTTTCTAAAGAAACTCGGGAGACGTTAAGTGAAGCACTTCTACAAGCTGACTCTTGTCTTGCACAATTGAAGAAGCCAGATGCGGAACCTGCCACTTGCTTACATTGCAACAGTGTACTGGAGATTATCCCAAATATCACCTTTACACAAGACGACATGCTACTGGAGGATAATCGACATGATCGACCTCTCTACTACACTGGTTATATTGATACGATGAAGATAGATCGTATCCTCATTGACCCAGGGTCTGCTATAAGCATAATGCCAAAGAGTTTGTTGGATGAACTAAAAATCCCTCTTCACAAGCTCTCCAAGACGGTTACTACTATCTTGGGATTCAATCAAAGCCGAAGCGAGCCTTTGGGAAAGATTCATCTGAAGCTTCAGATAGGCAATTTCAGATCTAAAGTCACTTTCTATGTGATCGAGATCGCGAGATCCTATAATCTTCTTCTGGGGAGGCCCTTTCTTCATGAAAATAATGTGGTGCCCTCTACTCTTCATCAATGTTTTAAATACATTGATAGCAATGGAAGAGTACAAAAAGAAGTTGCTGATATAAATCCCTTTCATGGGGTTGAAGCTTATTTCAATGATTCCCGAATGTACAAAGAAGAGTATACAAGGATCATACAAGCTATGGAGAAAGAAGATGCACAAAGTGAGACTTTAATAATCCCTGTTAAAAGTCGAACTACTCAGCAACAATCTCTTAAACCCTCTGGAGAAGATTCTTTCATCATCCCAGTGAGTGGACGGATCTCTCCGTTACCTCAGTCATCTACTCAAAATATACTGATCATTCCTGTCAGTGGGCGTACTACAGTTCATGTATCTTCACAAGATACTCTGCTAATTCCAGTTGGAGGGCGGATTATTCTTCCATCTCAAACTTCAAGGGAGCTCACCTCTTCTGAGCCATTTGTTATCGATCTTAATCGAAACAAAGCTTCTTCTTCTTCTCCCCCTTTAGTCATTGACCTGGCTAAAATCTCTAAGGCTCAGCCTTCTCCCAATGTAAATATTGCTGCTTTTACATTTAATGAAAAGTCTCCACCTTTGCAGTACGTTGATGTGTGTAATTATGTTCATAGTTATTTACATCTGTTAGATGACTTGAACACAATAACTATAGGAGTTGTACAGACTGTTCATACAGATGTATCTCTAGAACCTGTACAATCTTCATACTTTCTAGTTCCCAGCAGAAAGCCAGGAGACATTCCAATATTCTTCTACAAAGGGCCTCAAAATCCTTCTGATCTTGAAGATGATGACAAAAATGATGATACTGGAAGATTACAACTACGTCGTTATAGTCAGCAATCTAGAGACATCATCAAAAATATGGGCTATGACTTCAGGACTGGCCTCAATGATGGAAAAGGAAGAAAAATACCTGTCCGGATTCTTCCTTTGAAATATGGAAGGACAAAATGCGGATTGGGTTATACTGCTCCTACTCCTTTCATCAATATTATCCATGAAGATCCCGAGTCTGACGAAGATAAGAGATCTGATTCTTCTAGTACCACTTCTTGGGATTCCGATACGAGTATCGGTGACTTCTATTGCAACCTTCTGTCTTCCAATATGGTTTCTATTGACTGTTTTGAAAAATAATTCATACTTGACGGTTCATCCGTTCATCTGACGGTTTGACCGTTCATTAATACCTGACGGTTCGTCCGTTCATCTATCCGACGGTTTGTCCGTTCATTATAATCTGACGGTTAACCCGTTCATTCATCTAGTCTTTTGATTTCCGAGTCTAAAGATCATGAAAAATTGAATTCAAAGATATTTTTATGTCTGAATTCTATTTTTTCCAATCAGTATTAAACTAAGATCATTTCTGGTTTAATATCATTTGATAGAATTACAAAGTTCGTTTGTATATCCTATTCTACTAAAATATGTCATGTATTATTTACCTCTGAACATATTTTCTATGAATCTATCATTTTTAAAACAGCAAAACCAAAAGTCAGATCAAGGATTTTCATTTACTCTTATTCCAGAATCAAAACATGAAATACAAGTGAAAGTGAAAATAAAAGAAGTTCACTCATTTAGAGTTATCAGCTCCCTAATACGATCTAGAACGGCAGTCAGTTTCTCTTCATAAGTTTTTCTAACTCGTTCTGCTGCTACAACTGAAATATTCTGTTCATCAAAAGTAATGATGGTAGACTGGCGACGACTAACTTTTTCAATCTGTTCCGCCTGCATATGTTCTCGTTCCTTCTGAAGAGTCTTACAGCGTTCAACTTCAGAAATATAAGCAGTAGCAACCTCAGCTTGATCTATTTCCATGACAGCAATGCGCTCCTGAAGACGAGCTAATTCCTCTTTCAGTTTCTTCAACTCTTCAGTCTTGGACGCTTTATCCTTCTCCAGAAGCTCTACTCTTTGACGAGTAGCTAATATTTCTTTGCCCTTTTCTACTAATTTCTCAGTAGAAGAGGCAAGAAATGCTTCAAGACCTGCTTGCTGGGATTGCGCTTCATGCTCTAGTTGACTAATTTCAGTTGCAGTTAAAGATTGAAGATCTTCCTTCTTAGTCTCCCAGTATTTTCGGATAGTTACTTCCAACTCATCCAGGAGATGTTTGAAGAAGATGCACTGAGATTCACAACCAGCATGACGTAGCGCCATGAGAGGGAACTTAACCATAGTCGAAGATCAGAAAATAGCATAGCTTCATCCTTCAAGAAACGTCTGGAATATGTATCTAGATATGAGTAAATGATATCTGAATACATTCCTAGAGTTCTTGTTAACCCAGTCTCAAATCCAGGAGTCGTTGTCATCATGGAAGAAGAAGCTTGAATATTCTCTATCCTCGGAACAGAAGTATGTGCCACCGGAGAAGTTAAGTGTGAATTCCCTTCATCGGCATCAGCCTGGATAAGCGGAGCATGAGTCGAACTCATTGCTGCAGCAGTTCCTACAGTTAAAGAAAAATGTAATCAGTATTTAAAGAAAAAAGAAACAACGGAAACAGAATTTGAAATAAAGTTCTACCTGGCTGAGGTTCATACTCGGTATGTGGAGGGCGTTTTGCTTCTTCTCGCAGCCGGTCCATGATTGTATCCGATACCTGCTTTATATGGCTGCTTCCAGCTCCAGAATTACTGGGTGCTAGAGCATTGTTCGGTGATTGAGCAGGTTCAGGGCTAAGTTCCATTCTGTTCCCCTTGACTTTGTCTTCATCATAAGGAGTAGAGGTGCCAGCATGCCAGTCTTCTCCTCCTTCAGTTTCTTCTTCTTCTTCATCTTCAGGATGAACTTCTGATTCAGAGTCAATGATATTCACATCTTCATGAGTCTCAGGGACAACGACGATAGCAAGCTCAGTATTGACTGCCGTCGGTTCAGTCCTCTCTGGAACATCGGTTTGAAGAATGATGTCTTGACAAACATTCTTCAACAAATCATCAGCAGCTGATAGCTCAGACGCCGGCACATCTTCATCGCCTCTGGCCGAAGAAATATTTTCTTCAGCTTGAGTTTCAGAAACTTCTGACTGTTTTGTCACTTTTTCTGGAGCTGGTTCTTCTTCAGAGTAATTAATCTGGTCATCCAGTGCCTGAATGACACCCTCAGTCCCATGCTCAAATGGGATCATCCTCGTCTTCGAGGGTTCAATAGCCACTCCACTTGCGGCCAGAGCAGTTATTTCCTGAGCTTGAGCAGATTCTACTTCAGTCTGTTCATCATCAGACTCGGTCTTCTCAGTAGAGGCTGCTTCGTTGATTTCTGGCAAAACTCCTCCACTCATGATTGTCTCTAGGAGTTTATTGCCCTTAATTTTGCTGACAGACTTTTTAACATATTTGCCTCTCGACCTCCTTATCAAAGGAGCGTCGTCTTCATCAGTCTCTTCATCCTTATCAGCGGCATCGTCTTCATCAACTGATATACCGCCCAAAGATGAAGTAGCAGTCACCGAGACCCCTTTTTTCTTATTCTTGGATGTTTGAGACCTAGTACTCCTCTTGGAGATGGTCTCAGATTCGTCACTTCTCTTCCTCTTAGAAAGAGATATAAATATAGGAGGAAGGACCTCATCAGGAAAATTTCCTTCCTGGAATAATTCATAGGGAGGCTCAACTTCTGTTGTCTCATCTTCGGGTTCTGAAGGAAAGTGCTGAATAACAATTTTCTTCTTTGACCTCTTCGATGGAGCTGGATCATCCTCTGCAACAAAGGTCTTCAGATTGAAACTCGGTCTGAAAGTGCTCGACGACACATAGAAACGTGCATACGTATAAAGCATCTTTGGCCCCGAGCTAGACAAAGGATTAGACATAGAGAATACGACCTTTGTATCTCTAGCTGCAAAATATCTCCAAGCTCGAGCTCCGTCAATGAGTCCTCCGCGAGCAGATAAACAAGTAGTGGCGTTCCCAACATGGAGTTGGTCATACCCAAATTGTCTGGCAAATCGACTTGGTAAATATGGTTCCAGATATGCCATTTCTTCGTAACGATATACTAGATGAGAAGGTCGGATCCTCTGTAACCATTGGAAGGCTACATCATCTAGTTGGTTTTCCATATCTCCGTCCATCATATTTAAGGGCACACTCTCATAGCCCGATGGTGGAGGGACACATTGGATCGACCAATGTGACGCCCTATTCAATATATTTCTGCATTATGGGAGGGTGTGAACCTTCCAGAACGTCTCTCCAGAGTACCTCTCCAGAAAAAGACTGCTACTCCCTCCTGCCCCTGGAGGTATCAGACCATCATGATGAAGGAGAAGCCAACCATATAAAAAAGTGAAAGGCATCTCTATCCTTGGGAATTCTTCAGTCATCAGTCTCTGAGCAGACAGCATGGTAGTTACAAAATTCCGAAGACCTGCATTTAGTCTGCAGGTCATCGCTGATAATAAGTCCAGCCTGTAACCATACACAAGGCGTACCGCTGCAAAGATAATACCTCTGTATATTCTGTCCAAGGAGCTGGAGCCAGGAACGATGAATCTTCTTAACCACAGGGATAGGAATTCGGCCAGATGACCGTTCCTCGACAGACTCTTGCTACTCTGCCTCACATAAGAGCTGAAAGTGGTTCCAGTTTTGAACTCGTACCAGTCTTCAGTGATAGTGAAATCTTTGTAATCATATTTCTCCAGCAGATGAGTGATTTCACTTTCAGAAAGAGGCTTGAAGTTGCTAATCTGGTACCACATCTTCTCATTTATTTTCTTCTCATCCTTTTCACGATTCATGAAAAGGTATGACATCCACTTCTGTATGTGGTTACCGGCTTCATCTTTGGAACCCTTATAATATAGAGTACATGTGCCAAAATGGCACATCATCTCTTCAAATAGATGAACCATCTCTGGGTTCTTCTCTGACAGAAAGTTCAGTTCCTCTATCGTAGGAACATACTCCTCATACGGTAGCGAACCTGAAGGCAGGTGTGAGATGTATTCCATCTCGTGAAGGGCGAAGCCCATCTCTCCTTTTGGAGTCATAAAAGTCCCCGTCCTGTAGTTGTATCTCTCAACTAAAGCCAAAAACAGAAAAGGGTTAGGCTTGAAGCCGTAGGATGAATTGACGACGGCATCATAGAGATTTATCTTCTTCAGCTCAGTTTCAAAATTCTCTAAAGCCCAGTGGACTAAAGTCTTCCATCTCACATTCTCCTGATTCATTAGACCATTCATCCTTGGCGTCGAATCGGTTGGATAGAATGCATTCTTGTTGGACATGAATTTGTTTATGAAAATGGGCATCCTAAACGGTATTAATATGGCTGAGTCTTCAGGTGGTATGCATCCAGGCTTCAGACCCCGAAACACTGATACATGATCCTCCGGGGCACTGAAAAATCCCTCTTTTCTGTAAATAATACGGCTTGCTTTCGCCTGCTGATATTCAGTCAAATACCAAGACATCTTTCTCGGATAGCTGGCATGCATAAGTCTCATGATTGACAAGCCCCGGGAAACCTTTGGCCAATACATGGGTTATTTCACATCCCCCTCAAAGCAGAAGCACACCTTCTCCCTAATGCCCTTTGGCTGAGATTTTTGTGCTATAGCATCTCCGAACAAGAATGCTGGTTTCTTATGGGATACCAGATCTAGACTTTGGAAAGGTTGTCCATTCATCAAGCAAAGTAAGGTTGTGTGGTCTTGATTAGCCAACAGTGATAGTCTTGCTTCAGGAAGATCAAAATGAGGGAATGTTATATGAGATAGATCATGCTTAAATGAAATACTCAAGCACCCTTCAAAATCTGCTTCTTCGCTTCGGATGTTTACTACAGAAAATAACAAGAAGACAAAGTCAGATATACCTATGTCTATGCGTGTATTACAGTATTTGAAGAAAAATTCAAAAGTCACGCAGACTCCACATGGATATATTACTATGACATGCTGAGTGATTTATTCACGTAGATAATTAATTCACGCAAAGCTCAGACGGATTAGGATGAAAGTCACGTATTATTTGCCAGAATCACATTTAAATGGAAAAGTTCTTCCACTAATCTATCCAGAAGATGACTCTCAGAAGCCTGCGTGAATAATTCAACATTGACATCTCTGTCAACATGTAAAAAATCATGCAGCGTCATCCTGAAAGCTGCATGACTATTTCAACATGGACATTTCTGCCAACGTGAAAAATCACGCAGAATCATGAGAACCATGCTCCTTTACACAGAGCTTCGTAAACATGAAGATGTAAAGTATGGCTAACCCTAAAGAGGGGGCATACTTTATTAAATATCCTTTGCCCTAAGGAGGGGGGATATATTTCTGAAGTTTAATATCTTAAGATCCTAAAAAAAAAAAATTCTATGTGGAGTTCATCTTCATCGTCTTCGACAGTTTGTGTTCTTCCATCACTTACGATACATAGGAGCTCGTGGGACTTCTTGTCGAGGAAGTCTGTCAGTTGTGGCACGCGACAAAATCGCAGGGGCTTTCCCCTTGGCCTGAACATCAGCTTTTTTGGAAGCCATTGCTGCAGAAAAAGTAGAAGAAGAAGTCGGAGAGGAAGGAGTTCGTCGGGGAAGATGAAGTTCTCTTCTGTGGGTTCTCTCTTTCAAACGCAAGTAAAGAAAGAAAGAAGTAATCTATGGCTTATTTATAGGCTCATAAAGAATTCTAAATAACGGTCAAGTCATTATTGCCTCGATATTTGGAGATTTGCACGGGATCCTAACAGCACAGAATCCCAACAGTCTAACCATCTCGGAGTAAATCTCTCATTATTGGAGTCATCTCAGCGTGACTAAATCCATTTTATCATCTCTGTTTTTAAAGTATTTCGAAATAATTTATCATTTTTTGAAAACTTTGAAGGAGGTTTTGTAGGCCTCAAAAATAAAAGTCACGCTGAGTTGATCAAGACAGAGTCAAAAGTCACGCTCAATTGATCCAGACAATATAAACAAATCACGCTGGGGAGACAGCTCATCATTTGTCAGAGAGTAATTATGACTGACAGCACAACAGTCGAAGAATGTCTCTTCGTATGCCACGTATGCACAGACTTCGAGAGATCATCGCCGTCTATTGTATGATTTTCGAAATCTTCTTCAGCAAGACTCAGCCTTCGTCAAGTTGGCGTACCAAAAGGGTTTCTTGTCATTTAATGCGACTGACAAAGCAATCACTGTCAGAGAT
Organism: Iris pallida; assembly: GCA_029216955.1. Classification (NCBI taxonomy): domain Eukaryota; kingdom Viridiplantae; phylum Streptophyta; class Magnoliopsida; order Asparagales; family Iridaceae; genus Iris; species Iris pallida. Next base: position 841,730 of record JANAVB010026400.1, read on the forward strand.
TTTATGTCAGTCGAGACACGCCGAATCAAGACAGCTGGCAGTTCTATCTCAAGTCTGCGTGTATTTGTGATCTTCATCTCAAGTTTGCGTGGATTCTGAAGTTTTTCTTCCTCAAGTTTGCGTGGATTTTTGAGTTCTTTGCCTCAAAGTCTGCGTGGATCCTGAAGCTTCCTGTCCCAAGTTTGCGTGGATTTTGAAGCTTTCTACACCGAGTTCGCGTGGATTTCGTCTTCAACAAGTCTGCATGGATTTCATCAAATTGGAGTACGTGGCAGCCATGCCACTGATCTCTCACCTACGTGTCCTGTAACTTGCACACGACTCATGCATAATTGCCATGTGTCCAACAGTTACAGGTCACGTCCAGTAACTGCTCACAGCCTTGCGTATGTTAAATCCTGCGTGATTTTCAACTAAGCACAGGCTGTGAAGACAGTTATCTTTTCGTTTATTATTTTTGACTCTATAAATAGAGTTCTTTTTCTCATTCATTGTACAGATACATTGATATCTACTGTCAAAATTTTGAGAGCTTTTCTTCTTCGCATAGTCCAAGGGATAAAGCGATCGTCTTCTAGATCGGATTCCTACAGTTATAATTTTCCCAGAAATACAACAAATAAAGAGAATTTCTTTATGGAAAACAACTAGCACGACGAAGATTCTGAGTATCATGATTTTGGACAGACGTATATGATTATCTGACGGTATGTTTGAGACTTTGATTGTGGGGTATTTGACCTAGAAGGACTGCTACCATCTTAATTTCGAGGACAAAATTTTTATAAGGTGGGTAGGATTGTAACACCCAGTTTTCTAGAAGAGGGTAATTTTGAAATTTTGAAATTTTGTAATTATAATTATTATTTAATGATATTTATTCATATTATGATTTTTAGTGATTTTTAATTATTTTTAAACTATTTAAATTCATGACTTGTGATTTTGGTGTTGTGCTAGTGAACAGTAGAGACTGCCTACCCTAGAGCCTAGCCATGTGATTAGGGTATTTTTGACATTTTTAGGGTTATTTGGATTTATTATAATTTTATTTGAATTTATGGGAATTTTTAGAATTTATTTTGGAATTGTTTGAATGAGGGTTGACTAGGTTGACTTTGACTAGCAATGACCTTGGTAGGCTAACCTAGAAGCTAAACCTAGTTGTGTTTGGACTTGGGTTGGGTCATGTAACCCGGGTTAGACTAGAGTTGACCCATGGTATGGTTATTTGACTTAAGTTAGATTTAAGTCATAAGCCATGACTTGTGATTAAACCTTAAATCAATAACTAGCCTTAAAGCCCATAGGCCCACACCATGTACCCAAACCCTCACCCTAATAAGCCCATGGCAGCTAACCTAGGGTTCCACATCCTATTTAATGCCTCTTCCATTTGTTCTTGCCTCTTTTATTATTTTTCTTCTCAAGCTTGGAGAAAGAGCTATGGCAATCTTCCCTAATCCACAACTTTCCCATTTTAACTCTTTTTTGGCTCAAACCACTTGCATTAGATTCTAATTGTCTTCCTCTTGCTGTTCATGAAGAGTATTCTCAGGCTTGAGGAAATTTGAAGAGTTTGGCTAACAAGGAGAAACCTCCATTTTTGGAGCTTTTCATTAGAATTTCAACATATAGGTAACTTCCTATTCCTTCAATAGATTTTTGATTTCTTTGCATGAATAGGAAGCCCTAGGTGTCCCCTAGTCGTAGGTATTGGTTTGGTGTCGAGTGGTATCCATTTCATATCCGTATCGGACACGTATCAATGCATATATGTAGGTGTTTGATGAAATGCTCGAATGGATTAAACCTTTATATTTTCTAAAGCAAATTACATATTTGAGAAGCCCTTGATGTGAGTTTTCGAACCCCCACTTACTGAACACGAATTCGTGTCGTTTCCGTGTCGGAAATGGCCGTGGACACGCTGCACGACACAGCGCACGGGTGCCCTGCTACCCGTGTCCTGTTTCTCTTTGGACACGCCACGTAGACACCTTATTTTCGATACAGAGGTGGGGGCCATCACTGACAGACCCCCCCTCGAGCCCCATGGACTCTCGTGTCGTATCGGACACAGAATCTATCACACACCGGTTTTACACTGTTGCACCTGCACAGATTTTAGCTCTCTGACATGCATCGTTTGACACGTGCAGACGCGACTTGGACATGGATCAGGGCATCGACCCTCTAGCCCTACATACCCCCTAACCCTAGACACGAGCACATGGCCTCTCAATCTCGATGTCGAGCCAAAATCGATTCGTCATGGCTGCACGAGACAGTCTTAATTGACTAGTTCACTGAGTTACACATGCACAGATTGGACACTTCGTGTCCAGTTTCCTAGACACGAATGGACCCCCTTAGACACGAACACATGGGGAATATTCCTATATGCCTGATAGTTCAAGTTCATTGGGTATTGGTTTTCGAATTGGGAATTTTCTCTAATTCTCTGAAAATTTCTGATACTACTGTTCTTCTCCTTTTCAGATTTCAATTTTGATTTGTTTGGAAATTTAAGGACTTGGTTGTTGGCTTAGTACTGAGATTATTGATTAAATACCATGTTTGGATCCTGAACATGTGTGTTAGCTGCTGTTGATTGATTTTACAGTTTGCATTTTGTTTTGCATTTCAAAATGGGATGGACTGTTTGGAATTGACTGATACACTGTCAGTCATTTCCTGTGGACTCTAAATCTGAGACTTACACAATGTATGACACACAGGACACATTTTGCTGAACACTTGGACACCTTGTTGACACTCACTATACACCACTCGACACTTGCAATCTCTCCTTGGTCACTGTATTCATTTCCAATCGATCGGATATCCACTTTTCTCACTGAAACCTGAACATGATGGTTCAGGTATCCAACATAGTTCATCACTAGATATTTCCTTGCATATTCCCACCTTGGCCAACCTCTCAAATGTCAAATTGCTAAATTCTAGACAAGTTGGTCACTACATTGCCTATGTTAATGTTTTCCCCATTCCTGTCATCATGTATCACATACACTAAATTTTTCCCATGTAAAGCACTATTTTTCCCTCTACCTGTGACAGACTACCCTCACTGTTGAGCCTATGACTTAACCTGATTAACCCTTGATTCCCATGACACTCATTTTCCTGTCACACACATGTATATACCTTTGACACATACCCTTCACTGTCAATGCACTGATTTTTGACTGTATCCACACACATTGAATGATCATACACACATAATGGCATGACACATGGTTATTCATTAACCCTTCTATGCATTTGACACTGTTTTGACACTAAATACAATTGTTTGACACCTTGCATCACTCACGAATTCAGGGACACACATTCACTTGCTGTGCTTTACCTTACCTGTATAGCAAACCCCTGTCCAGGCCTGAATGTTGCTGTGTGCCAGGGTTTCAGAGCTAGGTTCAGTCCCAGATTGTATATAAGGTTTTGTTGACAGGTTTGTATTCAGTTCCTGAAGTTTCATATCTGATATTATAGAGATTTAGGGGTATAACGGCGTTTTCCTGGTTTGGAGATGTGGGATGTAATGTTAGAGGAGAGGGGGTATCCTACACTACAACAAAAAAACCTATTAATGACACTTGATAAGTGGTTTTCATGACGGCTGATGTGGAAGCGTCATCAATGTTCAGCAAGATGACGGTTTACATTAAAACGTTGTTGATAGTGCTCCAGTGATACGAGCGTTATAAAAGAAGCACGAAAATTTAAGTCGAAACCTCGACTCCACCGCAATTCTCCCGCACTTAAGAAAAATTCTAAACCCTCTCTCTTTCTCCTTCTCCTTCTCCTTCCGCTCCCCAACTCCCCTCAGCCTACTCCCCGCTTCCTAACTCTCCTCAGCCCGCTCCCTGCTCCCCAACTTCCCTCAGCCCGTTCCTCGCTTCCCTCGGTTACAGACTCCACCGCAGAGTCCTAAAATCTCGATCATTGCTTATTTTATGCCCTAAATTCAAAAATATCCTAATTTTTGACAACCATACATGCATCCATCTCTCTAAAATTAGGGTTCTTAATTTTAGGGTTTTCCGACGTCTCCGTCCACGTCGGCGATGATCCGAAAAGGGCTGCATCATCGTTGACTTCTCTTGATTAAGTGAGTGATTTTGATTTAGATTTTTTACCCTAAAAAAGATTTTGTTGGGAGTGTAATTTTTTTTTCTAAAAATTAGGGTTCTTAATTTTTTATTTGGATTTTTTTCCCTACAAGGGTTCTTTGATTTTTTTTCTGTTTGTTCTTGTTCAAGGGAGTGTAATTACATTTGGGGAGCCGAGTCCGAAGCCTCTCCACAGTCACAGCCACGACCCGACGAGGTGTTGTGCGTGCCTGCGAGCCGAGTCCGAAGCCTCCCTTCGGATTCTGACACCAAATTCTGGGGTATAAATTCTAAACTCTTGATTGATTTCAGTTTTTGGGTTTATTTTGTTTGTCGATGATGTTGTTGGATCTCGATACCTACATAAAAAGGGTTTCGATCGACTGATACGTGTTGGATTCGATTTTGGCTTGACGATCCTACGATTGTCTTTGTTTGTGAAACGGGAATGATCTTTAGATCATGTTCGGTTCTTTACTTGCTGTTGGATCATTTTCGATTTCGGATTACCTAGATGCTGTTGGAATTATTTGTGATGCATGCATTGTTGGTTTGGGTTTCCTGTATAAATTGTTGCTTAGGTTCTCCTTCTTATACTTGCTGTGGGATGTTGGTTTAGGTTTTCCTTATTATACATGTTGGGTTGGGAAAGATTTCTTTGCTGTAGGAGATATTTTGTTATTTGGATTAAAATTGTTGGTTGGGTATCTATTATGCATGATGGGTTTAACTTGGTACTGTGGGTATTTTTGTTGGGAGCTTTTCGATATAAATCACATGCGGGTATATATTAGTTGGGAGTATTTCTATTTCGGGATTGACATCTCCATTAGCATGCATGCGTCGTTGATTTTGGGACTATGTCTACTATGCCATGCCTGGATGTTTTACTTTATTTGTCGGTTTTGGTTTTTATTAGAGTACTCTGATATTCTTGGTGTTGGTCGTTTGACCAAATGAACCAAAGTGTTGCAGATCGTATCGGATACACTGGCTCCGTGTCGGGATGTGTCCTATACGTGTTATGGCACGCTAGTACAGCAGATGATGATTGATCCTTATCTGAGACATCTTATATATCTTATTTCGTTTCTTGTCGTTGTCGTAGTTTGTATGTTGGTACTGTTGGGTTGTTTATTCTGGGTGTAGGTACGCTCGTGTTTGTACGAGTCGATACTGGATACGGATGTGAGGATACCTTCGTGTCGATGATGTAGCCTCTCCACAGTTGCAGCTGCGACCCGGCGAGGCGCTGTGCGTGCCTGCGAGCCGAGTCCGAAGGCTCCCTTCGGATTCCGACACCAAATTCTGGGGTATAAATTCTAAACTCTTGATTGATTTCAGTTTTTGGGTTTATTTTGTTTGTCGATGATGTTGTTGGATCTCGATCCCTACATAAAAAGGGTTTCGATCGACTGATACGTGTTGGGTTCGATTTTGGCTAGACGATCCTACTATTGTCTTTGTTTGTGAAGCGGGAATGATCTTTAGATCATGTTCGGTTCTTTATTTGCTGTTGAATCATTTTCGGTTTCGGGTTACTTAGCTGCTGTTGGAATTATTTGTGATGCATGTATTGTTGGTTTGGGTATCTTGTATAAATTGTTGCTTGGGTTCTTCTTCCTATACTTGATGTGGGATGTTGGTTTAGGTTTTCCTTATTATACATATTGGGTTGGAGGAGTTAATCAGCAAGGCTCGGCCAGGTGAACCATTTATGAGGAGTACATACTGAATTTCCCAAGGGGGATCGGACCCGACATGTTGGGCTGAAATTGAAAGTATCTCGAGAGTCGACGGTGATCATGAATCGCATCAATCTTGTTTATTTTCAATTTTTGACTGCTGCAGATTTACTGTTGCTTCTTAATACTTTGAATTCTAGTGGTATGTATTAATTCAAAGTTGTAAATGCATGCATAGATATATATTACATAGTCGATTAGAGACATTATTCAATTTACTACTTGATAATTTTGTGTGAAAGCTTTCTTTGAAATTCCAAATGCTAGAACTCTAAGCTCAGTATATTTAGTTACTTCACATAACTGCAAGAAGTATTATTTAGAAATCCATGGAATATAATATTACTGTACACAAATCAAATGATGCCTATGTGAAGAGCTTTAGTAGTCAGATTGAACTTTTCAATGTCTCAATCCTGGTAATATTTAAAGATTCTTGATAGGGAGATGGCTTTTGATTAATTTGCAGTCAAGTTAAAAATAAATTGTTAGGATATTGTCATGGCCACTTTCCTATTGATATCCTTTCTTGTCTCCAAATCCTTATTTATCATTTACTTTTTTTTCATACCGTACTTGAATTTACCATTTATTAAGTTTTGATTGATTGGGAGATTCTTTTCAGGATCTCTGCGTAGGCAAAGTCAGCTTCTTGGATACATGTATTCTTCAATATTTTCCTTCTTCTTGGGACTTCAGGTTATCAGAAGGCATGAGCAGCCCTGCAAAGCTATGAAGAAATGCATCTGCGGCTGATGTTACAAGCCTCGCATCTACTGTGATCCAGGTGAATATATTTTGGCTTGTAATTTAGTTGGAATGTTTTCGAACCAACTTCTTAAGTCTTTGCATTTAAGAGATTCAATTTAGATGTAATCTCAGTGTCATAAAAAATCACATCTAATCATGACTTTTGTTGAGAAAGCCACTTCCTTCTCTTGTTTGATGCCAAATAATTGCCAATATTCAATTAGTATTATGAAAAAGACCTATTACAACTACTCACTAGCTGCGATGAATTTTAGTATACCTGGTCTTTGAATTCTTTAATGAGATTGAAGACAAGAATCATCTTTGCCCCTTTCGATATAAATCACATGCGGGTATATATTAGTTGGGAGTATTTCTATTTCGGGAATAACATCTCTATTAGCATGCCTGCATCGTTGATTTTGGGACTACGTCCACTATGCCATGCCTAGATGTTTTACCTTATTTGTCGGTTTCGGTTTTTATTAGAGTACTCTGATACTCTCGGTTTTTCGATATAAATCACAGACTCTAAAATTGACAGACTCTAAAAGTGAGAGTTTTGCTTTCTTTTTCAGGGTTTTTCTATACGTACATGTAATATGGACAATCTTCATGTGACCAAGTTGAAGCGTTATAAGTGTACTTCTTCGCTACAGTATCTGTGAAATTTTTGTTGTAGCTAAAGTGTATTCTATATTGGATACTCTATATATTTTGAGAAGATGTATATAATGAAAAGAAGAAATGTAGAATGGTAGCTAAAATACTCTATTTTGAGATAATGAAATGGAGAATGGTACTTTATATTACATTTCAATGCTTTGTTGTGAATATAGTTCAAAGTGGTTGTTTTCGAATTGAATTGAGCAGCGTTTGGAATGTCATGCAGTATAGAGCGTTATAAATGTGATACAACGACCATATACAGCGGTTTTTCATAACTATCCATAACGCTTTAAAAATAAAACGTAGCAGAAATTCAACCTATTAATGACGGTTTTGGATGAATTATCTATAACGCTTTTAAAAACATTTATAACACCCGATTTCATAACGCTTGGACTGAGAAAAAAAAGCGTCATGGTATGCAATTAATGACGCTTTTTAGCCGTCATTAAAAGGTATTTTTGTTGTAGTGCTAGTAGCAGTCTACCTAGAAACTAGAGAGGTACCTCTGCACATAGCCATGTTAGCTGTGTACACAGATTGTAGGGGAGCAGGTTCAATAGATAGGATTAGTACTATATGGGTAGCTTAGTTATTTGAGGTTTGTTAGTTCATTTAGGTTTTGGGGTTAGATGTATGAATGTAAGTTTCAGATGTTTATTTGATTTCATAATCCTGTTCTTAGGATTTAGGATAAGTACTATATGGGTAGCTTAGTTATTTGAGGTTTGTTAGTTCATTTAGGTTTTGGGGTTAGATGTATGAATGTAAGTTTCAGATGTTTGATTAGACTTCATAATCCTGTTCTTAGGATTTACTAGGTAATGTAGGCACACATGTTAGTATTTCCTACAATCAATGCCTACCCTCATGTACACACACACATTGCACTATATTATGCCCACACACATACACATTGCCACCACCACATCCCTTCCCAACTCTCCATGTATACATATTATGTAATGTATATATATATAGACAATATATGTATAAATAGGTACCCTATATATTATAATATATGTGTATTATATTAATTAGATATATGTGTTAATATGTGTTATGTAGAATGTGTTTGGTATATAGGCATGATGATGCCTAGGGGTGTATGCCTATGGCTCATTGCTTGTGTGTGGGTCGAGGCCAGTATAGGTGTGCAGTTGGCTTGTATAGCCTAGATTTGATGTGTGCTTGCTAGAATAGTCTTGGTTAGGCTTAGTAAGACTTGTCTGGGTTAGGTTGACCTAGTTTGACTAGTGTAGTTGACTGGAGTTGACCAAGTGTTGACTTTAGTCTAGTTTGACCTAGACAGCATGCAGATGCATTGTAGATTACATTTATCATCCCTTGTATACATCTTGACTTGTGTTGCTCTAACTAGGAGTCATGTACCTCATCTCGGACAGTATATTTACTTCAGACATTCAGATACGAGACGAGTACATTCTCTGATCATTTCATATCCTGCTTAGAATTATTTCCTGCATTAAATTACTTTACTTGATACTGTCACGTTGGTCACACGGATTAGTACTATATGGATCCCTTCTTGAGATGTTATCTCTTTAGGGAGCATCGGGTACTCTATGTTCTGTGCGTTTTACTTACATGACGTATCACATGCTTCTTTGGTTCTTTGATCACTTGTGACATATACTCATATGATCACATAGTCTTCTCTGAATCCTTGTCCCATTTATTGGGTCTATCAGAATCCCCATTTATGGGACTACTATGTATCACCCTTTGGGGGCTTATCACCCTTTGGGGGCATATCACCCTTCGGGGGCTTATCACCCTTTGGAGGCATATTACCCTTTGGGGGCTTACCACCCTTCGGGGGCTGTTACATAGAATCATAACATAACCTGGTTGGATCCTTGTGTATTAATTGGGGGTACGGGGGAGTATAAATAGCCATGTGAACAATTCCAAAGTAGAATAGCCATGTACGCCTCTTTAGTATAGCCATGTACAATCAAGCCGTTCACATGTCGACTTTGTGCTCTAAATCACTAGTCACTGGTAGCTCTTTACTTATAGTAGATATTTCTATTACAGTTTTCTCTCTCTGTTTACATACTGTATTTTTTCAGTATCTATATCTTACTTTACTGCATGATTATATTTTCTAACCTGCTATGAACTGTTGAGATGTATTGTGCTCGCTCCCGTCCTGACTGGACCTGTTGAAAATTTTACAGAGGATGATGAGGAACCCTGCACCCCTTACTTTGGAGTTGCCTAGATGACACTCGCGACCTGGACCCCTGGGGAGGTTCAGGCAGCTGCTGAGGATGATACCTTGCTTAGTATAGATTGCTTAGACTGTTTTTCATTTCATGTTTAGTTGTTGTTCTTGATTCAGAGTTTGTATATTTTTAGAGATGATAAGACTTATATTTCTTTTCTGTTGTACCTCAGTTGAGGATTTCTTATCTATTTCATCGTGCTACATTCTACCTTAGATTGTGATTGGTTGTACCTCTGTGTTGGCCTCCTTATGGAGAGTATTCATATTATGCTAGTTATAGTTCATAACCTAGAACAGCGTTCTACCGCTGACACTGCGGCGTAGGCTGGGCGTCGTTACGTTCTCGTACCCTCACAGTGGGTGCGGGTCGTGACAGGAACAGAGCAGAAGACTACGCCCGATAGTGAGGAAGAAAATGACGATAACGGGAGGCTCCAACTACGTCGTTATAGTCAACAATCAAAATATATCATTCAAAAGATAGGCTACAATTTTAAAGCTGGTCTAAATAGAGGTAAGGGAAGGCGAACTCCTATTCGTATCCGTGCTCTAAAAGGAAAGTCACTGCAATATTATGGCAAAATGAAGCGTGGATTGGATTATACCTCGCCGATTCTGACTCCAGAAGCCTCCGAATCCGATAAAGATGAGCGATCTAACTTTTCTGATTCTGTTTCATGGGATTCTGATACCAGTATAGGCAACGCCATCGGGTGACACTATCTTCTAATATGGTGTCTGTTGAATTCTCAGAAGACGATGATGACTTTATTGAAGCTCCTAAAACAGATCCTTGGGCACAAAGGATGGACACTCAATAGAAACTTTGCTCTGAACAACGAGAACCCTACTGAAGATCAATTAATTCAGATTGATGTTGGAGAAGAAGGCTCGCCAAGACCTATCTTCATCAGTAAGAGTCTCCCAGAAACAGATAAACAAGAATTAATTCAGCTTATTCGGGAATACATTAACGTCTTCGCCTGGAGTTATGAGGATATGTCGTGACTGGATCCTCAGATTGCTACATATAGGCTTAACATCTTGCCCAATGTAAGGCCGGTCAAACAACAACATCGTCGATTTCGACCTGACAGAATGGATACTATAGAAACTGAAGTCAAAAAGCTTATCTCTTGTAGTTTTGTCAGAGAAGAACAACATCCTGACTGGGTTGCCAATATTGTCCCAGTTATGAAGAAAACGAGGAAGGTCAGAGCCTGCATTGACTTTAGAGATCCCAACGATGCTTGTCCCAAGTATGAGTTTCCTCTTCCGATCACTGATGTCATAATCAAAAATACTTGCGGATTCGAACGAATGTCCTTTATGGATGAATTCTCAGAATACAATCAAATCAAGATGCATTCAGAAGATGAGAAACATACATCTTTTCATACTCCTCTGGGAGTATATTGCTACACTGTCATACCATTCGGTCTTAAAAATACTGGTGCAACTTATCAGCGAGCTATGAGTACTATCTTCTGTGATCATTTATGGAAGACAGTTGAATGCTATGTCGATGATATTGTTGTCAAAAGTCGTCTAAAGGAAGACCACATCCAAGACTTGAGAACTATCTTCGATCTAATGCGCCAGCATCAACTCAAGATGAATCCCACCAAGTCATTCCTGGGAGTCTCTAGTGGCAAATTTCTAGGATTTGTTATTACCTCTAAAGGTATGCACGTTGACCCTGAGAAAATCAAAGCCATTAAAGAGATGCGTCCTCCACGCAACCTAAAAGAGCTACGAGTATTCCAAGGACGGCTTGCGTACATCAGAAGATTCATCTCAAATCTCTCTGGACGCTTTAGACCATTCACTCAACTCATGAAGAAAGGTGTGTCTTTCATTTGGATTGAAGAATGCTAGCAAGCATTTGAAGACATAATGTGGTACTTGATGAATCCTCCAGTTCTAGTGCCTCCAGTCTCAGGAATACCCTTTCTGATGTATATTCGAGCAACAGATCATTCATTGGGTGCTTTACTAGCTCAGAAGAACAAAAAAGGTCATGAGCAAGCTATCTATTATCTCAGTCGCACAATGATCAGGACTGAAGATCGATACAGCCCGGAGGAAAAAGAGTGCCTAGCTTTGATGTTTGTTGTTAAGAAAACCAGACATTATATCACAGGCCAGACTATTCATGTTATCTCCATAGTTAACCCTCTCCGGGTGTTGATGAAGAAGTCCAGTATACTCAATTCCAGACTTGTAACATGGACCATATTGTTAGCACAATATGATATGGTCTATATCCCACAAAATTATGTTAAGGGTCAAGACTTAGTTAGCTTCCTCGCGGCTCTGTAACGCCCTAGTCCCAAAATACGTAGGACTAGGAACGTAGACATGCCAGCTGTATACATACGAAGTAAACTCTAATATATGGAAACCTCGTATGAATACATAAGCTGTAAAAATGTAGTAAAACCATGACTAATCTCATCCACACAAAATAAATGATCAAAAGATATCATATAATGATAATGATTTGTCTTGATACAATATGTTGGGCGGAGACAAATCCACTACCAACAAGTAAAGGAAAAATGCATGAGAAAAGAAATGAATTTGGCTAGCGAAGCGAAGACGATTCAAGCGTAATCATCCTTGAAGAAATGAAGATGGTCACGGCTAGAACTAGAACACCTACGAAAGATAAGAGCACACACCTGGCGAGATAACCAGGTCCTCAGAGGGACGTAACAAGACACATAATATCATGCCATATAAACTGAATAAATATTGCTCAAATAAATAAGTCAATTGAATTATAACATGGTCCAAGACACACCTATTGAACTAGCTTACCATCCCCCAAACCAAACAAGGACAGGAGATGGTAAACTAATTCACGGTGATGTATCTTTCCATGCTATGAATCCAATATGGTATCCGGACCCCAACAAGGTTCAACACCTTCTCATCGAAGTAGTAAGTCACACCTACAACCAAACAAGGACAAGATGCGACGAACTAATCTGCGACAAGTTATTGTTCCAAGCCACGGTCAGATACAAGCACCCAAACCAAACGTACTCGTATCTAACAGATAAAGATGCATAACCGTTCTAAGTAAAATGTACTTAAGAACAATTCATGGTCGCATGACTACCGGGTCAAGTCAAGAAAATACCAATGCAGTACCACAGTAGCGAGTCACAACACCATATATAATTCCTCAGTATCGAGCGAGTCTATAGCATATAGTCTACCTATCGTCCCTCAGTAGCGAGCGATTCTACGATAGATAGGGTGGTAGTCAACTTCCAATCATGTTCTCCCCGCCCAATGCCAACTCATAACTCCTATGTCTTCTAGCATGCAATCCTAATAGCAGTTATTTCCTAACGCACGGCTTATACTATTGGTGGCCAGCCAATCACGCATGTCCGAGTCCTATATGTGACTCACAACAACATGGTATAAATGTGTCAAGGCCTATGTATGCAACACACAAGGTGGTCCCCTAAATCTAGGTTTAATGTGTAAGAAAAATAATACATAGCAAGAAATATAAATGAACAGTAAGTTCTAACAGGTTGTGCTATGTATCACAGTTTATTTTGCATAAATAAAATAATGAATAATGCATGAAATATGAGCTAAAATAAATAAACAGCAAATGGCAAGGTGTCTTTCCTGAGGGTGGTGCGATATGTAGCAAAATCCAACAATCAGAATCGTCCACACGAAAGTCAAAATCCACAATAAGCTTTGGATGCTGAAACAAACATCACGAACGAGTTTGGAATAAAAGATATGCCTAGGAAACGCCCGTCCAAAAGTTAAATTCTGGAACATGGGCAAGATCGTAATTTCGGGTCAAAACGATATCCGCCGTTGGACCCGTTTTGCACCGAAATGCGTGCCAGAACCTACGGTCTTTAAAGTCATCAAACTATATGTCTACAGATTTGTTTTGATGAGACGAACCCAACGGTATGTCCTATTTTGGATTCCGGTGGGCCGTGCACAAAATCGTCCGTTGAGCGGGATTGTGGGCCCGCCAAAATAGCGTCCCAGTCAACGGTCTCAGAATCGGACCAAACTTGGCATACAGGACCAGAAAAATATTTCGAGTCCAATGGCGCAAAGTTTCGTCTCGATACGACGAACGTACACGAAGTTATGGCCAAGTTTGCAAAAGGTCGATACGAGGGTATTTCGACGGATACACACTGATTTCGTCGCGCACACGCAACGAAATTGAGTTTCGTCAGTTCCCACACGTCGACAACATCCATACGCGCCTTTTGGTGCATATAATGTGTTCCCACGTCGCCCGGTTTGACGGGACGCACGGCGTATCGGGAGGATTTTAAAGTATCAGAACAGTTTTAAAAGCAATTTTTCTCAGTTTTGGAAAACAGATTTCTCAACCTATACTCGACGAAAGATTAAACTACAAAAAGTGTTTTGAAGTGGTACAAGTGGTCTAATTTACGGTTCAAAAAGTTTTGAAAATTTTCGACAAGGTTGATCAGGATGTGACTCCCAACATGGGTGGTTGATTTGATTCTCTATTTCGAATTCGGACAGTTTTTCAGAATGTTTACATCGATTTTTACAACAATCTAATGCACTAGAAATTAACCTACTTAAAGGGGTTGGAAGGGGGTTATATTGGCTTTCTATACGAGTTTATGGAATTGAATTTCGTGAAGTACACAGTGAGAAATCTAAATCGAAAGGGAATACCTTGATTAAATTTGATGTTGTAGTGTTGCGGTTATTGATGTCGTCGTTGCTGCGATTGCGAGGCTGGGGATGAGACGCGCGGCTGTGCAGTTGGCCGAGGGTGGAGGGACGAGTAGGAGGAAGGGTGGAGGAGAGATTAGGGTTTGGAGTTTATCAAATCTCTCACCCACGATCTCTAAAATTCCCATCTAAAAAAGGGTCGGCTCCTTTATAATGTCTTTGCTGTTTGTATATAGGGTCGGGCCCCTCCCTTCAATTTCGTGAGATGCTGCTGCTGCTTCTAGTTGTGGTCAGTCCCCCCTCCCTTTGGGTCGGCCACAACTCACTCTTTTTTTTTCTTTTTTTCTCCTTTCATTACTAATTCTTTTCCTTATTCTTTTAAAAAAAATTATATATATATATATATATATATATATATATATATATATATATATATATATATATATATATATATATATATATATATATATATATATTCCTACCCCTATTTATAACCAAATATTTCAAGAAAATATCCAAAAATTTCCTAAAATCCAAGATATTTATAATTAATAAAGTGTAAAATTTCTATTTACCATTTGTATATAATTTAACAAATACAAGCTACTCATGCTAGTAAAAAAATGTAACCAAAATTTTAAACTATTTAGTAGTTTAAGAAAATACTATTACTTATACATAAAACAATAAATAATTACTAAAATCCTAAATATCACAAAAATATATATTAGGATGTATGTTAGTCATACCTTGTACAAAATAAATTTAACACATCTATAATGTAGCATTTCTACTTGCTAGTTTTTAATAATCACAAAAAAATCATAAAATTAAATACAAGGCTATAAAATACTAAACAAATAAAAATTTAAAATTTAAAAATTTAGGGGGTTTACATCCTACCCAACTTATAAAAATTTTGTCATCGAAATTAAAATAATACTTAATATAAAATATAACCATAGACAAAAATATTGAGGCCGAATGCGAAGGGAGAGTAAGTACTTCAGACCATAAATCGGTTCCCGAAAAGATGGAGGAGGTAGTTATACAAGAATTTCAAATTGGCCCCATATTCTACAAGGTAGGGTATTATTAGTCTTGCATGGTCATGGGTATCCAGTCATTTGAGGGAATTGGACGAAATTGTATGGTAAAAATCAAATGGGATAAAATTGGGCATCATTGGTTTACTTATAAGGGGAAATGGGTCATACATGTTGTATAATCAAAATGGAACACCAGGTGATGCATATGTGTGGGACAAGTACGTCATGTGTGTAGAGTGGCTTATCTAGTTCATGAGGGTGAAATTGGTTGGAAGGAAATTGCTAATGTTGATTATCAAAGTCACTGTGGAGGTATCAAAAATGATACTGATAGAATATACAATATAAACCAATGATTTATTGGTTTCGTTGGAACCAATCATTGATTTGGATTTAAGTGTTGGATTTTTAATCTATATTGGCTGGACGAGATCCCAGAATCTATCTGACCCATTCATATTAGGTTAGGGTAACCTAGAATAGGTTCCAATTCAAGTGGTTGGACTAGTTTCTAATCGGATTGGTTAACTAGGTTCTTTAAGTCCAAAAATGTGACTTATGTGACTTTTGAGTCTAAGTAGCACATGGAGTCTCAACTGGGTGGCACACTAGTGGCATCTGCGTAGAGGACTTCGAGTAGATCACAACCATATATTAGGTCAAAAGAATTGAGTCGAGGTTGGATCTCTAATTGAAGTCGGGAAGGATAAAGGTATTATGGTAGGGGGTGAGAAGGTACAATGGTATATCGATAAGGAAACATAGTCAAATCATTGGGCGAGACAAGGAAACGAAATTTAATGAAAACATGCATTAGAGTCATGATTTCAATAATGGCGAAGATAATTATGGATTAACGCAAAAAGGAAAATGGTTAAGATAACGCACAATAAAGAATGGTATGGGTTCAAGAAATAAATTAGAGACCATAAAGTTATGGTCTCTTGAGAGTAGGTTGAGGGCACGATTAAGAGAACGAAATATATTTACTTAAATTAAGCGATTAGAGGGTCTTGATACGGTCGAGTAGTTCAAAACGTGGATATAGTCACCTTGGTTGGTCCATGGCTAACTATCTTGGCAATAGATGGTGGGACAACTAAATGTAATACTTTGGGTCTATCTATCAAGTACACGTCTTCGTCTAAATAGGTGAAAGACGAAAACTAATATGAGTCCAAAGAAGTTGTTTTCAAATACCAATATGTGGTTCAAAGGCGAGTGAGTAATTCAAAAAGAATTGCCAAGATTGTCGCAGATGAGACTCTAGAGGGCAAGTTTAGCTATGTCCCCATCCACGTAGAAAATAGATAAAAACGAACCAAAATGCACTTGGTTGATCAGACCATCATGCACCGTTTCTAATTAGACAATATGCTAGTGAGCGCTCAATAGCATATGTCATGAACAAGCTCGATAAAGAATTAGCTTGCAAATACTAGGCTATATTAGCATCATTAGTCTAGATAGTAGTTCATAGGCACGATGGTAGATGAAATAAGACCAAATATGAATAGTCTAAGAGTCATAAGAATCTAAGTCTTGTTTATTCCTATACAATCATTCTACGGTTTTATTGTCCAAGGTTTGGTTGACCAAATGGGTTAAATTCCTCTAGTCTCTATAGTCTAAATAATACTATTTATATTCCGTTAATGGTCAAGGGTGTGTCAGGTCGTGGGGTATTCTACCCAACTTAAGGAATTAAGCTAAGGGTGTTTGGGATATCTAACTAGTAGGGTCAATCTCTAGCAAGAACAAAGGAAAGATAAGAATTATGATAGAAGGAATCAAGCAAGATGCAGTCGATGAGTCGAACGATAGTTCGAATATGGAATCGAGGAAAGAGGTCAAGTATGTGGATGAGATCCTAGACTTCTAATCCTATTCGCAGGCTTGCTTGGTACGGTAAAGTAACCAAACAATTTATCTTGACCTGCATGGGCCACCACAAAAATATGTAATGCCCCAGTCCCAAAATACGTAGCACTAGAAATATAGACATGCCAGCTGTATACATACGAAGTATACTCCAATATATGGAAACCTCGTATGAATACATAAGCTGTAAAAATATAGTAGAACCATGACTAATCTCATCTACACAAAATAAATAAACAAAAGATATCATATAATGATAATGATTTGTCTTGATACAATATGTTGGGCGGAGATAAATCCACTACCAACAAGTAAAGAAAAAATACATGAGAAAAGAAATGAATTTGGCTAGCGAAGCGAAGACGATTCAAGCGCAATCATCCTCGAAGAAATGGAGACGGTCACGGCTAGAACTAGAACACCTGCAAAAGATAAGAGCACACACCTGGCGAGATAACCAGGTCCTCAGAGGGACGTAACAAGACACATAATATCATGCCATATAAAATGAATAAATATTGCTCAAATAAATAAGTCAATTGAATTATAACATGGTCCAATACACACCTATTGAACAAGCTTACCATCCCCCTAACCAAACAAGGATAGGAGATGGTAAACTAATTCACGGTGACGTATCTTTCCATGCTATGAATCCAATATGGTATCCGGACCCCAACAAGATTCAATACCTTCTCATCGAAGTAGTAAGTCACACCTACAACCAAACAAGGACAAGATGTGACGAACTAATCTGCGACAAGTTATTGTTCTAAGCCACGGTCAGATATAAGCACCCAAACTAAAAGTACTCGTACCTAACGGATAAAGGTGCCTAACCGTTCTAAGTGAAATATAGTTAAGAACAATTCATGGTCGTATGACTACCGGGTAAAGTCAAGAAAATACCAATACAGTACCACAGTAGCGAGTCACAACACCATATACTATTCCTCAGTATTGAGCGAGTCTATAGCATATAGTCTACCAATCGTCCCTCAGTAGCGAGCGAGTCTACGATAGATAGGGTGGCAGTCAACTTCCAATCATGTTCTCCCCGTCCAATGCCAACTCATAACTGCTAAGTCTTCTAGCAAGTAATTCTAATAGCAGTTATTTCCTAACGCACGGCTTATACGTATTGGTGGCCAGCCAATCACGCATGTCCGAGTCCTATATATGACTCACAACAATGTGGTATAAATGTGTCAAGGCCTATGTATGCAACACACAAGGTGGTCCCTTAAATCTAGGTTTAATGTGTAAGAAAAATAATACATAGCAGGAAATATAAATGAACAGTAAGTTCTAACAGGTTATGGTATGTATCACAGTTTATTTTGCATAAAAAATAATAAATAATGCATGAAATATGAGCTAAATAAATAAACAGCAAATGGCAAGGTGTCTTTTCCGAGGGTGGTGCGATATGTAGCAAAATCCAACAGTCAGAATCGTCCACACGAAAGTCAAAATCCACAATAAGCTTCGGATGCTGAAACGAACATCACGAACGAGTTTGGAATAAAAGATATGCCTAGGAAACGCCCATCCAAAAGTTAAATTCTGGAACAGGGACAAGATCGTAATTTCGGGTCAAAACGATGTCCGCCGCAGGACCCGCTTTGCACCGAAATGCACGCCAAAACCTACAGTCTCTAAAGTCTTCAAACTATATGTCTACAGATTTGTTTTGATGAGACGAACCCAACGGTATGTCCCATTTTGGATTCCGGTGGGCCGTGCACAAAATCGTTCGTTGAGTGGGATTGTGGGCCCGCCAAAATAGCATCCCAGCCAACGGTCTCAGAATCGGACCAAACTTGGCATACAGGACCAAAAAAATATTTTGAGTCCAATGGCAGAAATTTTGTCTCGATACGACGAACGTACACGAAGTTATGGCCAAGTTTACAAAAGGTCGATACGGGGGTATTTCGACGGATACGCACTGATTTCATCGCGCACACGCAACGAAATTGAGTTCCGTCAGTTCCCACACGTCGACAACATCCATACACGCCTTTCGATGCATATAATGTGCGACCATGTCGCCCGGTTTGACGGGACGTACGACGTATCTGGAGGATTTTAAAGTTTCAGAATAGTTTTAAAAGCGATTTTTCTCAGTTTTGGAAAACAGATTTCTCAACCTATACTCGACGAAAGATTAAATTACAAAAAGTGTTTTGAGTGGTATAAGTGGTCTAATTTACTGTTCAAAAAGTTTTGAAAATTTTTGACAAGGTTGATCAGGATGTGACTCCCAACATGGGTGGTTGATTTGATTCTCTATTTCGAATTCGGACAGTTTTTCGGAATGTTTACATCGATTTTTACAACGATCTAATACACTAGAAATTAACCTACTTAAAGGGGTTGGAAGGGGGTTATATTGGCTTTCTACACGAGTTTACGGAATTGAATTTCGTGAAGTAGACAGTGAGAAATCTAAATCGAAAGGGAATACCTTGCTTAAATTTGATGTTGTAGTGTTGCGGTTATTGATGTCGTCGTTGCTGCGATTGCGAGGCTGGGGCTGCGACACACGGCTGCGAGGTTGGCCGAGGGTGGAGGGATGAATAGGAGGAAGGGTGAAGGAGAGATTAGGGTTTGGAGTTTATTAAATCTCTCACTCACGATCTCTAAAATTCCCATCTAAAAAAGGGTCGGCTCCTTAATAATGTCTTTGCTGTTTGTATATAGGGTCGGGCCCCTCCCTTCAATTTCGTGAGATGCTGCTGCTGCTTCTAGTTGTGGTCGATCCCCCCTCCCTTTGGGCCGGCCACAATTCACTCTTTTTTTTTCTTTTTTTTCTCCTTTCATTACTATTTTTTTTCCTTTTTCTTTTTAAAAAAATAATATATTTATATATATTCCTACCCCTATTTATAACTAAATATTTCAAGAAAATATTCAAAATTTTCCTAAAATCGAAGATATTTATAATTAATAAAGTGTAAAATTTCTATTTACCATTTATATATAAATTAACAAATACATGCTACTCATGCTAGTAAAAAAACGTAACCAAAATTTTAAGCTATTTAGTAGTTTAAGAAAATACTATTACTTATACATAAAACAAAAAATAATTACTAAAATCCTAAATATCACAAAAATATATATTAGGATGTATGTTAGTCATACCTTGTACAAAATAAATTTAACACATCTATAATATAGCATTTCTACTTGCTAGTTTTTAATAATCACAAAAAAAATCATAAAATTAACTACAAGGCTATAAAATACTAAACAAATAAAAATTTAGGGGGTTTACAGGCTCATCCAATTTCGGAGACGTCTAAACTCTATGACGAGATTCTGGACGAAACTTTGGAATCCAATATAATTTCAGAAGAAATTCTTACCTGGCGTCTATTCTTTGACGGTGCATCCAGAATCGGACCAAAAGGTGCCATTGTCGCTGGAGTTGGAATCGTCCTCGTATCGCCAGAAGGATTAGCTATTCAAAGAGCTTATTCTTTAGACGAGTCGTGTTCCAACAACATGGCTGAATACAACGCTCTGCTCATTAGTCTCCAATTGGCTAAACAATTGGATATTGAATATCTTGAAGTATGTGGAGACTCTAAACTGATCATCAATCAGGTTAAAGGTACATATGAAGTTCGGCACCAATATCTCGTCCCATATCATGAAGTGGCAGTTAGACTAGCTACATCGTTCAAAGGCTTCTTCATCGAACATGTATGTCGGGTATACAATAAGGAGGCTGATGCATTGGCTAATCTGGCATCCGTATTAGCAATCCCAGTGAGAAGACAACAGATGATTGTCATCACTAATAGAGAGCTATTTTGCATCGAGAATAACTCAAATATTGAATCCAGTAATTCAACTGAAATCAACATCATTAGTGAAGACTGGAGAGCTCCTTTTATCCACTTCGTGGTACATGACATTTTATCTGAAGATCCTAAGGAAGCTACAACAATCCGTAGGCGATCACTTAGGTTTTATTATAATCACATCTCCAAGACCCTCTATCGGCGAACATTTGATGGTCTACTCTTACGTTGTCTTACGGAAGATGAAGTAAAACAAATACTACGTGAAGCTCACGATGGTGTATGTGGTGCACATCAGCCCGATCCTAAGTTACAGGATCGTATCCGACATATGGGCTACTATTGGCCCACTATGGTATCAGATGCCATTGAATATGCAAGAAAATGTCGAGCCTGTCAAATTCATGCAGATTTCATCCATCAACCGTCGGAGTTCCTTCACTCGACTGTCACATCATGGCCTTTTGAAGCTTGGGGCATGGATGTCATTGGTCCTATCAATCTACCGTCATCTAGAGGACATCGGTTTATATTAGCTATAACTGATTACTTCTCGAAATGGGCACAAGCCATACTTTTATCTGAAGTCAAACCAGCAGCATCGTCAACTTCATCAAACATCATGTGATATACAGATTTAGCATTCTTCGACGAATCATTCACGATAATGGACCATAATTCATCAATCAAAAATTTACTCGATTTTGTGATGACCACAGAATCAACAATATTGCTTCCACGGCCTATAATCCTGCAGCTAACGGTCTGGCTGAAGCATTCAACAAAAATATCATCAAACTTCTCAAGAAATTCGTTTCTACCAATAAGAGAAACTGGAGTGAAAAGCTTGGAGAATGTTTATTGTCTTACCGTACTACTATACGTACTCCAACCGGTTGTATACCTTTCTCCTTGGTGTATGGATACGAAGCTGTCCTTACATTAAAAATTCAAATCCGCTCCTTAAGGATTGCAATTGCCAATGAGCTCACAACAAAAAACAATGATCGTCTTCGACTTCAGGAGCTTGAAGCGCTTGACGAAAAGTGGCTATTAGCTCAACAGTATATCAAGCTATATCAGGCTCGTATTTCAAAAGCTTTCAACCGTAAAGTCAAAGTACGAGCCTTTCAAAAAGGTGAACTGGTCCTTACTGTCAGACGTCCTATGACTATGACACACATGAGCAAGGGCAAATTCAAAGCGAAGTGGGAAGGTCCCTATGTTGTAAGCAAGGTTTTTTCAAACGGAGCTTATCAACTGACCGGGATGGATGGCGAGTTGCTATGATGCCTATCAACAGTAAATTCTTAAAAAAATACTATGTCTGAAGGAAATATAAGATATCCTCTGAATGTTGTACATACTCAAAAAATATTGAGTTATTGTCTTTTATTCACTCTTATGACAAACCCTTAAAATCCCTAGCGGAGTATATCCACATCATATCACCTGATCATAAACCCTATCTTTTGGAACCCAGTCATTTTAAAAGATATCTTATTTTTGAATCGCAGCTGATTCGAAGATAATCAATGGATACATGAATTCACGTCCACATTACCTCTGAATTCTATTATCTACATCAACGACCTATTACGTCCACATTACGTCTGATAAAGTCATCTTTTGAAATGCCAATATTTTGAGAATTATATTCTGTTACGTACACATTACCTCTGTACAGATATAATAAGTATTGTTATTTTCTAAGGAGATATGTCATGTCCGGTACCTATGAACATACTTCCTGTTTTTATCTACTACTTATGTCTATCACAGATATGCAACGAGTAATGGAACCATAAAAAAATTGTTAACATTTATTGATGATTCAAAATATCAAAAATACATCATATAAAAGATAACAAATGGACAAAGTTATTGTGAACAATTTTATTGGGGAGATTGGGTACTGAGATCAGCAATCAACTTCTTTAGATTTTTAGCTTTCTCTGTTCTGGAGTCGAGCACCCTCTGCCTAGCTAGAGCTCTTCTAGACTCCGGATCAAATGGTTGTAGCAAGCCAGCCCGACGTTCTAATTCTGCACCTTCAGTTTGAATAAGTGCATCTCATTTCCTCCTCGGGTCATCTAGCTGGCTCGCATCAATTTGATGCATTTCCAATACCTCATCTTCACGTCGTAGAGATGCTTTGAGTGCCTCTTAGAGTCGAGCCATTTCAATCTCTAAATCCCGAAGACGAGCTTGGCATTCATTAGCTTCTTTCTCCTTCTCTGTGGCTTCAGTCTTATGACGCTCAACAGAAGAATTTGCTCGACAATGCGAGATTCTAACTCTGCAGAGCGCTGTGAGAAAGCTACCACTGAAGCTTCGAAATCTGCTTTTCGTCTTGCAGCCTCACGAGCCATCTGTCATGACCCGCACCCTGATTAGGGGCACGAGCACGTGAGTACGTCCAGCCTACGCCGCAGAATCGGCGGTAGAACGCTGTATAGGTCTACTAGAAAGTATAGCATCTAGACATAATATATATGTACCTGTCATCTCTGTACGGAGGTATATAATCTTAACTCAATCACAAGACATCTAGGGAAGATAGGCACGAATATCATAAAGATATGATGGAAATATAAGTACGAAAAATAGAAGCAAAGTCACAAACATAGTAGAGAGTCGAAAACATAACACAAGGTCCCAAACACAAATATAGTATAAGTCTCAATACTAGCTGGCTCGCAGTCCAGACAAACCTATCTAGCAAATCTAAATAGGTGCTATATCATCTACGGGCTCCAGGGATAATGTCTCATCAAAGTCTCTATCATGGCCATACCTGTAAAAGGTATAGCAATCAGCCAACATGTCCTCTGTAAACATCAACGGTTATCCTGTCAGGAAAATGTGTAAGTATACCTCCAACAACAGTTCTATAGTATTGACAAATGCTGTAAGAGACAATCATAATGGAATACAAGATGATATATCAAGACTGTAAGTAAAACATGATATATAAACTAGAAATCATGTCAGGGTGTAACGTACAAGAAAGTAGAACATTACAGGAATATCTGATGTATAATATAAACATAAAATGTGCCTTGAGATATTAGAGCATTATGTGATCGGCTTGGATCAAGATCAGGCTGTACCATCTGACTGGCTATGAACAAGAACAACAAGAACTCTGGGTCAGGCCAGCTAGCGTGGAAAGCTATGAACAAGTAGGGTCAGGCTTTACCCTACATGCAGTATGGGTATAGCTATGAACATGTATAGGAATACAAGTATGGTATTAATCACATAACCACTAACAACTCCCCATCCCCAAGTAGTATCACGGATCCGGATATGGTACATCATGACACGGGATTCTCCAAGAGGGTAGCTAATCCCCCTCAGAAATCGGTGTCTATACAAGTACAAGAGACAAGATCGAACAACGTACCAATATACCAAGAAAGTCCAGGAATAACATCTCATGCTAGGATCCAATGTATACTAGTCCGTGCACCATAGTGACAAGAATCAAGTAAAACACTATAACTGAATCGGATACAAAAGATATCAAGACAAGGAACAACTATCAGAGAATGTACTCGCCTGCGGTCCTGAGCTGTCAAATGGGGTCGATGCTCAGAGTGATGTCACAAACCTAAAGATGAGATATATATATATAAGCTAATTAGGGTTCAACAGTGTTAGGCATGATTATATAGTATAAGCTATGTAATCTAGGTCAATCTCAGTCCAACTAAGTCATACTAGGTCACACTGAATCAAAGGTTGACTTACAGTTGACTTTTGGTCAACTGGTCAACTCTCGTCAACTCTCGTCAACTTTCGTCAACTCTAGGTCAAACTAGGCTAATGTTGACTAACAGTTGACTTTTGGTCAACTGGTCAACTCTGGTCAAGTTCTAGACATTTCTAGGCCAAGTGTTGACTGATAGTTGACCTTTGGTCAAAGCAGTCAAACTTGGTCAACCGAGGTCAAAACTAGCCTAAGCGTACTATTTCTAATATTTACCTACCAAGATACCATATATCTTGGTCAAACATGAACAACTCTAATCTAAGAATTAAAATATCAAGTTGTACCTCGTTATTCGTATATCGAAACCTACAACACGCAAATCGAGATAAGATAATTAACGATAAGGTTAATAATCTTATCATAGTGATCTACATGGTCATCTTGTCAATTCCAGCGATGTGAGATCACTGGAATCGACTGATCTCAGTTTCATTGCACTAATTCCGAAATACGAACATAATAAAAATTAATTATAATAAAAGGTGATACATAGAGAAATATCTGCAAATATTGTCGGATGATAAAACAAACATCACCAACGTGTCCAGAATGGTCAAATTAGCTAGGATAGCCTATTTATAAGTCCAATTTGGATACAGGGGCAAAAAGGTAATTTCGGATCAAAACGGTATCCGTGTCGGACCCGCTTCGTACCAAAAAATGTGTAAGGATACTATTCCACTAAACCTGACAAATTATATATCCACAAATCTAGAATGACGATACGAACCCAACGGTATATCCAGAATTGGATTCCGTTGACCCGATCACAAATTGGTCCGTTGACCAGGACATTAAAATTCCAATTTGCACGGAAAAGTGTGTCAGAGCCAATGTCATCAAAACTCAGCAAATTATATGTTAACGAGTCCAGAATGACGATACGAACTCAACGGTATATCCGGAATTAAATTCCAATGAGCCGATCTCAAAATGACCCGTTGACTCGGATTGTGGGGTCCGCTTTGCACCGAAATACGTGCCAGGGCCCACGTCCTCCAAAACTAACAAACTATATATGAATTCATGCCAAAACGATGCCATGAGTCTACTGGTGGTGTCAGAATTGAAATCCGGAGTCCTGGGCTCAAAAATGGAATTTTACAAGTTGGAAATTATGAATTCGGACGGCCAACTTTGGCGTCAAATTCAACAAATCAAACGTGCTCACAATGAAACGAAACTTAAGTGACAGGAAGAGGGTTATACCAGCTACGCATAGGAACTAGTGGCACGCCAAATGGAGCTGCAATGGAGGAGATACGAGCCGACGAAGTTGGCTCCGCAAAACTGTCCAAAAATAATATAATTTAAACGGTCAACTTGGCGGCCGATTTTGGTGTATCAAATGACAAAATTAACGGACAAAACTTGAGGGAAGTGAAGAGGGATATACCGAAATAGAGATGGAAGAAACGATTATACGATCCAACGGTCATATTTTCCAGAATACACGCACGAAGTTGCTGCGACGAGGTGCACATTCTGAAATCTGTCCGCGCGCGCGTCGACGGGATTCCGTGCAAAATGCACGAATTGGGCGTTTCTCGCGTCGGGGACTAGGGGACGCATAACGGGGGCCTGCCCGGGGTATGCCCGGCCAAGGGGGCTTGTCGGTGGCTGCGACGGCCACGGCGGTGCGCGGCTGCCGCTGCCATGCGCGCACTGTCGCAGCTGCTGCTGTGCTGTTGCTGCTGGCTGCTGCTGCTGTGCTGGCCATCCAGTGGCGGCAGCGGCGGTGGGGCACGGCGACGGCGGTGGTGGCTGTGGTGGTGCTCGTGGTGGTGGTGGCGGTTTAATGGTGGTGGTAGTGTAGTTTGATGATGGTGGTGGTAGTGTATGGTGGTGGAGAATGAAGAGAATGGAGGAGGATGATGAGGGAGAAGCTCGGCATGGAGGGGGAGTTCTCAGCCAGGGAGGAGGAAGAGGAGGAGGTGAGGGTGAGGGAGCTCGGCCATGGGGGTAGGGGGAGCTGTTGCGTGTAATAAAAAAATGAGAAAGAGAATATTGTGTGTGGCTGAGGTAAAGAGAGAGAGAGAGAGAGAGAGAGAGAGAGAGTTGTTAACGAGAAAAAGAGAGAAAGTAGAGAGAGAAAGAGATATTCTCTACATGGATTTTAGGGCCTACGAAGGGAGGAGGTTTTGTGTGAGTTAGTGTTGTAAGGGAAATGGAGGGTTGGGATTGTTGGAGACAAGATCAAAGGCTAGGATTAAATATGGATTAAGTCATTCTTTAGGAAATTAAATCATTGGAGTTGTACAATGAATATTTAAAATGGGTAGACTAGGTATTTAATATTTTGTAGGAAAAGTGAGTGTGTGGGTATTCATGAGCGGTTAGCCTGAAGCTTGGGTTGGGTTCGGTTGAGCCGGGTCGAGTCCAAAACGAACTTGGCAAAATAAATGATTTAATTTTAGGTATTTATGATTATGGATAAATAAGTAGAATACGGGGCTCAAATAAATGGGACACAAGTATCATGTGGATAGTAGGCTCAAAATGGGTCAAAACCATATATTGGGTCGACTAGGTTGGATCGATGTCGGGTCCCGAAATTAAATTGGAAGTCAGGTCACATTTTATAGTGGATAATTAATTGGCCTAAATTGACCCAAAAGTTGTGCGAAGCAAACGAAGCACAAGATGGTGTGTCTGAGTGGGACACGAAGGTCATGAATGTAGGGTGTCTCGAGTAGATCATGCATAAGAATTTGGTTTCAAGAAAATGACTATTCTTGGCCTCCTGAATTAAAAGTCACGGTAACATGCATATGATGATCAACGATAGAAGTGGGAATTTAATTAATAATTATTCAACGATCAAATGGTCTAAATTGACCCGAAGTTGTGCGAAATAAAAAAGTATTGTTGACACAAAGTCACAGTCAACCAAATATTGACTATATTGACCAAATAATACTTGTATAAATTCAATACGACACACGACGACTGCATTCAGTTCAAGACAGATGACAGCTCA
This sequence comes from Iris pallida, assembly GCA_029216955.1. NCBI lineage: Eukaryota > Viridiplantae > Streptophyta > Magnoliopsida > Asparagales > Iridaceae > Iris > Iris pallida. The sequence continues at coordinate 869,503 of JANAVB010026400.1, forward strand.
GTCTTCAGCTCTCAGTGTGTTCTGGAGTCTGTATTTTATGATTTCATTGAGTCTAGATTTATGTACTCTGAGTTATGCTGAGCTCTTGGAACTTAGTATACAAGCCTACCCAAAATCCCAAGCTCCACCAAAACCAAATTGCCCACAAGTCCCTCTTAGGATCATTCTGTGCTCTGGAGACAGAGTTCGGGCCGAACTCTGCCTCCACACAGAGTTCGGGCCGAACTCTGTCCCCTAGAAATCAGGAACCCTAATTTTAGGGTTAGCTGTTTGCTAGCTGTCCAACGGCCAAATTTTTGAATTTCCTTACCCGAATTCTGGCCGAATTCTGTCCCTAAAATCAGTATAAATAGGGCATGAATTCTCTCATTTTGAATCACTCAATCTTCTCTTCTCTTCTCTCCTACAAGCTCTATAAGCCATACCCTTCCCATCTACTAGCCACAAGCCTCCTAAGTCTCGAGTGCTCAGCATCTCTCATTTAGGATTCTTGTGCAAGAGTGAAGAAATCGCTTGGACAATTCCAAGCAAATCGCCACTGCGATTCTCTGTAAGAAGTTGACGTGCTCTTCTGAAGAAAAGGCACGGGTTGTAAGCTACTATTTCACAAATAGTGGATTTAATCCTGAGCTAGAGTTCTCAGGCCTGGACTAGTCCTCCACGAGGGAAACCAGGTTAAAATTGCTGTGTTTGCGTATGCTCTCTTGTCTTTCATTTACATTCCGCATTTTACTCTGACTATTCATTGTTAGTGAAAGAGTTAATTTTTTAATTGGTCATTATACATACATACTCTATTCACCCCCCCTCTAGAGTTGCCAAACTGTTCTTCAATTGGTATCAGAGCTCTGTTCTCTTTATAAGGACTAACATCCTAAGAGCTGATCCATGGCAACCACACAATCCTTGATCTCCAATCATGGTGAAGGTCAGTCCACTCATAGGCCTCCCCTATTTGATGGGACTAACTACACATATTGGAAAACAAGGATGAGTTTTTATCTGAAGTCTCTAGACTTTGACCTGTGGACTGTCGTAACTGACGGTTACAAAAAGCCCGCCAGAATAGTTGTCGACGGTGACCTCACTGAGAAGCCACACGACAAATATTCTGTCGAGGAGAAGAAACAGGCAAGTCTAGATGCTAGGGCTATTAATGCTTTATTCTGTGCTATAGACAGGAACGAGTTTAACAGGGTCTCTACATGCACCACTGCTCATGAAGTATGGAGACTTCTGGAAGTGACGCATGAAGGAACCACTCAAGTCAAGGAATCAAAGATAAGCCGTCTCACTCAAGAGTACGAAGCCTTTAAGATGAAGCCAAATGAGACGATCACTCAAATGTTTACAAGATTCCTCGACATCATCAACCCGTTATCCTCGCTCGGTAAGCAGTACTCAAACCATGAGAAGATCCGCAAGCTACTCAGAGGGTTACCAAAGATTTGGAACCCTAAGGTGACAGCCATCATAGAAGGAAATGATCTCACAAGCATGTCTATGGAGACTTTGATGGGCAAGCTCATGACTCACGAGCTTGACCTCAAGGACTTCGAAGAGCCTGCTCCGAAGACCAGGGAGATAGCACTCAAAGTCCATCGACGAAAGGTTGATCACGATGAGACTGAAGACGATATCTCAGATGATGAAGACCAAGCTCTCATGGTACGTAACTTCAAGAAATTCCTTCGCTTCAATCAAAGAAAGAAGGAACCACAAGAAGACGATGAAGAAGAGCCAACTTGCTATGGTTGCAAAAAGACTGGACACGTCAGAAGAGACTGTCCGCTCTTAAAGAAGAGCAACCGGTATGAAAAGCCCTACAAGAAGAACTCATCAAAAAGATATGCCAACACAAGCATTTGGCATGAAAGCGAAGCAAGTGACTCCGAGGAAGAAAAGAACTCTCCTCAAGACAAAGCAAATGTTTGCCTCATGGCAAATTCCACCAAGGTATCAAACGAAACTTTAGATGACTTCTCTTTTGATGAACTTGGCGATGCTTTCACCGATTTACTTGATGATCACAAAAAGATTATCGGTAAATACAAGCATGCCAAGGACAAAATCAAAAGTCTAGAAGATGAGATACAAAGAATTTCCTTGCTTCTTAATAATGTTAGAAATACATCTCCCACAAATGACACTGATGAAGTATCGAAGCTTAAATTAAGCTTACATGATGCTGAAGCACGCATTGAGCAACAAACTCAAGAAATCACTACTCTCAATACATTGCTTGCTGAAGAAAAGAGTAGACACAAGATTTCTCTGACTAAGATCTATGGCTTGAATATTAAAGTTGATGAATTACAAGCTGTTTCTAAAAGATTAGAAATTAAATTGGGAAAACAGGTGGCTAAACCTCAAACCCAATCACATGAGCACAACACCACTCATGCTAGTCAACCACGTCACCCTCATACAGCACATAACCATGCATTTATATACACAAACTTTCACAAACCACATGCACGTAAAAATACTCCTCATACTCATCATATTGCACAAAGACACAACCAATATCACTCTACACATAGACAAAGTCATCATACCATACCTCATCAACATGCCATGCCTCACAGTCAATATCATCATGCTATGACACACAGACATCATCATCATGCCACTCACTCTAAGCATAGTCATCATTACCATGCTAATTCTCCATATCATCCTCATCCTGTTGCTCATAGATATCATTCTCATGCTCCTAGTATAAATAAAAATGCCATCTGTACTTACTGTGGAAAACATGGACACATCTCACCACAGTGTAGAATTAGAAGACTGGTAGACAAGAAAATATATGCTTGGTTTCCAAAAACTAACTTTTCAGGACCCTCAAGAAAATGGGTACCAAAGGTCACATCTACTCTTGATGTAGGTGGACCTTTCCTCCTCAACTGAGAGTAAGTGGATTCTCGATAGTGGATGCTCGCGACATATGACGGGAGACGCAAATCTTTTTGCATCACTATCGATGAAAAGAGAAGGATACGTATCCTTCGGTAACAATCTCAAAGGGCACATAATAGGTAACGGTATCATTGGACATCCTCCTTCTCCTGTTATAAAGGATGTCTGCCTAGTGACCGAGTTAAAGCATAACCTGCTCAGCATTAGCCATCTTGCTGATCATGGATATGATATTAACTTTGGACAAAACTGTTGTTATATCTACGATAGGTCAACAGGAGACATTGCTTTTGAAGGGAAAAGAGAGGACAATATATATACTTTCTATCTCTCTACAAATACTAACCATGCAGGTAGATGTTTATATGCCCACAAAGACGAACGACTACTTTGGCACCAGCGTCTCGGTCATGCCAACATGGATGCTATATCCAGGCTTTCTACCAAGAAGCTAGTGAGAGGATTGCCTGACATTACATTCAAAAAGGACACGGTATGTGCCGAATGTGAACTAAACAAGGCAACTAAATCCTCATTTCATTCCATTAACTCTGTAAGTACTACTAGACCCTTGCAATTACTCCATATGGATTTATTTGGTCCTAGTAGAATAGCTAGCCTTGGTGGCAAACTTTATGCTTTTGTTATTGTTGATGATTTTTCGAGATTTACTTGGGTTTTCTTTCTCGCTAATAAGAGCGATGCTATCTCTGTTTTCAAAGTTTTTGTAAATAAAGTTCAAAACGAAAAGGGCTACATGATTACTCGAATCCGAAGTGATCATGGAGGCGAATTCGTAAATTCAGATTTTGAAAGTTTTTGTAATGCAAATGGTTTTGATCATGAATTTTCTTGTCCTAGAACTCCTCAACAAAATGGTGTTGTGGAGCGGAAGAATAGGACTCTTGGCGATATGGCTAGAGTCATGTTGAATAAATTTTCTCTTCCGAAATATTTTTGGGCAGAGGCTGTTAGTACAGCATGCCATATTTTGAATAGGGTGCTGATTCGTCCCATTACGAAGAAAACACCCTATGAGCTTTGGTTTGGGAGAACCCCCAATGTTTCTTATTTTAAAGTTTTTGGTTGTAGATGTTTTATCCTTAACACCAAAGACAACTTAGGCAAATTTGATGCCAAAGCTGACGATGGTATCTTTCTTGGGTATGCCGCCAAGAGTAAGGGATATAGAGTTTTCAATAAACGCTCACTTATTGTGGAGGAGTCAACTAATGTGACTTTTGATGAAGATAACAGTGCAGTAAGTACTCTTGATGATGATGTTGTGCCACCAACTTCCTCTACTCCAATGAATACTTCAACTGAAACTAATTCTCTGGAGGGTTTGCCTAAGAAATTCTCATTCAAACCTTCTCATCCAGAAAATTTAGTCATAGGTGAAGTTTCACGTGGAGTTACTACTAGATCATCATTAAGAGACTCTGTTGCTAGCACTGCCTTCATTTCACAAGTAGAGCCTAAAAACATTTCTGAAGCTTTTACTGATGAATTTTGGATCTCTGCTATGCAAGAAGAACTCAACCAATTTGAAAGAAGCCAAGTATGGGAACTAGTTCCTAAACCGGCCAATCATTCAATAATTGGTACCAAATGGGTGTTTAGAAACAAAGTAAATGAAGATGGTTCAGTCACACGTAACAAAGCTCGTCTAGTAGCTCAAGGATACAACCAAGAGGAAGGTATCGACTACGATGAGACATATGCTCCTGTTGCTAGACTTGAATCCATTCGGATGCTTTGTGCTTTTGCCAATCATCAGAACTTTAAATTATTTCAAATGGATGTTAAAAGTGCTTTCTTGAATGGCTTTATTAAGGAGGAAGTTTATGTCAAACAACCCCCTGGCTTTGAAAATCACAAATTTCCCGACCACGTGTTCAAGCTAAAGAAAGCGCTTTATGGCCTTAAACAAGCTCCCAGAGCTTGGTATGAAAGGCTAAGCAGCTTCCTGCTTGAGAAAGGTTTTTCTAAAGGGAAAATTGACACTACACTGTTTATCAAATCTTTCAAAGACACCATTCTATTAATTCAAATTTATGTTGATGATATTATTTTTGGATCTACTGATGAAACTCTTTGTCAAGAATTTGCCAAGTGTATGCAGACAGAATTTGAGATGAGCATGATGGGAGAGCTCAACTACTTTCTTGGCCTGCAAGTAAAGCAACTGGCAAATGGAACTTTCATCTGTCAATCGAAGTATACCAAGGACATGCTGAAGAAGTTCGACCTTGACAACGTCAAACCAATTAGCACGCCAATGGGTACTTCAACCAAACTCGAACCAGATGAGAGCGGCAAACCTGTTGATCAACGTAAGTATCGAGGTATGATAGGCAGCTTACTTTATTTAACTGCTAGTCGCCCCGATATCATGTTTAGTGTTTGCCTATGTGCTAGATATCAAGCAAATCCTAAGGAATCTCACATGACCGCGGTTAAGCGTATCTTTCGATACCTTAAGGGTACGGTTACAGTGGGCCTATGGTATCCCAAGTCAACATCATTTGACCTCATCGGTTACTCTGATGCTGACTTTGCTGGATGCAAGGTCGACCGTAAAAGTACGAGCGGCACGTGTCATTTGTTAGGAAAGGCTCTAGTCTCATGGTTTAGCAAGAAGCAGAACTCTGTCGCACTATCCACAACAGAAGCTGAATATATAGCAGCTGGGCGTTGTTGTGCACAGATTCTGTGGATGAAGCAAACCCTTGAAGACTATAAGTTATCTTTCATGCATATTCCTATATTCTGTGACAATACTAGTGCCATCAATTTGACTAAGAACCCTGTCTGTCACTCACGCACTAAACACATTGAGATCAGACACCACTTTTTGCGTGATCATCAGCAAAATGGCACGATTAACTTAGAATTTATTGACACTGATCATCAGCTGGCAGACTTCTTTACTAAGCCACTATCCGAAGAGCGCTTCAATTTTCTTTGTCGTGAACTTGGAATCTTAGATGAAGCAGTCATAAATTGAAACTCACCTGCGTAAATATCGAGTATATTGTGGTTCCTTACAAAGAATTTGGTATGGGTACAAGCCGAAAGGGTCCTTCTGACAACAAGGCGTAAAAGCCTAAGCGACACGGTGCACTAGTCCTCAGGACTACCGCTAGCTGGGATCCGGCCCCTGCAGCTAACCCATGGCAAATTTGGACTATTGAACCACAGTATATGTCCTTATTTATTATATGGCTTGTTTCAATTTAATATTGCCTAATTGACATTTTCTAAAAGTTCATTCTATTTTCTGTATACCTCTCTATCTATTTCTTTCATTCAACACTCTTTGTTATTCCCGACTGTCATTGAACATTTTCTTCCTGACTTTTGCCTTTTTAAGTTCTGGACTATTGAGCCAGAACTCGGGCCGAACTCTGCCCCTATCAGAGTTCGGGCCGAGTTCGGTACCTAGGTTCCAGAATCGGGATCTGGCTCCACCGTTGGATCTTTTCTAATCCAATGGTTGACTTTTCACCCGACCTAAGACTCAGCCCTATTTTTTTCTCGGGATTCTTTTCTCTCTCCTCTCATTGTTCCTTCTTCTCCACCTCTCCATCTTCTTTCTTCCAAACCCTAACCCTAGTTCTTGGTCTATAGAGCTCTATCTCTTCCCAAAATCTAGGAAAAGGGGTTTTTCAACTTTCTCTTCAACTGTTTGGTGTTATTTTCAGGTATATATCTCTCCTTCTTTCTTTTTCAAGCCCTCCTATTTTCTTTGGCAATGGCATCTCGTTTGTTCAAAAGAGTGAGAAGGACTCGCAATGAGGGTGCTTCCTCATCGGTTCCTCCTCCTCCAGTTGAACAAGTTGATGAACAACACCCAATACATCCGTTGTTCAATCCACCACGTCCCGATGACCCTAACACTTACGACGATCGTTTATTCGTATCGCTAGAAGCCTCCAATGAATGGTTTAGCGATTTTAGAACTCGTCCTGTGTTTGGGGGTCATCCGATCAACTTCACTATTTTTGCTCAATATGAGTCATTATTCCGTGACCTTTGTTTGGATGAACTTGTTGCTTCAAATTCTGTTATTTACCATAGTGCAATTCAAATGTTCTATTGTAATATGACTCACGATGCAACCCACATCTACTCACGGGTTGCTGGTATTAGCATTGCTTTCAATGAATCTGAGTTGGGAGACTATCTTGCTCTTCCTGATCTTGATGTATGGGACAAGCTTGTGGAGGCACGTCAACTCCAATTTGTTGACGGTACTTCCCTTGAAGGATTCAAGGAGGACTTATGTGCTCCTAACGTTAGTCCTCGCAAGCTGAAGGCCAAACATCTGACTCCTTACTTTTATGAACTTCATCGCATTGTGTTCAACACCATCTTGCCCAAGGCTGGCTCAACCGATGAAGTCACTTATCTTGAAATCTCTGCCTTATACCATCTTCACTATCGTATTCCATTCAACTTTCCTCGAACTATGATGGATTGGATGATCAACTGTCGGAAGAAACCAAGAGCATTGGTTTATCCTCTCTATCTTCCTTTAGTCTTTCGTGCTTTCATTATTCCAATTCATGAGTGTCCATTCTTGCCTGCACCTGCCTTTTTATCCAAGGCAAGACGCCTTCAGCCTGTAGCTGCTTCTGAGTCATCTGAGCACTCTGCTGATGAGGAGCCTGACGCTCCTCCACTCGGTCAGGATGCCCCTCCTCCTCCTGCCACCCTGGAGTCTATACAGACTATGCTTCGCGATCGCTTTGCTATTGAGGATGATCGCTGGACGCAGCAGGATTACCGTACCACTCTACAGATCAGTGCCCTTGGGAACTCTCTGCATGATATGCGGTATTCACTTGCTCGTCATCCTGATCTGCTTGTGCCTATTGAGCGGGATCCAGCACGCGCGGGTTATCGCATTGATGATCCGTGGGTTATGCGTTACATGATTCCGGATGATGCTTTTGTGGACCCTCGTCGCGCCTTCCATGGTCCATCAGATGTTCCAGGACCTTCTCGTGCTCCATGATGGAGACTGGCTACTATCTGCTGCTGCTGCTACTGCTGATGGTCTTAGTTATTTTTGCTTTCAGTTATTTAGTTTCTTATGGATTCATGTAGCTGGTTTTATATACTATGTTTATGAGTTGGCCACTTGGTTTGGTGGATGACATTATCTATCTTTATTATCATTCTATGTCAATGCTTATTTTGCTCCATATTATACTGTTTCTTCTCTTAGTGTGGTTGCATTACTATTCATTGTTTCTTATATTGCTAACTGCCAAAAGGGGGAGAAACATATGTATATTTTGTGCTTGTTTTGGGATACTATTACTGGCTCTATGCATTCGTATATCTGTGTATATCTGTGCTTCTTGCTCTGGAAAATATCATCTATCAGATCACAGGAACTATGCAATTTGTACGGGGGAGAGCTATAGCTTCTAGCTCGACACCGCTCATGGTTTACGGGGGAGCTATTTTCGCTTAGCTCAGGCATCGTTTATGGGGGAGCTATGGAGCTATATTACAATCAACTGTGTCCAGGTATGAATATTGAAATATACATATATTATTTTGTCAATTATCAATATGGGGGAGATTGTTGACACAAAGTCACAGTCAACCAAATATTGACTATATTGACCAAATAATACTTGTATAAATTCAATACGACACACGACGACTGCATTCAGTTCAAGACAGATGACAGCTCAGTCTTCAGCTCTCAGTGTGTTCTGGAGTCTGTATTTTATGATTTCATTGAGTCTAGATTTATGTACTCTGAGTTATGCTGAGCTCTTGGAACTTAGTATACAAGCCTACCCAAAATCCCAAGCTCCACCAAAACCAAATTGCCCACAAGTCCCTCTTAGGATCATTCTGTGCTCTGGAGACAGAGTTCGGGCCGAACTCTGCCTCCACACAGAGTTCGGGCCGAACTCTGTCCCCTAGAAATCAGGAACCCTAATTTTAGGGTTAGCTGTTTGCTAGCTGTCCAACGGCCAAATTTTTGAATTTCCTTACCCGAATTCTGGCCGAATTCTGTCCCTAAAATCAGTATAAATAGGGCATGAATTCTCTCATTTTGAATCACTCAATCTTCTCTTCTCTTCTCTCCTACAAGCTCTATAAGCCATACCCTTCCCATCTACTAGCCACAAGCCTCCTAAGTCTCGAGTGCTCAGCATCTCTCATTTAGGATTCTTGTGCAAGAGTGAAGAAATCGCTTGGACAATTCCAAGCAAATCGCCACTGCGATTCTCTGTAAGAAGTTGACGTGCTCTTCTGAAGAAAAGGCACGGGTTGTAAGCTACTATTTCACAAATAGTGGATTTAATCCTGAGCTAGAGTTCTCAGGCCTGGACTAGTCCTCCACGAGGGAAACCAGGTTAAAATTGCTGTGTTTGCGTATGCTCTCTTGTCTTTCATTTACATTCCGCATTTTACTCTGACTATTCATTGTTAGTGAAAGAGTTAATTTTTTAATTGGTCATTATACATACATACTCTATTCACCCCCCCTCTAGAGTTGCCAAACTGTTCTTCAAGTATAAGGGAACAAGTTTGAGTGAGACATGATATATCAACAGAAAGATAATCTTGTCTACTACAAACTCATAAAGAGAGTTTGCAGAGATTGGCATCCCTGACGCTCCAGAAGTCAAAGTCACAGAAAAGAACATTTAATAAAAATAATAATCAAATAACAATATTTATTCAAAATAATTGATTTAGAAAATTAAAAAATAACCCTAAATTTAGGGGGCTTACACCATTGCCTCGCATTCAACATCTACGAGTTTTTGGATATTTTCTCTTATTAGATCTTTATAAGGTTTGATGGATTCCTCAAGTTTATCCAAGATATGATATAAGTAGTTGACTCTGTCCAAATCGTCGATTTTGTGAATAGCTCCAATAATAAAAGAAGAAGGGCCCCTTACTGACTCATAAGTTTGTGTTAGGGTTATATACTAAAAGCATCACTTTTGTAGTAACCTTATTTCGTTAAATTTTGATTGAGAATCGTATGGGCAAATGTTTGCATATTGTATTTATTGCAAGTGTTAATGCAAATGTCTGATATTCTATATTGTAGATAATATGGTGGTGGTGTCACACAGAAGATCATATTATCAGTTCCTTATGGAGTATATAAATAGTTCACAACATAGATGGACTTGGACAATCTATTGGAAAGGTTGTAGTGTAATCTGGTATTAGTTTATCTTGACTATAGGTTTACACTAGTACACTTTGTGTGTATTGAACAGGATCACTTGAGGTTGTTCTCTTTGTACTGACTACATAAGAGAACAAACACCTCTGTTATTATGGATACTTGTGCTCTTAATCCGGATATAATAACAGACATGTATATGCAGTGTGCATTACTTTGACTCATGAAAGAGTGAGATTTATTATGGATCAACCTCTATAATTGGGTAATAACATTGTATGTATGATGGGCTGCTGATTATAAATGGAATCCATGTCCCGATACATCGGGTTGATGATGTCCCCTTAATGAGCTCATAAGGATTGTCATGTAAACCCTGCAGGTGGATTATATCCGACATGACAAATAAAGTTGAGCGGTACTACTTAAGGATAAAAATGTCAAATCAATATAGTTATCAGTAACTTAATTTGATCGACGGACATACGATATCTTAACATGGGGAGCCAAACGAGCACATAATAAAAGGAGCCCACAAACATAATTTGGGATTAGGGAAGTAGTGCAACAATAGCTCATTAGTGGACCGAGCTATTATTAATGGGCCTGGATTGTGTGTTCGGGCTGAACACGGGATATCCAGAACCGTTAGGAGGCCTAATCCTAATTTCTCCTCATGGTCCCTGCCGTAGCCTATATATATCCTCTATTCTCTGGCTGCCAAATGACTGATCAAAAATCTGAAGCTTTCTCTAAATTCATGATTCACGTAAGGAGAGAAAGAGAGGGCTGCCAAGGAGAAGAAAAGGTTGCAAGATCGTCGCCCACACGACGTCTAACTCGAGGAAGGAATACGTGCAAAAGATCTTGGGGTCGTCCGCTCGAGATTGTCAGAAATTACTTGTCTTCTTTCTGCCACAGGTATAATTTGTGAACCCTAGTTTTCGTCTATGAAGGGTTAGAACACGTATTAAATCTGTTTAACTTTTTATCGATCAACACGCACACCAAAGTAAGGGTCCTGGGAATTCCCAGTTCCATCAATTGATATCAGAGCCACTTTGGATCTGCGTATTGATTGATACGTCCATGTTGTCCAATAAAACCTACGCTGTGTAATAATCGGTAGATGTAGATCTGTTCTAACTCAGTTTTGCAGGCATCTTAATTAATCCAACTATTATGGTCCAATACATATTTTTGATTGTGTTGTTTAAACCACGGACATGTCGTGGATGTTGTTGTTGCTGTGGATGTAATTAAAATCACGAGGGTTGATCGTGTTTATTATTTGAACTTTTTAATCTAGATTATGTGTGAACTCTTTCGGAAGGCATAGGATTGATGTAATTTTTATTATTTTTGATCAATTATGATGGCGGTGGTGGCTGTTTCTGACGTCGGATGAGATGCTGGTTTTAAGCAGTCCAAAGGCAGACAGATGATTTTCGATGAAGGAATCGACAGCCAAAACCCTTTTTTTAAAAATCGGGGCACTGCCCCGAACCCCGCGACCTGATCGGGCAGGTCGAACCCCGAATAGATCTGCGCAGAGCTAGATTTTGGATTCGGATGGTTGAGGACGGAGCAGGAAAGATGACCATAATAGTTGGATATTTTTCTCTTATTTGTTGTCATTTTTCTTTTTCTGATTATGCATGTTTATTATTGTGTGGATTTTTTTGAAAAACTAAGCCTACATTAATAATAGACAATATGGACATAATATCAACTAGTAGAAAAACACTCATTGTTAAATAACTAAGTGGAAGAGGATATTTATTTAGTATAAATCATATGGTCTCCATTACTGATTTGTAGGTGATGTAATTATACTTGCACGTTGGCTTTAGTGCCTTCCTCCATATCGGATGAGTATAATTATGGATCACCAATATAAACTTCCTTAGGGATAATTGTAGAAAGTTACCTAGTATGTGTTCACTTCTCCATCTGAAGGAACTCATTACAAGGTAATGGACTTAGTATTAAGTAATGGTATACACTTAGATACAAATAATGGTATCCTCCCCATCGGAGTCACTGCTATTATTTGTATGACCAGAGCAAGACCAACATATTAATTTTATTTGTCATAAAGTTATGTTGACCTGATAGTAAAATTAATAAGAAAAACTTACTTGAACAAAGTTGAATTTGTATACGTCCACACTATCGTGGCATGCTAAATTCATGGTGTTCGAGGTGTTGGTGAATTTCTTATTATTGTTTTGAGGGAATCAATATTTAATTAATTCATAAAGTTTTTTTGCCCTATATAATTTTATTTATGTGATTCTCATAATTTCAAAAATGGGTTCTTTCAGTCCACTTATGGTAATTCTTAAAGAAAACAAACTTACTGGACCTAATTATATTGACTGGAAACGTAATTTGGACATTGTTCTGACTGCTGAGGAGTACAAATATGTACTTGTTGAGGAATGTTCACCTAAGCCTGATGCTAACTCTGATGAAGAGGTCAAAGAGGCTTATAAGAAGTAGAAAAAGGCATATGATATGGCACGGTATTACATTCTGGCATCTATGTCAAATGTACTACAACATCAGCATCAGGCCATGGCCACAGCTTATGACATGATGTATAACCTCAAGGAACTCTTCGGACATCAGAGTAGAGCAGCTAGGCAATTTGCTATGAAATATTTGATGAATACAAAAATGGCTAAGGGTACACCAGTAAGGGATCATGTTCTCAAGATGATGGGTCATCTGAATGAGATGAAGATCCTTGGAGCTGAAATCGATGGAGAATCCCAGGTCGATATCATTCTCGGGACTCTGCCTAAAAGTGTTGACAATTTCTGCCTTAATTACAACATGAACAAAAGGTTGTATAGTTTGGCACAACTTGCAAAAGAGCTACAGGATGCTGAATCTCTCTTTAGGCAGAGTGATCATGTTTTTGTTTCTGAAAAGGCTTCTACTTCTAAGCCAAAGGGCGGTAAGAAGAAGAATGACATTCAAAAACATGCAAACTCAGCAAAGAAGGGCATGGGACCTCAAGGCACGGTGAAAAAGCCGAAAGGCAAATATTTCAAGTACAAAGGGTCAGGACATTGGAAGACTGATTGTCCACTTCTCAAACAAGGGAACAAAGAAGGTATATCTCATTTACTAGTAGTTGAAACATGTTTAGCGGTGTTATCTACCGGCACCTGGTGTGTAGATACAGGAGCCACTAATCATGTCTACAATATATTGCAGGGGTTCCAGGAAACCAGACGGCTCAGTGATAGAGAGATATGCTTGTTCATGGGTGATGCTACAAAAGTAGCGGTCGTTGCATTAGGAGATGTTACTTTATCTTTTGGTAGAAATAAGTCTTTGACATTGAGAGATTGCCTTTATGCACCTTCACTTAGAAGGAATTTAGTTTCTGTTTTTATGTTAATTAAGGATGGATATTCAGTTTATTTTAATAACAATATTGTTATTAGAAAGAATAAACATTTTATCTATTCTGGTGCATTGGTTGATAATCTGTATGTCATTAATCATATTTCGCCCACAATGCAACTTATGGAAATGAATAATATGTCATCTAACTTAAATAAGAGAAAAGAACCTTCTTGTATGAACCAAACATATCTTTGGCACTTGCGATTGGGGCATATTATCCTAAGAAGGATTCAAAGACTGTTGAAGATGGACTTTTGAGTTCATTGGAAGTGGAGGCACTACCAGTCTGTGAATCCTGCTTGAAAGGTAAAATGACCAAAAGGCCTTTTACGGCAAAAGGGTATAGGGCCAAAAATGTGTTGGAATTTGTTTAATTCTGATTTCTGTGGACCCATGACTATCCAAGCTAGAGGTGGCTTTGAATATTTTGTCACATTTATTGACGATTATTCAAGGTATGGATACATTTATTTGATGCACCGTAAGTCTGAGTGCTTTGAGAAATTCAAAGAGTACAAGGCTGAAACGGAGAAACGTCATAGAAAATATATCAAGTCATTACGATCAGATCGTGGTGGCGAGTACTTGTTTGGAGAGTTTAGAGATTATTTATCAGAGGCTGGGATTGCATCCCAGTTGACTGCACCTGGAACGCCCCAGCAGAATGGTGTAGCCGAAAGAAGGAATAGAACTCTTATGGAGATGGTTAGATCAATGATGAGTTATTCGGATTTACCAGATTCGTTTTGGAGATATGCCTTAGAGACTACAGCTTATATTTTGAACTTGGTTCCTTCTAAGTCGGTATCTCTTACTCCCACAGAGCTGTGGATTGGGCGTAAGCCTAGTCTAAAATATGTTCGCATTTGGGGTAGTCCAGCACATGTGCTGAATGGAAAAGCAGATAAGTTGGAATCTCATACAGAAGTATGCTTGTTTGTAGGCTATCCAAGAGGAACAAAAGAAGGTTTATTTTATAGTCCTTAGGATCACAAGGTCATTGTTAGCACCAATGTCCGATTCTTAGAGGAAGACTATGTGATGAACCATAAACCCATAAGTAGAGTTATTTTAGAAGAATTGAGAGGTAAGACACCAAGTACTTCAGTACCAACAGTACAAAGGATAAACCACAAATAACTGCACAACATGTCACAAATGTTACACCACAACCGATAGTGTCTCGTCGTAGTAGGAGGGTTGTGATACAACCTGATAGATATATGTTCTTGGGAGAGTCGTCAGACTTCGTCCCTGAGGAACAAGATTATGATCCCTGTACCTACAATAAAGCACTCCAAGATAAAGATGTAGAGTCTTGGCAGAAAGCAATGATATCTGAAATAGAATCTATGGATTCTAATCAGGTCTAGGAGCTTGTAGAACCACCCGTTGGTGTAAAAGCCATTGGATGCAAGTGGGTCATAAGAGAAAAAATGGATCAGACGGTAAGGTTGAAACCTTTAAAGCTCGACTTGTAGCAAAAGGTTTTACTCAAAGAGAGGGTATCGATTATGAGAAAACCTTTTCTCCAGTAGCCATGCTTAAGTCTGTCCGGATTCTTTTATCTATTGCAGCTCATCTCGATTATGAGATTTGGCAAATGGATGTCAAGACAGCTTTCCTTAATGGAAGTCTTGAGGAAGACATCTATATGAAGCAACTAGACGGGTTCATTGAAAAGGGCCAAGAGCATCTTGTTTGTAAGCTCAAGAAGTCCATTTATGGACTTAAGCAAGCTTCCAGATCTTGGAACATATGTTTTGATCAGGTGTTAAAATCCTATGGATTTTATCAATGTCAGAATGAATCATGTGTATACAGAAAGTGTGACGGAAACGTGGTGGTGTTCCTAGTACTTTATGTGCATGACATCTTGCTCATTGGAAACAATATGAAGGTGTTATCTGATGTAAGGGTATGGTTATCTAAACAATTTGATATGAAGGACTTGGGAGAAGTAGGTCACATCTTTGGGATCAAAGTTCTACGAGATCGCAAGAAAAGGATGTTGGGCTTATCCTAAGCTTCCTATATCGATACTGTACTAACTCTTTTTAGTATACAAAATTCTAAGAAAGGTTTCTTACCTTTTAGACATGGAATTGCTCTATAAAAGGAGCAGTGTCCGAGGACACCTAAAGATATAAAGAACATGAAGGCAGTTCCATATGCTTCAGCAGTAGGAAGCTTAATATATGTAATGCTATGTACGAGACCAGATATCTGCTTTACCGTAGGCATGGTCAGCAGATATCAGTCTAACCCAGGACAAGAGCACTGGACTATCGTAAAGCATATTTTGAAGTACCTGAAAAGGAATAAAGAGTATATGCTAGTTTACCAGAAGATAGTTTAGTTCCCTTGGGGTATACAGACTCAAATTTTCAGTCAGATAGGGATTCCAGGAAATCTACTTCAGGTTATGTGTTTACTTTGGGAGGTGGAGCCACTGTATGAAGGAGTATCAAGCAAAAATGTATTGCTGATTCCACCATGGAAGCCGAGTATGTGGCAGCCTCTGAGGCAGCCAAAGAAGCGGTTTGGCTCAGAAACTTTCTGTTGGACTTGGATGTGGTACCTAGTTTACCTAAGTCTATTACACTTTATTGTGATAATAGTGATGCAGTTGCAAACTCGAAGGAACCGCGAGCCCATAAGACAGGTAAACACATTGAGCGCAAGTACCACCTGATACGAGATTTCGTAAAGAAAGGAAAGGTTATTGTAATCAAGATAGCATCAGCCGACAACCTAGCTGATCCCTTTACAAAGAGCTTACCAGCTAAGGCTTTTGATAGTCATGTTGAGGAAATGGGAGTCAGACGTGTAGCAGCATAGCTTTCAGTATAAGTGGGAGATTTGTAACAGCATACTGAAAAAGCAATGCTTTGAGTATAAGTGGGAGACTGTTAGGGTTATATACTAAAGCATCACTTTTGTAGTAACCTTATTTCCTTAAATTTTGATTGAGAATCATATGGGCAAAAGTTTGCATATTGTATTTGTTGTAAGTGTTAATGCAAATGTCTAATATTCTATAGTGTAGATAATATGGTGTGTGGTGTCACACAGAAGATTATATTATCAGTTTCCTATGGAGTATATAAATAGTTCACAACCTAGATGGACTTGGACAATCTATTGGAAATGTTGTAGTGTAATCTGGTATTAGTCTATCTTGACTATAGGTTTACACTAGTACACTTTGTGTGTATTGAACAGGACCACTTGAGGTTGTTCTCTTTGTACTGACTACATAAGAGAACAAACACCTATATTATTATGGATGTTTGTGCTCTTAATTCGGATATAATAACATATATGTATATGCAATGTGCATTACTTTTAACTCATGAAAGAGTGAGATTCATTATGGATCAACAACCTCTATGAATTGGGTAATAACATTGTATGTATGATGGGCTGTTGATTATAAATGGAATCCATGTCCCGATACATCGGGTTGATGATGTCCCCTTAAGAAGCTCATAAGGATTGTCATGTAAACCCTGCAGGTGGATTATATCCGACATGACAAATAAAGTTGAGGGGTACTACTAAGGATAAAAGATGTCGAATCAATATAGTTGTCAGTAACTTAATTTGATCGACGGACATACGATATCTTAACATGGGGAGCCAAACGAGCATATAATAAAAGGAGCCCATAAACATAATTTGGGATTATGGAGGTAGTACAACAATAGCTCATTAGTGGAACGAGCTATTGTTAATGGGCCTGGAATGTGTGTTCGGGTTGAACACGGGATATCCAAATCCGTTAGGAGGCCTAACCCTAATTTCTCCTCATGGTTCCTGTTGTAGCCTATATATATCCTCTATTCTCTGGCCGCCAAATGACTGATCAGAAATCTAAAGCTTTCTCTAAATTCGTGATTCACGTAAGGAGAGAAAGAGAGGGATGCCAAGGAGAAGAAAAGGTTGGGAGATCGTCACCCACACGACGTCCAACTCGAGGAAGGAATACGTGCAGAAGATCTTGGGGTCATCCGCTCGAGATTGTCAGGAATTACTTGTCTTCTTTTCGCCGCAGGTATAATTCGTGAACCCTAGTTTTCACCTATGAAGGGTTAGAATACGTATTAAATCTGTTTAACTTTCTATCAATCAACATGCACACCAAAGTAAGGGTCCTGGGAATCCCCAGTTCCATCAGTTTGGTCATTTTCCATGACCATTTGAATTAGAGGCTTCAGAGAAGAGAAGAAAGCATTAGTATAAGCTTCGACGACGGCTCTGTTCATCGCTGAGATACCCAGAGTAGCCACTTCTGTTCGAATTCCTCCTTCTGCAGTAGATGGAGGAATTACAGATTATGCACCAGGAGACCCGAGTACTGGCATCATAGAAGAACTTCCCTCTTCGGTTTGGATCCCCATATCCAAGGGAGCCATGGTCGAGCTAAAACTGAATGTGGTCGACGCAGCTGTTGCAAGCGTCCCCACATGACCCCTTATAATCAAGATACACAGTCATTATAAATCATTAAAGGAATTAGGGTAAATAAAAGTCAAAAATTTACCTGATCCTGGCAATACGTATAAGGTCTCAAGGGGTGTGTGTCACGCCCCAGAACCAGAATACTGGAGAGTGGGGGACAGACACAGCTAGCTACATATATAGAAGTGTAATCCACCTCGATATACGATCATGGCTAGTACTAGTATACGGGATTAGTCAAATTCGCAGGCTCGTACCAGTACAGTTACATAACCGGTACGATATGCTCTGACCTGTATGGGCCACCACAAAAACTTGTCACGACCCGTACCCACTTTTCGGACGCGAGTTCGTGAGCAAGCCAGCTACGTATCGAGCGGACTCCAACCCGACTCGAGTACGTATAAGTTGTCAAGGTCATGGTATCATATCTAATCTAAACTGTATCTCAATCCACATGAATCATATAAACAAGAATGAACAAGTATAGGTCATGGTCTGCAGACCATTAGCATATTGTTCGATTAGACTCCAAGAATAATATGAGTCTATAAATAAGCAGAGTATATCATGGTACTGAATATAAAGCACGAAAAGATAATAAAGAAATATCCCAGCAAATACCTGTATCATGCATCGTAATCCTCTACCATCCCACTCTGCTAACTAACTCCATGCCATCGCTAAACCTGAAGAGATCATCAGGTCCTCAGAGGACTAGCAAGATACATAAAACATGCCTATCTAACAGTTTAATCATGTAATAATATATACAGGGTATAAACAAGAACTAGACAGGAAACTGACATGTGGCTACTGACAGGTAACTATGAACACGGACACGGGATCAAGTATTCATAAATGAACTACTGATAGATCAATGGATACCAACCCTCGCCCCGAATGTGGACTCGCAGGTCAGTTTCAAGACAAGTCACCCTCGCCCCGTATGTGGACTCGCAGGTGCAAAGGACAACCCTCGCCCCGTGTGTGGACTCGTAGGTTATGGGAAAGACAAAGGAATAGCAGTTCACTCACTCATACTTGCAGACACGACTCAGACAAGATACAGGTGAAGATACGACACGACCCAATCACGATACACGAGAGAACCAATCCAACAGAAACTACAAGGCTAACCATGTACAAGGACTATAGCTATACTAGCATGCACGATATACAAATCACAAGTAATACCCAACTAGTAAAATTATATAACAATAGAAATATGTATGTAAATAAACTGTAGAGGGAGGCAAGGTATACTTGCCTGGAGGTAGCACGAAGAACAAATAAGATACTGACAACTAGTACACCATAAAGTCCACAATCCAAAAATGTCTCCGAAAGCTGAAATAAACATTACCAATGTTCTCATAATAGTCAAATTAGCTAGAATTGCCTGTTCTTAAGTCCAATTCTGGACACAGGGGCAAAACGGTAATTTCAGGCAAAAATGGTGTCCGCCATTGGACCCACTTTGTACCGAAAACGTGCCAGAGTCAATAGTCTCTAAAGTCATCAAACTACATGTCTACGGATCCGGTTTTCCGATACGAACCCAACCGTATGTCCAGAGTTGGATTCCGGCGGGCCGTACACAAAATCGCCCGTTGAATCGGACCATGGGTCCCGCAGAACGGCGTTTCGATTCAACTGTCTCGAAATTGGACCAAACTTGGCATACAGGACCAAAAAAATGATACGGTCCAGTTGGCACAAGTTTCGTCTCGATCTGACGAGCGTGTAAAAAGTAATTGGAAAATTTGCACAGAGACCGATACGGTGAATTTCGATGGATACGCATCAAATTCGTCGCACACACGCGACCAATTTGAATTTCGTCAAAGCCCACATGACCACGAAGCCGTTACGCACCTTTTGATGCCTTTGGTTCGTGACCACGTCGCCCGGATTGGCGGGATGCACGTCGTATCGAGGGGTTTTATTGAAAAATCACAGTTTTGAAAACATGTTTTTTGTAACTTTACAATCCAATTATTCCTCATACAGTGAACGAAAAATTAATCTATCTAAAATGTTTTAGAGTTCTACATATGGTCTATAATTGTATTCAAGTACAACTTCTAAACTATTACAAGATCGATCGGAATCGATCCTCGAACAGGGGTGTATGGATTGTCTTACGTTCTGTTTCGAACAGGGTTTTGGCCAATCTTGGCGTCGAGTTTCAACTCGATTTTTGATTCGATTTGAGTTGAAGTTGATCAATGGGATCCAAGCCCTATGTGTTGTGTTTCCAACGCTTCTTTTGGTTTGGAAAAAGATGAAGAGACGAGGGAGAAATCTTACATAGAAGAGGGGCTCCGCGCTGTTACTGTTGTTCGATGCTGCTGGTGTTGCCGCTGCAGTGGCTGAATTCGCGCGCCTGGCCGGCGGCTATGGCCGCACGCGGCGACGAGTGGCCGCCCAGGACTAGGGGGACGTCTTGGGATTAGGGTTTTCTCATATTCATCTCTCTTCATCTCTCGCGTGTATATATACAGTACTTATCCATCGGCCTACTCTGTTTGGCCGAGCGGGAAGGTGTGGTTTCTTTGCTGGGCTTGGCCCGGGTGGGTTGTCATGTTGAACTTCTCACCAACCTTCTATAAAAACTAGCTACCTTTTGACCGCACATGGATGTGTCAGTGCCTCATGTTCTTCAAGAAAGCTTATTTTTAAGCACACAACCGAGAAGAAAAATGTTTCTCTTGGGTAAAGCTGCAGACTGTTGCAGCTCTCATCCATATTCTAAGAAAACCGAGTAAGAAGAATGCTTCTAAGGCCATCTCCACTCGATCCTAAAAATAAACAACTATTATTTACAATTTTATTTCTTTATAATTATCTTAATTAATCATTTACACTACATTATTATATATTATTTACACATAAAACTTTTACAGAAACAATTTTCTGAAATTCTACAGAAAAAATACCAATAGAAAATATATTCAATATTAGACTATTGGAAGATCTCAACAAGAACCTTTTTTTTAAATGATATAATTATTATATTAATTATATTTATAAATGAAAAGTTATAGGACAAAATATATGATGCTAACCGAGGAAGCATGGACACTCCGAAACCAATGTCATGTCGGACACAGCAAACACAACACAGACAGTCCTATAAATTAGGGCAGACAAAATGCTGTGTCCAAGACGCTATCTTCGTGGCGTGTTGTGTCAATGTCCGTGTAACAGAGAAGCTAACAATTTAGGTTAGAAAATGATGCACTAGAAAGAATGGGAAAGGAGAGTATACAAAAGCATCACACATAAAGAAGACATTTGATAACAAAAGGAAAGCATGACTCATAAACGACAATCTCTACACGGGCTCGAGCTGGTACGGGTCCAATTTGACACAGTCGGGTCCCCTACAAATCCTAATATCAATAAATTAATAAATAAATCGTTTATAGGGTAATGTCACAACTTAGCCTGGTTTTTCTAGTTAGGACATACTTATGGCTCGGCCTTCCCTATCATGGCTGAAGCCCTAGTCAAGGTACACCACTGCACTATCCTTGCCATGATTCTTAGTCGTCCGGTACTTCAAAACTCAAACATGGCTAAAATCATCTACCGTAATAATAATTATTTATAAAAACTAAAAATTACTATTTAAATAAAATAAATAAATAATAAAAATATTTCAAAAAAATTTCGGGAAAGGAAGCTACAAATCTACCCACCTTAAAATAATTTCGTCCTCGAAATTCTAATTCATGACTATGTCTTAAAATCAAAGTCTACTATTACCTTAACCTCCTCAAATTTAATTTCTCAAAAATATTTCTATGACCTTCTCTAGTCATTTGGTTTTTACGAAATCTCGAAGACTTCTACCCACCTTTGGTCACACTACTCCCTTGAAACACAGGTCACTAAAATCATATAATCTTCTAACTAGTGACTAATAATTCTACCAAAAATATCTAGGACATATGGTTTCTATAATTTCTCATATCTATAAACAAACAAAACTCATAATCATGCAATATTATACTATAATTTAAGAATTTCTGATGAATCCTAGACAGCACGATCATTCGTTACCCCGAAATAGGAGGGGACGAGAATCAATGGCACAGAAAGCAAGGAAGTATAACCGAGAGCAAATATGGAGTTTTCAAGGACGTAGAGAATTTCTAGGAGAGTTTTCAAGGCAGAGTGGATTGAGATTTCTATGGGTTTAGTCAAATTTGCAGGCTCGTACCAGTACAGTTACGTAACAGGTATGATATGCTCTGACCTGCATTGGCCACCACAAAAACTTGTCACGACCCGCATCCGCTTTTTGAACACAATTTTGTGAGCAAGCCAGCTACGTATCGAGCGGACTCCAGCCCGACTCGAGTACGTATAAGCTGTCAAGGTCATGGTATCATATCTAATCTAAACTGTATCTCAATCCACAGGAATCATATAAACAAGAATGAACAAGTATGGGTCATGGTCTGCAGCCCATTAGCATATTGTTCGATTAGACTCCAAGAATAATATGAGTCTATAAATAAGCAGAGTATATCATGGTACTGAATATAAAGCACGAAAAGATAATAAAGAAATATCCCAGCAAATACCTGTATCATGCATCGCAATCCTCTACCATCCCGCTCTGCTAACTAACTCCATGCCATCGCTAAACCTGAAGAGATCATCAGGTCCTCAGAGGACAAGCAAGATACATAAAACATGCCTATCTAACAGTTTAATCATGCAATAATATATATAGGGTATAAACAAGAACTAGACAGAAAACTGACATGTGGCTACTGACAGGTAACTATGAACACGGACACGGAATCATGTATTCATAAATGAATTACTGGTAGATCAATGGATACCAACCCTCGCCCCGAATGTGGACTTGCAGGTCAGTTTCAAGACAAGTCACCCTCGCCCTGTATGTGGACTCGCAGGTGCAAAGGACAACCCTCGCCCCGTGTGTGGACTCGCAGGTTGTGGGAAAGACAAAGGAATAGCAGTTCACTCACTCATACTTGCAGACACGACTCAGACAAGATACAGGTGAAGACACGACACGACCCAATCACGATACACGATAGAACCAATCCAATAGAAACTACAAGGCTAACCATGTACAAGGACTATAGCTATACTAGCATGCACGATATACAAATCACAGAAATACCCAACTAGTAAAACTATATAATAATAGAAATATGTATGTAAATAAACTGTAGAGGGACGCAAGGTATACTTGTCTGGAGGTAGCACGAAGAACAAATAAGATACTGACAACTGGTACGCCATAAAGTCCACAATCCACAAATGTCTCCGAAAGCTGAAATAAACATTACCAATGTTCTCAGAATAGTCAAATTAGCTAGGATTGCCTGTCCTTAAGTCCAATTCTGGATACAGGGGCAAAACGGTAATTTCAGGCAAAAACGGTATCCGCCGTTGGATCCGCTTTGCACCGAAAAATGTGCCAGAGTCAATGGTCTCCAAAGTCGTCAAACTATATGTCCACGGATCCGGTTTTCTGATACGAACCCAACCGTATGTCCAGAGTTGGATTCCGGCGGGCCGTGCACAAAATCACCCGTTGAATCGGACCGTGGGGCCCGCAAAACGGCGTTTCGATTCAACTGTTTCAGAATCGGACCAAACTTGGCATACAGGACCAAAAAACGATACGGTCCTGTTGGCGCAAGTTTCGTCTCGATCTGACGAGCGTGCACAAAGTAATTGGGAAATTTGCACAGAGGCCGATACGGTGAATTTCGACGGATACGCATCAAATTCGTCGCGCACACGCGACCAATTTAAATTCCGTCAAAGCCCACACGACCACGAAGCCGTTACGCACCTTTCGATGCCTTCGGTTCGCGACCACGTCGCCCGGATTGGCGGGACGCACGTCGTATCGAGGGGTTTTATTGAAAAATCACAGTTTTGAAAACATATTTTTTTTGTAACTTTACAATCCAATTATTCCTCATACAGTGAACGAAAAATTAATCTATCTGAAAGGTTTTAGAGTTCTATATATGGTCTATAATTGTATTCAAGTACAACTTCTAAACTGTTACAAGATCGATCGAAAACGATCCTCGAACAGGGGTGTATGGATTGTCTTACGTTCTGTTTCGAACAGGGTTTTGGCCAATCTTGGCGTCAAGTTTCAACTCGATTTTTGATTCGATTTGAGTCGAAGTTGATCAATGGGATCCAAGCCCTATGTGTTGTGTTTCCAACGCTTCTTTTGGTTTGGAAAAAGATGAAGAGATGAGGAAGAAATCTTACATAGAAGAGGGGCTCCGCGCTGTTACTGTTGTTCGATGCTGCTGGTGTTGCCGCTGCGGTGGCTGAGTTCGCGCGCCTGGCCGGCGGCTATGGCCGCGCGCGGCGGCGGGTGGCCGCCCAGGACTAGGGGGACGTCTTGGGATTAGGGTTTTCTCATATTCATCTCTTGCGTGTATATATACAGTACTTATCCATCTGCCTACTCTGTTTGGCCGAGCGGGAAGGTGTGGTTTCTTTGCTGGGCTTGGCCCGGGTGGGCTGTCGTGTTGAACTTCTCACCAACCTTCTATGAAAACTAGCTACCTTTTGATCGCACATGGATG
This sequence comes from Iris pallida, assembly GCA_029216955.1. Classification (NCBI taxonomy): domain Eukaryota; kingdom Viridiplantae; phylum Streptophyta; class Magnoliopsida; order Asparagales; family Iridaceae; genus Iris; species Iris pallida. Next base: position 894,103 of record JANAVB010026400.1, read on the forward strand.
TGTCAGTGCCTCATGTTCTTCAAGAAAGTTTATTTTCAAGCACACAACCGAGAAGAAAAATGTTTCTCTTGGGTAAAGCTGCAGACTGTTGCAGCTCTCATCCATATTCTAAGAAAACCGAGTAAGAAGAATGCTTCTAAGGCCATCTCCACTCGATCCTAAAAATAAACAACTATTATTTACAATTTCATTTCTTTACAATTATCTTAATTAATCATTTACACTACATTATTATACATTATTTACACATAAAACTTTTACAGAAACAATTTTGTGAAATTCTACAGAAAAAATACCAATATAAAATATATTCAATATTAGACTATTGGAAGATCTCAACAAGAACCTTTTTTTAAATGATATAATTATTATATTAATTATATTTATAAATGAAAAGATATAGGACAAAATATATGATGCTAACCGAGGAAGCATGGACACTCCGAAACCAATGTCATGTCGGACACAACAAGCACAACACAGACAGTCCTATACACTAGGGTAGACAAAATGCTGTGTCCAAGACGCTATCTCCGTGTCGTGTTGTGTCAATGTCCGTGTAACAGAGAAGCTAACAATTCAGGTTAGAAAATGATGCACTAGAAAGAATGGAAAAGGAGAGTATACAAAAGAATCAAACATAAAGAAGACATTTGATAACAAAAGGAAAGCATCACTCATAAACGACAATCTCTACACGGGCTTGAGCTGGTACGGGTCCAATTTGACACAGTCGGGTCCCCTACAAATCCTAATATCAATAAATTAATAAATAAATTGTTTATAGGGTAATGTCACAACTTAGCCTGGTTTTTCTAGTTAGGACATGCTTATGGCTCGGCCTTCCCTATCATGGCTGAAGCACTAGTCAAGGTACACCACTGTACTATCCTTGCCATGATTCTTAGTCATCTGGTACTTTAAAACTCAAACATGGCTAAAATCATCTACCGTAATAATAATTATTTATAAAAACTAAAAATCTCTATTTAAATCAAATAAATAAATAATAAAAATATTTTAAAAAATTTTCGGGAAGGGAAGCTACACAAGCCCTGCAGACTATCCAGGTTATCCCGACGCAAGTGCAAGAGTTATAAAGAATCATTAGGTGACTTGGAGTGCAACACATGACAGTGTGCATAGTACTTGTTTCATGAAGTGCCCCACATGACAGTGAGCTGGAAATGTGTCATACTCGATGGCAGGCTACAAGTCCACAAGGAAGGCACCCAGATAACGGGATTGCTTATAGCCGAAATATCTCTATCTATATGAGCTACATGATTTATCTAATTATTACCCTAGCTAGATTCAGTCTGAATTCCTGACCGTGGTACTCAGGAATCCATGTCCTAGACATGATGTAAGACGAGACTTGTAGCTTGTACAGACATAATTAAGAGAAATCACCCACGGTGTCAAGACAAGAGTTACTTGTTACTTGTTATTTGTCAGAATTACTTGTCAGGAGTGTGCCTCGACGGGCCACTATCAAACTTATCATGCTATGCCAGGTTTACTTGTTACTTGTCAAGAGTATGACTCGACGGGCCACTATTAAGAATTTCATGTCATGTTCGTGTTGTCATGTCATGTTCATGTATCATGTCGTGCTTATGGCTAAGTTAATAAAGATATGTCCAAGATTCACAATCATCAAATCGGGTAGTCGCAAGTTAGGCTGAGTACAAAATGTAAGCAATTTAAACATAAAACTACATACTAAAGATGAACGTGCAGGGTCTAAGGCATGCGGCCAAGTACGCAGTCCGCATGACTTCATGCGGCCAAAGCTTCATGCGGCCAAAGCTTCATGCGGCAATCAATGAAGTCCGCAGGACTTCATGCGGCCAAAGCTTCATGCGACAAGCAATGAAGTCCGCATGACTTCATGCGGCCAAAGCTCATGCGACAAGTAATGAAGTCTGCAGGACTTTATGTGGCCAAAGCTTCATGCAGCAAGCAATGAATTTTGTAGGACTTCATGCGGCCAAAGCTCATGCGGCCAAGATATGCGGCCCGCACGATTTCATGCAGCCATGGCTCATGCGGCCAAGGCAGCACTGTCGCAGGACTTCATGCGGCAAGACTTCAGGCGGCTAAGGCAACACTGCTCATCTCCTCTAAAATTCGAGAAGATAAGCCATAGAAGCCATGGCTTCCAAGCTCCGTCCAACCTCCGATTTAAGTCAAAAATTGGACTTCTATAGGTCAAAATGGGGTAGAACAAAATTCTCTACAACATGAAACAACTAGATTTTGAAAACAAATAAGTTTGATAGATCAAAACCAAGAAAAACAAAAAATAATATAAACTTAGATCTACAAGAAAATATCCACCAAATCGAAAAATGCTAAGTTCTAAAGAGACTTGAAATCATGTAAGAAAGAAAATGGAACAAATAGAAATGAGTTCTCTCATAAAGTAAGCTAGCACTTGCCTAGCTCTCTAGGTTGGTGGGAGAGTTAAGAGGGAGAAGAAGAAGAAGTAAATGAGAGTAATGAAGAGAGAGAGAGAGAGAGAAAAGTTGACTTATATATCAACCACTTTTCATCTTAAACCCAAAATAAACCAAACCAAGCCAAGCTAACATGCCATAATGAACCAAACCAAATTAAACCAAGACAAATTAAATCGAATCATGATTAAGCTAAGCAAGACAAGTCTAATTATGGGTCGGGATTCCGTACACGTATACTGGAGAAAACGGGAGTGACAGTGTGACCAGATCCGTACAAAGCCTGGCCATGGTAGTTTCAGACACGGCTGCCTGACTACTTCCAGCTTCGGAGTTGTCTGATAGGAAACGACTGCTTCTAGCCCCTGATTTTCCTTGTTCAGTTGGGGCAATCACTTCTGCATCCTTGACCTCAAAAGCTTGGTTGGTAGGGGTTTGAGTCTCCGTAGCATCAGTATTAGGATTTTCATCGATCCCAGTATCTTCAGGAACCATAGCCTGATTTTAATTCATTCTTTTATGATCATCAAAATGGTTATTATTTTTAGGCTCATTAGTTCTTGGACTTGGGAGCCCTTTTTCAACAACGGGGTGCTCCTCACCCTCAGTAGTGGTACGACCTTCTTTGGCCGGTAGTTCTGGGTTCAGTGGACTTCCACTGAAGCTTGCTCTCCCTCAGCAGCACTCGTAGAATCATCTCCAATTGAGACATCACCGTAGTCGCAGCCTTCGAGGGCTGCTATTATTTCTCGATCTTCTTGAGAAAGAGTGGGAGTTTGGTCAGCCGGAGGATCTGTAACATTGGCATGAGATTCTGTAGGATGCAACTCCTTTTCGAGAAGTGTGGTCTCTGGGACTTTAGGAGTTGGATATGACAGCATTACCTCTGTTGCAGCTAGTGTAGTCACAGGAATGGTCAACTGCATAACCCTGTATCCTGGGATCTCCTCTGTAGTGACTAAGGCTGGAGTGTTGATTACTGTAGCCTCTGCAGATGAAAAAGAATAATATTAATATATTATTCAAATCATGATTATGCTTGAAAAGTACAGAGATTACCTTTTTTAGGTGGCAGATTTTTCTGTGAGGGTAATGGTGTATCAGGTTGACTCGAAGATTCTCTTAGTCTGGAAGGAGTGGGTGAAGCATCAATTTCTTGACGATCCTCTTGAGTCACCATCAATTTCCTTCTAGTCTTCCACAGCAAAGGTGCCACAGGTTCTTTTTCAACCTCATCAAGGTTGTCTTGTATAGTAGGAACCCTGGTCACCTCTTCTTGGACAGCTTTATTTCCTCTTGGAACTGAAGAAGGAGTTGCCTCTCCTCATCTAGGGGATGCCCCAGTATGTATTTGCTTTGACTGAGACCGCGTTGTCCTGGTGGTGGGCTGCTCAGTAATGGCCAACGAGGTCTTCTTCTTTTTCTTTTCTAGAGCCTTAGGTGAAGAAGGAAGATCATTAGGGTGTGAAGGAGTAGATGACTCTCAAGTCTTTTTTTTCTTGCTAAACCCCTTGGTAGGAGACTTCTCCTTTCGTGTCTTTAATGACACATCTAGCGGATCATTAATTTCATCTTGGAAGCCCATAAGAGAAGCCTCCAGAGGTTCATCGGCAGGGTCTCGATCTTCCGCATCCCTGAATGATTGTGCAGTATGGACTCCAGCCCTTGATCGTTTATCACTAGCAAAGTTGTGGGCAAGGTGGAAGTTTTCGGCAAAAGTGTTGGCCGAAGTATAAAAATTTGTGTATGTATATAACATACACGGGCCTTGAGCAGGAGTATTGGGCATGGAGAATATGGCTTTGGTGCCCCTTGCGTTGTAATATATCCAAGCCCTGGAACCATCGATCAGGAAACCCTTGGCCTGTAGACAAGTAGTGGCATTCCCCATATGCAGCTGATTGTAGCCAAATTGCCGAGCGAATCGACTTGGTAAATATTGTTCTAAGAAACCATCGCCCTCAAATCGATACACTAAATGAGATGGTTGGATCATCTTCAACCATGTAAAAGTGATCGAAGACAGGCAGAGTGACGATATTTCTAAATCCATGAGCTGTGGAGGAATAGTCTCATATCCTGGAAGGGAAGGATACATTGAATTGTCCATCCGGAACCACGATTCAGTGCTAATCTATATTCGGAAAGGGCAGTTAGGTTCCATTGAGCATTGGAAAAATGCCTAATGAAGTCCCCTCCGGCTTTACCCATATCAGGGTCCATCAAACTCGGATAGTGTAGCAGTAGCCACCCAAACAGATACGTGTAAGGCATTTCGGTACGAGAAAAGTCCTCCATAGCAGCCTTATCATGCAACATGGTGTCAACAAAAGAACGTAGTCCTGCGTTCAAGCGACAAGTCATCGTCGAAAGAAGATCCATCTTGTAGCCAAATACTAGTCGTACGACGGCGAATAGTACTCCTTGATGGAATCGATCGACTGCACTGGCTCCAGGAACTACGAACCGTCGCGAGCACAAGGAAAAAAACCCACCAATTGGGCTTCTCGAGACATGGGTCTGTAACCCTGCCTGAGATAACTTTCAATGGCAGCACTAGCAGTAAATGGGTGCCAGTCTACATTCAAGATGTTATCAGTGTGTTTGGATTTTTCTATTAGCTTCTCTATGTTGCTGCAGCTAAGTGGTTTGAAGAAGCGAGGATCGCAAGCCTGATTTTCAACGATCTTGTCTTCATAGATATGGCCCAAAAATAAGTATGGCAGCCACTTGGTCGTGTAACAGGTCCCTGTGGAAGCACTTTTGTAATAAAGGAAGCATATCTTGTAATGGCATAGAAGTTTCTCAAATATAGCTACCATTTGAGGGTTCTCTGTTGCCATGATATTTAGCTCTTCGTTTGTAGGCACATATTCTTCATATGAGTTGTCACCCATTGGTAGATGTGAAAGATACTTCATCCCATGGAGTGCGAAGCCAATTTCCCTATAAGGAGTCATGAAGGTGCCAATTCTATCATTGTATCTTTCTACTAGAGCTAAGAACATATGGGTATTCGGACGAAAGCTGCGAACAGTAGTCCAGATTGGGTCATAGAGTTATAGTTTGAGGAGTTTATCCTTGAATTGATCCAAAATCCAAATCATTATGCTGCTCCAGTGCTTCATGTCATTGTTTACTATGCTTGTCAAAAGCATGTTCTGATATGGATATCTTCCTTCAGCTTTTGCGAATGTGTTCACAAAGATGGTACTTTGACAGGAAGTAGCAGCGATGAATCTTTCGAAGGTACACAGCTTGGCTTCAAACCCCTCAGATGAGAGTTGTACTTATCTGAAGTACTGTAGAATAAGTCCTTGTTCTGGGGGCCCATCTGTAACATATATTCCCAACTCTGGCTTGCTGAATCGGAGTCATATCCCATACCATCCGTTGAGGGTAACTGGAGAATGCATATCGAGAAAGGGACATATGCTTCGATATTTCTGTGAGATACATGATTTTGTTCCCACATTGATAGATCCTGTCTTCCTTCTTTGCTTTTGGCTGGGATGATTTCTTGATTGCATCTCCAAACAAGAAGGGTAGTTTCTTATGTACTATATTGTCCAGACTCTCCAAAGGTTCACCATTCATTAGACATAACAGAGTTGTATTCTCTTGAGCAGCAAGTATGGCCTTTCTGGATTCGGGAAGATCGTATTGAGGATACGATACATGTGACAAGTCTTTCTGATACTCTGAAAGCCGCAGCTAATCTCTCAGCATCGGGGTCTTCCCTGAGATCAACTGTAAAAAAGAGGGAGCAAAGATCAATTATAGAGTCTGTGGAACAAACTCTAAAAATTTAAATCAGGGTGCACGAAATCTTAGATTACGTGAGCTTCTAAGTATCTCTTAGGATGCGTATATCCCTATGTTGCACGGGTCCTCAGAATGTGCCTGGTGTTAGTTCAAGTTAGCATGAACTAAAGTCAGCATGAATTCAAGACATAATTTGAATTCTATATTACGCAAGCTGTCAAGATGCGCCTAGTACAAATTCAAAAGTGCGCATGACTGAAGTGCACGATCGCACAAGTTCAGAAGGTGCAGGATTAAAAATCACATAGCATAGTTCGTAAAAATAAATAATGTGTTTTTATGCAACCAGTACTCTAAAAAGAGGGGGCACAAGTGATAAAATGTGCGCTTGCACTCTAAAAAGATGAGGCACACGTCACAGAAGGCACAGGTTAATCAGAGCTCTAAAAAGAGATGATTGATTCTATTCACTAATGTCTAAGTAATGATCGATTTTATTCTTCGAAGATCACCTTCGAGCGGGGGGTTGGATTATTCAGCCCTCGATGATGGCGGCGCATAGCGGGCGCTCTCACTGGTGATGCGTGTGATGAAGAACCGACGGGGGCCTTGCCCTTATCAGCAATCGATTTCCTTGGCGCCATTGGAGGATCGAAAAAGCTCGAGAAGAATAAGGCAAGAAGGGGAAGAGAGATTAAATTTTAAGTAAAAGTGAATTTTCTTTCTCCTAAACATCTATTTATAGCCCAAAGTGACTTTTTGCCTGTTGCGCAACTTGCACCCAAAAGTCGGAGTCGATTGTATTACTGACATGCGTAACTCATGGCAATCTTCTCTATATTCAAAGTATTTCAAAGTTTGAAAATTTTCAAACTTCTAAAACTTTGAAGGGGGTCTTTGTAGGAGCTCAAAAATAAGGGGCGCCACTCATCAGAAGGCGCCAGCATCAAGTGGCACTTGACAACTAGGTGGTACGACACACAGGTTGCGCCTATGTTAAGGTGCACAAGGGCCACGTGGCAAGCTGCCTCGAGAAGTTGTAACGTAAGCCATCATTACAGACAGCTCGAAAGTCGAAGAATATCTCTTCAAATCCCAAGGAGTACGGCACTCGATGAGATTATGTCAGTTGCAAGATGACGTAGCGCACACCTATCAACCTGGCGCCACTTAGTCAATTTCTATCTAGAAGCAAGATGACGTAGCGCACATGACACTAATTTCGAAGAACGTGTTCACCATACTGCCCACGACCACGTGCATTTCATCAAAAAGATGCCATGTGTCACTATAGTTAAAGTAACCGCTTGCGCAACTGGACTGACGGCGCGCAACTCAGAGATGCGCGCCACTCAGAATAACTACTTGACAGTTATTTTAGAACTATATAAATAGAGTTTCAAATCAGTTCTCAAGGATCACTAGTGATCATAATCTCCTGCTAAAGTGTTGTTGCATTCTCCAAAGGCTTGTGTCTTCAATATCACATCGCCCAAGGGATAAAATGATCGTCTTCTGATCAAATTCCTATAGTTGTACTTCCCCAGAAATCATTGTAAGCTTGTACTTTTTTTCTTTTTTAGTTTGTAGAAATCAAACTTTTGTTTTTGTAAATAGCTACTATACCCACTCAGGCTACTCTAAGTCAATATGGTACTGGGGGTGGTGCTTATCATGCAGTTCCGCCTCCTAACACATCGAATCAGTCTACTGCTCCCCAAGCCTGGGAAGATCCTCTGGAGGCAGTAAAGCTTTTGCGTAACCAATTCGAACCTTCAAGCAGAAGGACGGCTTATAGAAGCTAGGGATCAAGCAACCTTACCCTATAAAGTGGAAGGAAGTTCTGTTTCCACCTAAGTATAAGCCACCGACTATCATGTTGTTTGACGACAACTCATCTCCGAGTCAGTATCTTAATCACTTCGAGGTAGTGACTAATCAGCTCCAATCAAACGATCATCTACTCACTATTCGTCGGGTGCTTGGCGGGTGCGGCCTATGACTGGTATCATAGTTTGCCAGATGGTTGCATAACATCTTTTGCAGGATTCAAGCAAATGTTCCTGGAACGATTTTATGCGGGAACAAACGACATGACTATGTCGGTCCTCATCAAAATCATACAACGGCCTAATAAAAATGCTGAACATTTCATCGAGCGCTTCCGTCATGAGGCACTCAAAAATGCCTCTGGGTACTCCAGATGCACTGACTATAGGTACATGTAAATCAAACTTGTTATCTATAATCAGCATGTGGACTAGACCCACGTAATTCCAAGACTGGGCCTCCTTCATAATAAGTGCTAGGACAGCCGAAGGCAGTGCTGACAAGTTTAAACAAGTAGGCATCCAGATGCCTAATCTTGAAAAAGATAAACATTATGCAAGCAATAGCAGCGGTCGTCAGAACAACCACAAAGGCAAGGAAGCTTTAACCATCAATGTAAAAGGTAAAAAAGCTTTAGCCATCAATGTGGGTCATTCAACACCTACCACGACGGCAAACCCATAGAGAGCACCATGTCCTAAGAAGGAATATTCCTTTGACGAGGATGACATCATGAGCATATTCGATTTGTCTAATCAAGAGCAACAAACTTCAAATGCCCGAAGCAAAATGGCCAGATGAAGTACGTAAGACTGATAATTCTAAATACTGTGTCTTTCGCAGGTCCTTGGGACATCCGACTAGGGCATACTATGTACTTAAAGGGGAGATCCAGGAACTGATCAATGCCAAGGCAATCACCCTTCAGCAAGATGAAAAAAAGGTGATTGCCAATGTCGTTTCTCTATAATTTGGCAACTTTTCTGCTCAACTTGTGCAGAATGAAGTCGTCCCCATTCCGAAAACCACTCTGGAGATCGTCAACCTTCTTCCAGTACGAAGTGACGGTCTCGTACCCTTGTCGACTGACAAAGAGGATATCATGTGGATTTACCCCGATTTGGTTCATGACTTTGAGTCAAAGACACATGTTTCCTCTACGAAGTCAACAAAAAGGCGACCAAATACAAGTCGTGTCATATGACATCACTGGGTGATCTTTTTCCACCTTTGGATGCTACCTTCATCCCAGCGATAGCTTCACCTTCTTCTACCGAAGTAGTGACACCAAAGTCAAAAATCAATTATCGGCCAGCATTCCATCTATACAGTCAACAGTCATGCAAAATGAGGACAAAGATGAGATATGGTCTACAGAAAGCCCTTGGCTTAAATGATGGAAAAGGGTCTTTTATATCCCCTTTCCCTTCGTCTTTAACATAATCTGTCCTATGTTGGACTGGGATTTTGGACAAATCCGTCATGTCTTCAAAAGAAGTTTTCCAAAGGCAAGACTAGGATAAAGAATTGTAACATGGTGTCCTTTGCACTAGTACCGAAAGAAGAAGTCATAATCGGTACCCGATCTAGGAGGCTCTATCTTAGAGACTATCCAGATGGACAAGAGAATGCAGCCACTCCTTCTCCAGTCTTTGATGTCCCTTCAACTTCTTTTCCACCTGTCATCAATGATCCTTCGACATCATCGCCTCAAACGGAACCAGTTCCTCCCAAACCAATAGCGTCTGACAAAGGCAAACAGCCAGTTCACTTCGATAAAATATTAAAGAAAACTCTACCTTTTGGACTTAAAAGGCCGTATAACTTTGACATATTGGCTCAACTAGCCAATACTCCGACAAGGTTATCGATTTTGGAACTCCTGCATCTCTCAAGGGAAATCCAAAAAATGTTAAGTAAAGCTTTAATGCAAGCAGACGCTTGTCTGACCCATCTTAAGAAACCAGATGAAGAATCGATGGCATGTTCTCATTGCCATTGTGTGATAGAGTTGATCCCTAATATCACCTTCACTCAAGAAGATATGCTTCTGGAGGACAATCGACATGACCGACTTCTGGAGGACAATCGTCCCAGTTATGAAGAATATAGGGAAGGTTCGAGTCTGCATCGACTTTAGAGACCTTAATGAAGCTTGTCCCAAGGATGAGTTCCTCTTTCGATCACTGATGTCATGATCTACAACACTTGCGGGTTTGAACGGACGTCTTTCATGGATGGGTTTTCTGGATACAATCAGATCATGATGAACCCCAAAGATGAAAAACATACATCTTTTCGTACTCCTCTAGGAGTCTACTGCTACACAGTCATGCCGTTTGGTCTCAAGAACGCTGGTGCAACCTATCAGCGGGCCATAAGTACTATTTTTTGTGAACATTTACGGAAGACAGTCGAATACTATATCGACGATATTGCAGTCAAAAGTCATCTAAAATAAGATCACATCCAAGACTTAGGAACTATCTTCAATCTAATGTGCAAGCATCGACTCAAGATGAATCCCACCAAGTCATTCCTGGGAGTCTCTAGTGGAAAATTCCTCAGATTCGTTATTACCTCTAAGGGTATACACGTTGACCCCGAGAAAGTCAAAGCCATTCAAGAGATGTGTCCTCCACGCAACCTAAAAGAGCTACGAGGATTCTAGGGACGACTTGCATACATCGAGAGATTCATCTGAAATCTCTCTGGATGCTGCAGATCGTTCACTCATCTAATGAAGAAAGGTGTATCTTTCGTTTGGACTAACGAATGCCAGCAAACATTTGAAGTTATAAAATGATACTTAATGAACCCTCTAGTCCTAGTGCCTCTGGTCACAGGAATACCCTTTCTTATGTATGTTCGAGCAATAGATCATTCTCTGGGTGCCTTACTAGCTAAGAAGAACAAAGAAGGTCATGAGCAAGCCATATATTATCTCAGTCGCATGATGATCGGTGCTGAACACCGATACAGCCCTGTAGAAAAAGAATGTTTAGCCCTAATGTTCGCTGTTCAGAAAATACGACATATATCATGGGTCAATCCATTCATGTCATCTCCAGAGTCAACCCTCTCCGAATCTTGAAGAAGAAACCCAGTACACTCAATTCTAGACTCGCTACATGGGCCATATTATTGGCACAGTATGATATGGTCTATGTCCCACAAAATTCCGTTAATGGTCAAGTCCTAGCTAATTTTTTGGCTGCTCATCTGATCCCTGAGACATCTAAACACTATGATGAAATTTCTGATGAAACTCTAGAATCTAACATGACTTCATAAGGAATCCTAGCTTGGCACTATCGTTGTCAGAGTTGGAATTGTTCTGGTATCACCGGAAGGATTGACTATTCAAAGAGCTTATTCTTTGGACGAGTCGTGTTCTAATAATGTTGCTGAATACAACGCTCTACTCATCGGTCTTCAATTAGCCAAACAATTGGATATTGAATACCTTGTAGTCTACGGAGATTTTAAACTGATTATCAATCAGGTTAGAGGCACGTATGAAGTTCAGCATCAAGATCTTGTTCTATATCATGAAGCAGCAGTGAAATTGGCTACATCATTCAAAGGCTTCTTCATTAAGCATGTACGACGAGCTTGCAATATAGAAGCTAATACGCTTGCTAATCTAGCGAAAGTATTAGTGATTCTTGTAAAAAGACAACAGATGATCGTCATCACTAATAGAGAATTATTCTGTATCGAGAATAATTTGTATTTGGAATCTAGCAATTCAGTCGAAGTTTGCATTACGAACAAAGACTAGAGGGCTCCTTTCATCGACTTTGTGGTACATGACATCCTACAAAAAGATCCTAAAGAAGCCACAATAATCCATCGACGATTATTCCGATTCTACTATAATTACACCTCTAAAACACTCTATCGACGATCATATGATGGTATGATCTTATGTTGTCTTGCGGGAGATGAAGCGAAGCAGATACTACGTGAAGCTCACGATGGTTTCTGTGGTGCACATCAGCCTGGTCCTAAGCTATAAGATCGGATTCGACGTATGGGATATTATTGGCCAACCATGGTGTCAGATGTCATTGAATATTCAAGAAAATATCGGGCATGTCAAATCCATGCAGATTTCATTCATCAACCCTCAGAATTTCTGCATCCGACTACAGCAACATGGCCCTTCAAAGCTTGGGGCATGGATGTCATTGGTCATTTTAATCTGCCATCATCTCGAGGATATCGGTTTATTCTAGCTATAACCGATTACTTCTCAAAATGGGCCGAAGCTATACTCTTAGCAGAAGTCAAGACATGCCGTGTCATCAACTTCATCAAACATCATGTGATTTACAGATTCGACGTTCCTCAACAAATCATCCATGATAATGGACCTCAGTACATCAGCCAAAAGTTTACTCGATTTTGTGATGATAACCGGATCAACAATGTTGCTTCTACAGCCTACAATCCTGCAGCTAACGGTTTGGCGGAGGCATTCAACAAAACGATCATCAAGCTTCTCAAGAAATTCGTTTCCACCAATAAATATAACTGGAGCGAAAAGCTTAGAGAATGTTTATGGGCCTATCGTATTACTGTATGTACTCTGACTGGTTGTACACATTTCTCTTTGGTGTATGGATGTGAAGTTGTCCTACCGTTGGAGATTCAGATCCCATCACTGAGAATTGCTATTGCCAACGAACTCACAACAAAAAATAATGATCATCTTCAACTTCAGGAGCTTGAAGCACTTGACGAGAAACTGCTACTAGCTCAAAAACACATCGAGCTATATCAAGTCCGTATCTCAAAAGCCTTCAACCGTAAAGTCAAAGTACGAACATTTCAAAAAGATGAGGTAGTCCTTACGGTCAGACGTCCTATGACTATGATACACATTAGCAAAGGCAAGTTCGAACCAAAATGGGAGGGTCCCTACGTTATAAGCAAAGTTTTCTCTAACGGAGCTTATCAATTGTATGTGATGGATGGCCGAATCGCCATGATGCCTATTAAGGACAAATTCCTGAAGAAGTACCATGTTTGAAAGTGTGTACTGTATTTTCTAACAAATATTGTATATACTTCAAATCTTTGAATCCCAGCGGAGTCTATCAGATCTTATCATCATTGACAACGTCTACTACATCATTACAAACATCATCTTTTAAAATCCAGTTGTTTTAAAAGATATCATGTTCTTGAGTCACAGTTGGCTCTACAAATTCACGTCCA
>JANAVB010026400.1:912385-939885 GCA_029216955.1 Iris pallida
TTTGTAGCCTCCCTTCCTGAAAAATTTTTAAAATATTTTTTTAATTTATTTATTTGATTTAAATGGGGATTTTATGATTTTTATAAATAATTATTTCGTTAATTATTACGGTAGGTGACTTTAGCCATGGTTGAGTTTTGAAGTACCAGACGACTAGGGAACATGGCTCGGATAGTGCAGTGGCGTGCCTTGACCAGTGTATTAGCCATGCCAAGGAAGGCCGAGCCATAGTGTTGTCCTAACTAGGAAAACCAGGCCAAGTTGTGACATGACCATTATAAATAGTTTAATTATTTATTATTAATATTATTTGACATCTAGGTGACCCGGTCGCACCAAACTAGTCAAACTGGACCCGGACTGAGCCCAAGCCCATGTAGTCATGCGGTACGTCCAATGACATTCGTGTTGATGCATTTTGGTATGACTGTATCGTATTCCATTTTAGTGATCTAATGAATATTTCTAAATATTCTTAATTAAATATTATAAATATTGTTATTAGTTGATATTCAATATGGGTATAAAATAGGCCTTGTACATTTTATGGGATTATTAGACGGTACAAATGGTATATACACCATTATTGGTCTATTAAATTTCGTTATTATTATTATTACTAATATTATTTTATTGGGATTGTTATTTAATATTATTATTTTATTGGTTATATTTAATGGTTATATTTAATTGTTATATTAAATTATTATCATGTGATTTATAATTTATACACAAGTATAATATATTCAATATGTGCATGTGTATGTAAATATAAATATTGTATATGTGTATTTATGTATATGTATATATATATATATATATATATATATATATATATATATATATATATATATATATATATATATATATATATATATATATATTGTATATATATGTATATGGGTGTATATGCGTGTATATGTACGTATATATAAATAATTATATATATATATGTGTGTGTAAGTGATATATATAAATATATATATATATATATTATATAGGTAAATATGTGCATGTATATGTATAAATACATATGGGTGTAAATGTGTATGCGTATATAAATATGTATTATATATATAAGAGTGTATATAGATATATATATAGAGTTATATATATAAAGAATAAGAAAAAGAAAAAAGAATAAGAAGCAACAGCTGGCCCGGCCAGCCTAGCTGAGCTCGGGCCAGGCCTAATCCCCTACACACAAGAAGAGCCCAACCCAAGTGACCCTAATCCAGCAGAATAACCCGAGCGCTCAGCTCCCCCAGGCCCATTAACTTTGTTAAATAACAGATATATATGAATCTATAACCGAACGTGAGAGAAGGGAACGGAAACAAAACCATAAACCCTAAGCACCTTCGCCCCCACACCTGCCACACCGACGGCGACCCCCCACGCGCGCACGTGCCACCGAGAGCCACGGCCGGCCGGACCTGCCGCGGCGACGTTGAAACCGCGCGCGCGCGATAGACATGGAAACGACAGCAGCAGCAGAACAGCGATGGGTCCGGTTTCGTCGCGAGATATCTTCGCGCACAGTCACCCATTTCCCGAGCCGCTTCTTCAGGTATGAACCCCATATATACACCTTCAAATCCATTAGATAAGTCTAAATGGAAACAAGTAGGAATCGACCCAAAAATTGGCATGAAGTTGACCCAAAAGTTTGTTCTTAGACAGAACACATCCGATCCAAACTCACTGTTTGGAAGGCTGTTTATTTACAACCGATTAGAGATTCACAAAATCTATTTAAATAGGTTTTTCTTCGAACCACTTTTTGTAGTTTTCACTTTCATTAAGTTTTCAGCGAGAAATCTATTTCCAAAAATCAGAAAAATCCATAAAAAACTGTTTTCAAAAATATTAGAAATTCATCCACACGACGTACGTCCCGCCAGTCCGAGCGACGTGGTCACGAACCGAAAGCATCGAAAGGTGCGTAACGGCTTCGTGGTCGTGTGGGCTTTGACGGAATTCAAATTGGTCGCGTGTGCGCGACGAATTTGATGCGTATCCGTCGAAATTCACCGTATCGGCCTCTGTGCAAGTTTCTCAATTACTTTGTGCACGCTCATCAGATCGAGACAAAACTTGTGCCAACAGGACCGTATCGATTTTCTGGTCCTGCATGCCAAGTTTGGTCCGATTCTGAGACAGTTGGTAAAATTACCGTTTTGCGGGCCCCACGGTCCGACTCAACGGGTGATTTTGTGCACGGCCCGCCGGAATCCAACTCTGGACATACATTTGGGTTCGTATCGAAAAACCGGATCCGTAGACATGTTGTTTGACGACTTTAGAGACCGTTAACTCTGGCACGCTTTTCGGTGCAAAACGGGTCCAACGGCGGACATCGTTTTTGCCCAAAATTACCGTTTTGCCACTGTATCCAGAATTGGACTTAAGGACAGGCAATCCTAGCTAATTTGACTATTCTGAGAATATTGGCAATGTTTGTTTCAGCTTTCGGAGACAGTTGTGATGACTTGGATTTTCTGACTTGTTGATTGGCGATACATTGTTGATTCTTCGTGCTACCACCAGGCAAGTATACCTTGCCTCCCTCTACAGTTTACTTTCATGCTTATAGTACACCTGTCTTAGTATGTTATCTTGAGTTACCTTAGTTGCTATAGATTTATGGGATACCATGTTTAGTAGTTTATTGTCTTGTTTGCATATCAGTGTTTCATGATTTGATAGTGTAGTTATACCCGACTTGTTTACGTCATGGATCATGCTAGAGTTGTCCTTACCTGTGTCATGACTGAGTTGTACCGTGTCTTCACCTGCGTCCTGACTGAGTCGTGTCTGCAAGTATGTGTGAGTGAACTGCTATTCCTTGTCTTTTCCACAACCTGCGAGTCCACACACGGGGCGAGGGTTGTCCGTTTGCACCTGCGAGTCCACACACGGGGCGAGGGTGACTTGTCTTGAAACTGACCTGCGAGTCCACAATCGGGGCGAGGGTTAGTAATTAATTCCAACCTGCGAGTCCACATTCGGGGCGAGGGTTTGGTATTCCATTGATCTCTTGTTCTTCCAGCAGTTCATTTATGCATAGTTGATCCTGTATCCGTGTTCATAATTACCTGTCAGTAGCCATATGTCAGTTTCCTGTCTAGTTTCTGTTTATACCCAGTATATATTATTGCATAATTAAACTGTTAGATAGGCATGTTTTATGTATCTTGCTAGTCCTCTGAAGACCTGATGATCTCTTCAGGTTTAGCGATTGCATGGAGTTAGTTAGCAGAGCGGGATGGTAGATGATTACGATGTATGATACAGGTATTTGCTTGTGATATTCTTTATTATCTTCTCGTACTTTATATTCAGTACCATGATATACTATGCTTATTTATAGACTCATATCATTCTTGGAGTCTAATCGAACAATATGCTAATGGGCTGCAGACCATGACCCATACTTGTTCATTCTTGTTTATATGATTCATGTGGATTGAGATATAGTTTAGATTAGACATGACCTTGACAGCTTATACGTACTCGAGTCGGGCTGGAGTCCGCTCCATACATAGCTGGCTTGCTCACGAGCTCACACCCAAAAATCGGGTACGGGTCGTGACATTCTTCACGCTTCTTGGCTATTGTGATCGCCTCACAAAGTTTGGCCATCTGAATTTCCAGCTCTTGAATATGAGTTTGGTATTCAGCTGCCTCTTTCTCTTTCTCTGCAGCTTCAGTCTTATAGAGCTCAATGGAAGTAGTAGCTTCAATAATGTTAGCCTCAAGCTCTCCAGATCGTGCTGAGAAATCGACTACTAAATCTTCCAGGGCTGTTTGTTGTGCTTCAGACTCACGAGCCATTGCTTCTGTCACGACCCGCACCCACTGTGAGGGTACGAGTTCGTAACAGCGCCCAGCCTACGTCGCATTGTCGACGGTAGAACGATGTCCTAGGTTAATCATCTAACAATATATAAGGTACCTGTACAGTATAAACACTCCGAATGGAGGTGACATAGCAATACAGTCTCAATCACATCTAAGGTGGAATACGATAAAGATAGATAGATATGAACAGAAGAAATCTATAGAGGTACAATCCAGATAGAGACTAAATGTCTATGATAACATCTCCACAAATATCTAAATGAAACAACTCCCAATATATACAATAATGTATCAATAAGAAAGACAAGTAAGAGTCTAAGCTATCTACACTAAGCATGGGTATCATCCTCAGCAGTTGCCTGAACCTCCCCAGGGGTCCAGGTCGCGAGTGCCATCTAGGCAAGCTCCAAGATAAGGGGTGCAGGGTTCCTCATCATCCTCTGTAAAATTTTCAACAGGTCCAGTCAGGACAGGAGCGAGCACAATACATCTCAACAGATCATAGCAGGTTAGAAAATATAAACATGCAGTAGAGTAAGATACAGGAAACTGAAAGGAAGTACATGATGTAAAAGAAGAGAACTGTATGTAAATAGCTACTGTATATAGAGAACTAATAGTGGGTAGTGATATAGAGTACAGGATAGCACATGTGAACAGGACAGATTAGTATATGATCTACACTAAGGAGTTTCACATGATCTACACTACTATGAAATTTGTTCACATGACTATTTGCACTCCCCCGTTTTCCCCAATCAATACACAAGGATCTAAGCAGGTTATGTTATTATACATGATATCACATGAAGGCCCATAAAAGGGTGCACATGATAGTATACATGCGGGCTTCATGAACATGAGAGTACATGATTCACAAGAGTGTACATGTATGGTGAAAGCACAGCAGTACATGATGAAAGTAAAACGCACATGACACAATATACCCGATGCTCCCGAGGGGGCTAACATCGCATGAAGAGATCCATATAGTACTAATCTGTGATAATGTCGTGACAGCATCAAGTAAAGTAATCTAAAGCAGGAATATCATTCTAACAAGATATGAAATGATCAGAGAATGTACTCGCCTGGTATCTGAATGTCTGAAGTAAATGTACTGTCCGAGATGAGGTACCTGACTCCTAGTTAGAGTAACACAATTCAAGATGTACACAGGGAATGATAAATGTAATCTACTATGCATCCACATGCTGTCTAGGTTAAACTAGACCAAAGTCAACTCTCGGTCAAATCTAGTCAACTAGACTAGTCAAACTAGGTCAACTAGGTCAAGCTGAGTCATACTAGGTCATACTGGTTCATACTAGGTCATACTGGTTTATACTAGGTCATACCAAGTCACTAGGAGTCAATCCAAGTCAAACTAGGTCAAACGGGGTCAAAGGTTGACTTACAGTTGACTTTTGGTCAACTGGTCAACTCTAGTCAACTCTGGTCAACTATGGTCAACCCTAGGTCAAACTAGTCTAATGTTGACCAACTGTTGACTTTCAGTCAACTAGTCAACTCTGGTTTGGTTTCGGTCAAATCTAGTCGCTTTAAGGCTAAGTTTGACTCTCGGTTGACTTTCGTTGACTTTTGGTCAAAATGGTCAACCGACGTCAAAACTAGTCTAGGAGCACTATATTTGATCATTACCAACCAAGGGAACCAAGTTCTAACCATATCTTAGACTCTAAACTCAAATACCTTGGTTCTAGGTAAAACCTACATTACCTTACCAAGGTAAATCCTGATACCTTGTCCAATACAAAGGAAACCCCGCTAATACCCAAGATACTAGCCTAGGCTCCTTAGGGTAGCTAGATACTATCCTATCTAAGGTTTACCTACCAAGAAATATAGGTATCCTAGGCATCTAGCCTATCTTAGAACATAGGTTGGTTTTACCCTCATTACCCCTACCAACATCATATATCATTCTCACATCACTCTAGCACTCACCCACACAACTCACTCACACACAGCACTCTCATATATCACTCATGACACCACACTCATAGGCTCTCACCAAGGCTTAGATATAGGCTAACCTATAGGCTATTAGCTATACCTTTCTAGGCTCTCACACACACACACAAACTCAAAACACACACACACAAACTCAATTTGGACAGCCATTAGAGTGCTAAATAGGCTGATTGTTAAGGAAAAATATGGGACTACATGGCTGTCCTTTTTGGACAGGTTTAAGGGTGGAATGTGGGGGCTGTATGGGGTGAATTGGGGACTGTCATGGACAGTCATATGGCTAAAATCTGGACTGTTTTGGACAGTTGAAGGACAGCCATATATAGGCTTGCAATGGCTGAACGTTGGGCAGTATATGGACTGATTTGGTGACAGTTGAAGGGCTGAATGTTAGACTGTTTTTGACAGCCAACAAGGGTTGTTTAGGGGCTGTTATGGTGGTGTAAAGGACTGAATTTCAAGGACTGAAATGTGGGGGTAATGACAGGTTTTAGGATGGCCAAAGGGAGGCTAATATGTGGTAGCAATGGAGTGGGTTTATGGACTGAATATGGGGGTTTAGGAACAGCCATATAGGGTTCTACAATGGACTGATATTGGACTATTTTAGGACAGTCAAGGGGGTATGTTTAGGACTGTTATATGGGGCAAAGTGGACAGCCATATAGCTAACTAATGGACAGAAATGAAGAGCTAATGGACTAAAAATCTGGACTGATATGTAGAGCATGTTAGGACTGGTTTGATGAGCCATTGGGCTGTGTTTAGGGGCATGTTAGGACAGCAATGTGCTGGTTATGGGGACAGCCAATAGAATGGGTTTAAGACTGAAATTTAGGGTCTAAAATGTGTGCAACAATGACAGGTTTTGGGGTGTTTGAGGGCTGCATATGTGGGTTAGATATAGGGCTAATATAGGGTGAACCAAGGGCTGCATTGGGACTGCTATGTAGGGCTGTAATGGAGGGTGTTTGGGGCTGTCCTTAGGGACTTTATTGGGACAGCCATGTGGACAGGTTTTGCTGCTATAGAGGGGCTGTTTGTGGACTGCCTAGGCATGGTTAAGGACTGCTATGTAGCTGCTGATTTGCAGCTCTACTCCCCCATCCCTCTCTCACATTCACTCTCTAATCTCTCACTCTCTCACACCTTCTCTCAAGCTCTCACACAGTCATTCTCTCAAACACCTTTCATACACTCTCCAACACACAACACATACACACACAATAATTCCTACTCCTTGGCCGAAATCCTCATGCCCCCCAAACCAAACACAAAATCACACATACCATATTATATACCATAGTATATATATATATATATATATATATATATATATATATATATATATATATATATATATATATATATGAGCCATAATATATATATATACATATATATATAGAGAGAGAATAATATATATATACCACCATTTATATATACATATATAGATTTTATAATATGATACAATATGATACTTAGGAAAACACATTCCTAAACACATAGAAATCTGAGAATAAATATTAAATCATCATTAAATCAATATCTAATAAATTTACATGTGTCCAAATAGGGGTTTTCCCACTAGGACACGATCCTACACATAGGACACACCTAAAAGTCTCCAAATGGACACGAAATGGAGACACAACCATGGGAGTCATTCCTATGGGTCAAAATCAACCTAATGCATGAGAAGAATGAGAAAGAGGAAGGGATTTATACCTCCCGGTAGATCGAATCGAAAGAAAAGCTTCCCGATGCGCCACCGACAAGTAGGAATCCCAAACGGACACGAACAAGCTCTGAATCCTCCCAAACTTGGGTAGCTTCCTCCTTGGCTTGAATGGAGAAGGAAAGAAGAAGGTTGGGTGGAAAATGGAAGGATTTGGTGGAGAAAAAGCTAGGGATTGCTCTCTAGAAATTTGGGGAAGAACTAGAGAGAGGAAAATTAAGTGGAAAAAAATGACAAGAGTCTCTCTCCACTCCCTAGCTAGGGCCGACCAAGTATGGGCTGATTTCCCCCTATTTGCAATGTCTAAAATACCCCCACTAGCCTATTTAATTAAATATTAGGAAAGGGTTTAAGTTGGGGGCTAGTTTAGTCATTCTGAAGTCCCTAATCCAATTAAACCTACCATAAAATAATTAGTCTAACCACTAACTAAAATAAATGTCAAGTGGGCCATGGCTAACTAGTGTGTGGGCCCCAATAGAGTCAATACTACCCCGGGTCCCCGATACAAGTCGGATTGAGCTGAAATTCGAACCCGACTCAAATAACCCCGAAATAATATTATAAATAAATAAATAATTTCAAAAAAATATTCTAAAATGAAAAATGACAAAAATACCCTCAAACTAAAATGATAAATGAAATACCCTAATCACATGGCTAGGCTCTAGGTGACTATCTCTAGGATTACACTAGCAAAACACCAAATCACAAGTCATGATTTTAAATAGTTAAAAAATGATTAAAAATCACCAAAATTCATAATATGAAATAAATATCAATAAATAATAATTATAATTACAAAATTTCAAAATTACCCTTATCTGAAAAACTGGGTGTTACAGCTTCGTACTCTGCATCCACGAGTCTCTGAATGTTGCCTCTTGTCAGATCTTGGTAGGATTTGATAGGCTCCTTGAGCGCATCCAAGATGTGTTCCAAGTAGTTGACTCTTTCAAGATCGCCAATATTGTGGATGACTTCAATGACGAAAGAGGTAGTTCTCCTTACTGACTCGTAAGGGTGGCCTTTCTCCAAGACCATCTGAACAAGAGTTCTCAAAGAGGTAAAAAAGAACTTATATAAGTCTCGACGATGCTATTTGTCATCGCCGATACGCCATGAGTCGCCACTTCAACCCAAATCCCTCTTTCTGTAGAAGTTTATGGAATCACAGATTGTACACACAGAGATTTCGGTGCATGCATCCTCAAAGAGCTCCTCTCTACAATCTGAGTCCCCATGTCCAGAGGGACCATGAAGGAGCTGAAGCTGAAAGCCGTAGACACCAACGGGGCTGCAGCAATCATCCCAAAGGGATCCTCTGCAATCAAAAAACACAATCTTTATATATCACGTCAAACAATATTAAAGGAGCAATGGTGAATAAAATCACAAGTTTACCTGAGTTTGGCAACACATATGGAGTCTCATGAGGTGTAGTACTCGCTCCATAATGAGCCTCGTCATGGTGTTCTCAGAGACGGCCGCGTGGCTACTTCCAGCTTCAGAACCACCTGACATGAATTTAGCCTGGTCACTTGGGGCTGCCACCTTTGCCCCCTCTGTCTCAAAAAAATGTTCAGCTGGGGTCTGAGCCTCAACTTCTTTAGGGTTTTCATCACCCTCGATATCAACACCACCTTCGTCATTGGGGCCTTTATCGCCCTTGATATCAACATCAGAATTCTCACCACCTCCTGGTTCATCGAGATTTCGATTATCTTCTTTTGGGCTTTGATGGCCCTCATCTTCAATAGGGTATTTTTTTTACCCTCAACACCAGTTTGGCTATCTTTGGTCGTTAGGTTTTCAACCTCTTGGATCACTATTCGATCCTCAGACACAGTGTCTCCAAGATCTTCTTCAACCAGTTCGTCGCCAAAGTCACAGTCGTCTAGTGCCTCTATCATCTCCTTGTGTTCTTGAGAAGGTATAAATACTTGTGTCATAGAAGAGGCTGGGACATTTGAGGATAATATCTCTTTGGGAGGTACAATCTCTGGAGCATCCTTGGTAGGTGATGGTAATATTATTCCTGCTGCGACAAGTGCAATCACTGGAATGTTGATCTTTAGGAACACTGATTCTGAAGTAGGGACCAAAGGAGTATCCACTACAATAGTTGGAGCCAGAATACTCGTTGTTGTAGCCCCTGCAAAAAAACTCATATATCAACACAAATGCTTGATGAGTTAATATCTGGAAAGGTAAGAGCATTACCTTTCGGAGATAGTGGGTCTTGTAACAGCAATGACGATTCTGGCACTAAAGGAGTAAGCAAAGCTGTATTTTCTTGCCATGCAACTTCGGTTACTAGTAGTTTTCTCCTCATTTTGTGCAGGAGTGGTATTGGAGGAGATCCCTCGGATCCAGAAGGCACATCCCGCACATCTGGCCTCCTACTAGTCCTTTCAGTAGGAATTCTACTTTCTTTTGGGATTGGAGAAGGGGTTGTCCCCGTTCCCCCTGAAGAAATTCTTGCTTCAGCTTGTCGTATCTGGGATCTGGTCCTCGCTGCAGGCTGTTCAATAATAACAACTGCTTCTTTTGTTTTTTCCTCCGAGCCTTAGCAAGAGAAAGAGGTTCGGCTGGGACAGATGGGGTAGATGAATCCCTGACTTTTCGTCTTTTGCTAGTCCCTTTTATAGGAGATTTTTATTTCTGCTTCCTGAGGGGGATTTCTAGCAGATCATTCACCTCGTCAGGGAGGCCGACAAGGGTAGCTTCAAGAGGCTAATCAGCAAGAGCATTCTCTTCAGCCTCTTTGAATTCTAGGGTGGTTCTGACCCCCAACCGCGATCGTCTGGCACTAAAAAAAACTATTGGACAAGGTGAAGCCCTCGAAGAAGGTACTGGCTGAAGTATAAAAGTTTGCATATGTATATAACATACGCAGGCACACTTCAAGAGTAGCAGCGGTTATTAAGAAAGTAGCCTTAGTGCCCCGAGCACTATAATAACTCCACCTTATAGCACCATCGATCAGATATCCAGAGGCTCTTAGGCAGATGGTTGCATTGCCGATGTACATTTGATCATAGCCGAACTGGTGAGCAAATCGGCTAGGTAGATACGGCTCCAGACAACACTCACCCCCGAATCGATATATCAAGGAGAGGGTCTGATTATCTTCAACTACATAAAAGCAGCTGGTGGTGGGCGAGCAGCCATAGGCTCTAAATCCATGAGCAGGGGTAGAAGATTCGTACATTCAGGAGAAGAAGGAACGCAATAGAATTTCCACTCGAAACACATATTCAATATCTTTCGGCAGTCAGTAAGGGAGTTTACTTTCCATTGAGATATGGCGTAACGTCAGATAAAGTCTCCTCCTACGACACCTAGAGCTGGATCCATTAAAATGAGATTGTGTAGCAATAACCAGCCGAACAAATAAGTATATGGCATCTCTGTACAGAGAAAATCATCTCGAGTACTAGGATCCGTCATCATGGCATTTGTGGAAAAACGAAGACCTGCATTCAGCTGGTAGGTCATTACAGAAAGAATGTCCAACTTGTGGCCAAACACGAAACGCATAACAGCGAATAGTATACTACGATGGATCCTATCCAGGGACTATGAATCATCGCCACCACAATGAAAGAAAGCATGCCAGAGTTGCTTCTTGAGACATTTGCCGACCACCTTGTCTTATATAGGTCTCGATAGGAGTATCAGCCTTAAATTCATGCCAATCCTCCTTTAGTTCATTGTCAACATCCCTTGACTTCTCCATTATTTTCTGGATAGTGCTACAGCCAAGCGGTTAAAAAAAGTGAGGATCACAATCTAGGTGTTCCTTCACCTTATCCTCTTAGATATGGCCCAAAAATAGGTACGATAACCATTTGGACCAATAACACGTCCCCTTCGTATGACTCTTATACAGAAGAGTTCAGATCATGAAATGACATAAAAGCTCATCGAAGACTGCTACCATTTCCAGGTTTTTCTCGGTTAAAGCATCCAACTTTTCATTTTTTGGCACATACTCTTCATATGTGTTTTCACCTATTGGCATATGAGAGATGTATTGCATCTCGTGAAGGGTGAAGCCTATCTCCATGAGGTGTCACAAAAGTGCCCGTCTTATCGTTATATCTTTCCACCAAGGCCAAAAATAGATTGGGATTGGTGCGAACACCACAGAAAGTTGTCCAAATAGATTTATAAGGCTCTATATCCAGCAGCTCATCTCTAAATTTGTTCAGAGCCCAGGTTAAAAGACGATTCCAGCGTTTGTTCTCTAGACTCATCAAACCCGTCAATCTCATATTCTTGTCTGGATACTTTCCTTCAGCCTTAGCAAACAGGTTCGCGAAGAAAGAAATTCTAACTAGGATCATCATAGAGGAATCCTCAGATGACATATAGCTTGGTTTTAGGCCCCTCAAGTGAGTGTTACTCCTCTCTGATGAGGAATAAAATATGTCCCTATTTTGTGGACCTAGTCTGTGGCATATCCTCCCAACTCTAGCCTGTTGGAAAGGAGTCAGATCCTATACCGTATTTTGAGGACAGCTAGCATGAGCATAATGGGATAGGGACAAATGTCTCGTCATATTAGTGAGATATATTAATATGTTCCCGCTCTGATAGGCTCATATTTTTTATTTCAATTTAGGTTGGCCATCTTTCTTGATAGCCTCACCAAACAAGAAGGCTGGCTTCTTATGGGGAACCAGATCCAAACTTACAAGGGGTTCACCATTCATCAGGCATAATAATGTCCTGTCATCCTGAGATTTAACACAGCTCTTCTAGTTTCAATAAGATCATATTATGGGAATTTGACATGAGATAGATCTTCATGATACTCCGACACCCGGAAGGCAGAAGCCAATTCCTCAGTATAAGGGTCTTCCCTTAGATCAACTGCAAAAGAAAAATCAGAGTTAAAATCTAAAAAAAACTTATTTTCTTAAAAGAAACACTTTGCGCCAATCATGGATGGCGCAAGATGTAAAAAAATCCTCAGGTAGCGCATGCAATCTAACAGTTCTCAAAATAGATGGTACATCAGTCAGTTAGTGCATGACATCAGATGGAACATCATGCTTAGACATGGCAAATGGCGCATGGGTTATTATTTGTAATTGAGTTTAGCCAACACTCTGAAAGAGGTGGCACAGGCCATCAGATGGCACAAAGCATCGACCAACACTCTGAAAGAGGTGGCGTATGATGCAGATGGCAAAAAGCATTGACCAAGACTCTGAAAGAGGCGGTCAATGTTGGCCTTTGATCGTGCTACGTGCGAATGGTGCGAGCATTCGGGTCTTCTTCTCCGATCAGTTTTTTTTCACCTTCAAGAGCGGGGTTCGCCTCTTCGACTCTCGCCGACGGCATGACGTGCTGTGGCACCATCAACAGTGGCACACGCAAAGTGGCTCCAGCCACTTTCTTCCCTTTCTCAGCTGTGCTTCTCTTCGAGGCCATGACAATTGATCGAAAGCTTCGAATGTTGGAGAAGATGACGAGCTCGAGAAGAAGAGAGTTTTTGAGTAAAAATGTTTTTTCTCTCTTCTATCACCTATTTATAGCCTAAAAGCTATTCGTAACAGTCGCACCAATCGTGCCTAAAACTCGGAGTCAGTTACAACTCTGGCATGCGCCAATTGCACAAAAAGGATTCTTATTCAAAGTATTCTAAATTTTGAAGTTTTTTAAATTTGAAAACTTTCAAGGGGGTCTTGTAGAAGCTCAAAAAAGTATAAACATCAACATGCGCTACTCATAATTGGTGCCAACACTCAAATAGCCAAATGGTGCCAGACAGCAGATGGCACATGACATCAATTGGTATTGAACTTTAAATGGCGGTGGCTGACACGTGGCAAGCTTCCTCGAGAAGCTGAGACAGTTTTTATCATGACTGACAGCACGTCAGTCAAAAAAATCTATTTTGAATCCCAAACGTGCGGCGCTCAAGGAGATTGTGTCAGATTTGTCATAATGACTGGCAGCTGCCTCACACTATTCACAGTTGGCACAAGGTAATCAATGAATTATGCAGGGTGCATTAAAATAGCAAATAGCGCTCGACGCCCTTCGATAGTGGTGCTATTCGATCAAATCATCCAGAAGCAGTTAGATGACGTGATGCACATGCCACTAATCTGGAAGAATATGTATGTGTCACTGTCCATAACCAAGTGTATCTCCATCACAGAATACCACGCATCTAAGCAGTTAAACCAGTCGTTCACACGACTGGGTGAATGGCGTGCTAAATGCAGTATGCGCCAATCAGGATAACTACTTAACAGTTATCTCTAAACCTTATAAATAGAGTTTTAAATCACTTCAAAAGCATCACGAATGATCATAATCTCCCAAGCACTTGCTACAGAACTCTCCAAAGGCTTTCTTCTTCGATATCGCATCGTCCAAGGGATAAAGTGATCGTCTTCTGATCAGATTCCTATAATTGTACTTCCCCAGAAATTAACTTATACTCTTGTACACACTCTTCTCAGTTTATAATCAAACAAATTTTGTTTTTTGTAAATAGTTAGTCGATGAGGCTATTATGAAAGCAGCTCAGAAGGCTATTAAAGAGTTGGCCGATATGGTCCTTAGAGAGACGACCAAGGAGACCATGGAAGAACAAGTTGATGAGGCCGCTGATGAGCCGATTACTGAGGCTCTAGTCGAGGTGGCCACTGAGATGGAGACCGATAAGGCCGCTGGTGAGCCTGTCTAAGACATTGTTGACAGCTCGGTCAAGGAGACTATAGGAGCATCGGTCGAAAAGACTACTGAGGAACTAGTTGTTGAATAGCCCTTAATGCAGTTACTACAGTACTGCTCGAAGAGACTACTATCGAGCCAGCTGTTATGGACTTGGTCGAAGAGATCGTTGATGAGCCGACTGCAGAAGAACCGGCTAAGAAGACCACTGAAGAGTTGATTGCAGTGACCGTCGAGAAGTCGGTCACTGAGATTGTTCAAGCACCAGCCCACGCAGCTTTAGTTGCGAAAATTATTAAAGAACCGAAGAAAGAGCTTGTTGAAGAGCTAGTCATGCATCAGATAGTATTAGCTCATATCATCCCTGTCCCGTCGACGACCTCCGTTCTAGTCAAAGCACCACCTGCTCCAGCAGTAATACCTAGTTATGTACTAGACGCTGCTGCTGCTCTGGGACCTTCTATCGTGACATCTTCGATGACCCCAATGGGTTAGGCTGATAATGCATATTATTCCAACCTCATCCTGGGCACCATTCATCATGCCTTGAGGCACGACAAAGAGGGTGTCCTATGGGATAACCAATTGCTTAGACGGGCTTGGTCTGCAATAAGGGCCCAACTAGTGGCATTGTACGAATATCCAGAATATGAGGCGAAGGCGGATGTGATAGAGACTCTCCTGACAAAATTGGAAGCCACCGTCTCAGAGCTTCAAGATCTTGAGCGCGGTCTTTCATCCCTGGCGGCCGCAGAGCTAGAGAAAATAGCTACTGAGCTTTCCTAACAAGCGCAGAGACGTCAGGATCTAACTCGTAGACTTGTCGAGGTTGAAGCCAAAATTGAAGAGGTTACCGATGCCGAAGAGGTTTAGGTATATCGTCGAACAGCCTTAGAGAAACAGTATGAGACCCTCCGAGAGCAGATTCGATAGCTAGTAGAGGCGTTGGCCTTCGCTGAGAGTGAGCTAGAAAAGTCAAAGGACCAGCAGGTCTTTCGCCAACGATCCGAGACCCTAGCTCGGGAGAGGAAAAGTATTGGCATTCGTCAGGCAGAGCTAGACCTTACACGACAGAATTTGTCCCAACTCGAGGATAAGGCCGCCCGACGACAAGAGGCAGAGCGTCGAGCCAAAGAGTTGGTTGGGCCCCAGGTTGCTCTTTTGAGGAGTCGACTGGAAAAACTCTTGCATCGGTCATCGTAATGCTAATGCCTTTTGTCTTTTTGTTCATCACTTTTTGGCTTTTGTAATAAATAAAGACAAACTTTTCTTTTTCATGAATGAACAATTTTAGTTTTGCTTCTTTACTTGCTTACTTACTGTGAACATTCTTGTACAATAATGGGAATTCCCTCAGAGGTAATATAACATGAGGGGAAGGAGGTAACTCCGTTGGGGATAGGGTGTTTATTCAGAGGTAATATGGATATGGTAAACACAGAATTTTTGTGGTAGAATTTTCCTTAATCAGAGGTTATATGGACATGGTATGAATAGATTCTGCGGGTGTATAGAACGACTCAGAGGTAATATGGATGTGGTGTGTTCTATAGATAATCATGACAATGCGGGGTTTGTCATGGAAGAAATGTCTACTTAGAGGTAATATGGACATGGTAGGCATAAATTCGTTGGGGAATAGAAAAACAACTTAGAGATAATATGGACATTGAGTGTTTTCTATTAGAGAAATAGGAAAGGGATGAACTCGTTAATAGAATTCATCAACATTCATAAGGACTGTTGAAATATATGTTGATCGACATCATTAGCAAATCGCCGTCAGGTTTGGCTAGCCGGTAATGTCATGACCCACATCCGCTTTTCGGATACAGGTCTGTGTCCAAGTCCAGCCTACGACGTAGTGTCGGCGGTAGAACGTTGTCTATAGACTCACAAGTCACAGAAATAGGACAGTCTACATTAACCAAGGCAAATCTATATCTCATCTACAGAAATCAGAGAATACAACTAACTCAAATAGGACTGGATAATGAATGATAATATAAAATGAAGTATTCAAGTTTATTAAGAATTCAAGTTACGTCCGGTGGACAGATCCACTACAGTAGACGAAAATAAAATAGAGATATAAAAATACAATAACAGAGTCCAAACTGCTAATATCAAAGATACCCTCAGCTGCAGTGGTACCGTGGTCTAGTGCTGGCTCAAACCTGCTCGTCTGCACCTAGCTCAAACTCGGCTAAACCTGAAGAGATCATCAGGTCCTCAGAGGACTAGCAAGATACATAAAAACATGCCTACTACTATGATAGTAACATCTATGGAAGATAAGAACTGTGCAATAAGAACATCAAAGAAACGACATGTCATATGGAAATGTAATACTAGACTTGGCTATCAATCAATCGAATAACTCCTATAGTTTGTAGTACAATGCAAGATACTTCCAATCTATAGTACGTCTCAATTGTAGTACAATGCAAGATACTCCCAATCAAGAATAGCTAATCCTAGTGTCAATCTCCTCTCCTAAAGGAATATAAGGTCGAGCAAAATTCTATAAACTATAGTACAATGAAAGATACTCCCAATCCATAGAATATCACAAGTCAAGTCAATCAATCAATCAAGTCAAGTCAAGAAAACACGGCTGACAACTCTATCACAAGACACGGTGTACATGAAGAAGACAAGCAAGGAAAAAGAAATAATATCCTATACGTGCACGTAAATCTATAAAACAAGTGAAGCATTAGATGATAACCAAGTGCAATATGAAAAGAAATACAACAGGAAAGGGGAACATGTAAATACTATAAAGTTTCGGCTATGGTCCTGAGTTGTTGATACGGATCCGGTGCCAAATCCGAATCCAAAAACCTATTTCATAATTTACAATGTCAATAGGAAAATACATTAATTATGTTAATTATTTGTTTATTAGACGTCTAGGGTAACTCTAAGTCAACTGTGTTTCTTTAATCCTATAAACATCCAATCTAGACTACTTATGACCCCTGTTCAGTGTATACTCATCTCCCTTTCTATATTTGTCTATGTGTATCTCATTATTCATTCCTCTAGGTATATAGAGCTTGCCAAATTCCCCCTTTACTGTTAGCTCTTTTTATTAATTAGGTTGATTTGGTCCCTTAAGTTCTACTTGCACAATATTCCATCTTTCTTAACCTCTATCTAATTTCTGCCACAGAGCTGCTACTTAGCCACTATTGATAACTATTGTATTAAACCAACCATGAACTGTCAAAAATTAATATGATTCTCATAAAATCTTCTAAGGATCCTCTCTGATCTGTCTTTATAAATTGCAGGTAAAGTAGCAAGTCAGTTGGACCAAGTATGATCCACCTGGAGATAAATCAACATAAAAAGGATCCTAATTCAGAATTTACACATTTCATAGTTCGGTACACAGAAGAAATTGTGTTTGAAACATTCTTTTTAGGCCCATCAAGCTCATGCTAGTTGAAGTTATATAAGCTGATATTATACAAGAACTTCTAAACTAATGCCTTGTGTGTTTACTTCAAGTCTTTAGGGAATCAGTAAGCTAAATCTATACTTTTATCATCTACACCTTTACTAGCAAGAGCAGTTCCCAACTATGTAATATATTTCCCCTAAATTACCTATATTTAAGCCCAGTGCAATTCAATTCTCTGATACATTCCTAACTAACTTCCCATTATCCTCAACTACTAGTTAGTATAGGTGGATACATAATGGCTTTGTCTTCAAAATTTGATTATGCATTCCTGGGAACCCAAATGCCTATACTGAACTTACAATTGGGCTACAATCTAGCTTATACTAACTGTTACTAGGACGATACCCTATGCTCCTATGTTGTTGTGATGTACTCTCTTCACATGTGAAGTAGGATATTTCCTATATCTAAAACATACCCTGACCTGTATAGTGCTGGCTCCTGAAGGCTAACCTTTCATTATTTGTAACCCTCAACTACGCCCGGGTCATCCTATATTTTCGATGTGATCATATGCCTATCTGATACTTGCATCTGATATTAGTATTGTTTAATCCTTGGTACTTACCTGATGGCAACCTCGAATATCCAGATGCACGAAATTATATGATATGCTGCTTCAAAACTATATGCCATTGTACATGCCCAATTTAGATATAACTCCAAGCTTGCTCTGTTCTTTCTCCTAATCCCGTATGAACCCGGTGCCAATAACCCTTCCCTCTGATATCACTCGACTGAAACTAATATCTAGACACAGGCACCCTACTCTCTTATCCCCTATTTACTTAGACAGGTATCCTACAGTACCACATGTTCAGTTACAGATACTCAAGTAAAGCCCTCAAATCTACTACTCCAGTTCGTCCTACCTATACCCCAGGTGCTTATATCCCATATCTTAGGTAGGATCGGTGCAGAGAAAACTAATACATGAGCAAAACGAATGAGGTTGGTGGCAGATACAAGGGGTCTGATACAAGTGAATCGGAATGAAGTAATTGATTTAATTATTCTAATGTAATGCAATACGATAACACCTATATGGTATCATAGATGCATAATCCATCTATATGCAATATATTCGTCAACCGTGTTTACCAACAGATGATCCACACCCCTATTTACCTATCCCTCGAGCCAACTATACCTTCAAATGGTTTCTTTTAGGAATTGTTACAAACAATTAGAGTTCTTTAATTTGTTCTAATTCTATATACTTGGATGATGATCGAAGGGTTACCTGCGATGTACTTTGCAACCTGGGTCAATGCGGCAATGGCTGTAGGCGCTCTTGTTCCTCCCAACTGCTAGCGGAAACTTTCACAAGAAATTAAGGACTTTGTCGAGAAGGGAAATTCTAGGGTTTGGGGATCAATATATTTATATATCAGCGTTTGGATAGAATTGGTTTGCTAATAGGATGGTGTTGAATCCTATTTTGGATCGGGACAAACGGCTAGAGGGGGGAGTGAGCAGTCGGCTAGGAGAAGTTTGAATTTGGTTTTATGTATTAAGGCCCCCTGAGAAAATTATTTTGCACAACAGTATATATCCCTCTATTTAACACAAGCTTATTCATCAGCATACATATTTATATACAATCATTATATATATATATATATATATATATATATATATATATATATATATATATATATATATATATATATATATATATATATATATATATATATATATATGTTTCCCTATAATAAACCTCTATATATAAGTTTTATTGGTTTAAAGTGTCTACAAAATCCAAAATCACTATCTGGGTCAAATAATTTATATAAGAAAAATATAATTACTTTTAAAATTCAGGACGGGGGTTTACATCCTACCCACATTATAAATAATTTCGTCCTCGAAATTCAATAAGGCTACGATCTACTAGAACGAATAGTCTAAAAATATATTGCTATCAAAACATATCTCAACTACTCTCAAGCCATTTTCTACTATACCACTGCTATACTCTACTAGGAATTACCGTTAGCTGCTCCTTGCGGTGCCATCATATCCTCCATGATCATGGAAAAATGCTTGCCCTCCTGGTGCTACAGGTCGACGCTTTGGGCAATCTCGAAACTGATGTTGATTTGAACCACAGTTTAAACATTGGCCTAGTCTCCAACGGCAATCGCTCTGGCTATGTCCCTTCTTATGGCAATATTGACACGTTGGAAGCTCTCGATTCGGATATGGGACGGCTCCTGGTTGCTGATGATACTGCTGTGGTGAAGTCTTCTTTGGGACATTGTGACGTTTCGCGGCTCCCGATTGGTTGCTTCCTCCTCCATAAGCATCTCGGTCTATCTTCGGCTTGCGCTCCAGCTCTTTTTCTACTGCTTGTGCAACCTTCAAGATTCCCTCGTAGGTAGTGTCTTGACTAGTGGCGATGGCTAGGCAAATATCGTAGGATAATCCCTTCTTGAACTTCCGAGCCTTGCTTGCAGGGGTTATGCTCTCTGCGAAGCGGCTGAGGCAAGAAAACTCTGCGGTATACTCGTCGATGGTGAGGTTGCCCTGCTCCAGACTCTCGAACTGACTCTCCAATGCCTCTCGAGCTACGTCAGGGTAGAACTTCTTCTTGAATAACTCTTTGAACTTTTCCCAAGTCACATCGGGTGTGACAAGTCGGGGCTCATCTCTATACCATATGCGGGCGATGTCGTAAAGCTGCATGTTGGCTGACTCAATCTTCAGGCCTTCAGGAACTCGAGCCATCCGAAGATATCGATCCACGTTCTCTAACCACTCATCCGTGTAGAGAATTCCTTCCATCCCATTGAATTCCTTGGGCCTAAGGTCCATGAAATTTTTAGAAGTTCCAGGGCACGGTCGTGGAGCATCTCTAGTCTGAAGAGCCTCTCTCAAAGTATTTCGGAAGATGTTGGCCTGCTATGTCTGGGAAGCGATGAGCTGTTGGAAGATTTTGAGGAGCGTAACGTTATCCAGTACAGGTGGCAGAGACAACATGTGATGGATATACGGCAGGTGCTGGATTCATCGCTGGTGCAGGATGCATGGTAGAAGTCGGATACATCGCTGGTGCTGCATGCATGGTATGTACTGGATGTGGAACATGTGCTGGATGAAGAACATGTACGGGTGGTAGAGCAGGTACCGGATGCGGAACTTGTGCTGTTGGTGGGACAGCTGCTGGGGACAGAATGGTTGCTGGTGGTGGAGTTTGTGGAGGAAACTGTGGGGGTGGTGGAATATCGTCTCTACGAAATCTCGAGAACTACGGCTTTGATGGGTTTCCCAGATGAGTAAGCTGGCCTCCTTGCATCGACGGGGTCCCGTATGTGAAAAATCTGCTTGTAGTCGGTAAGGTCTTCAGAGGAGCGGTGTTCCTGTCTAGAGAATCCATTTAACTGCAACAAAAGAAAACATTAGCCGTTGAAGAATTTTCAAGCAGGATGCAAGTCAAGGATTCAATAAAATTCAAGGATAGAGATCAATAACGTGTCAAGACATGTGGATGAGATTCTAAGTCTCCAATCCTATTTGCAGGCTCACGTCGGTATAGTAACGTAACCGAAGTGACAAACGTAGACCTGCATGGGCCACCAAAAAAACTTGTTACGACCCGCACCCGCTTTTCGAATACGAGCCTGTGTCCAAGTCCAGCCTACGTCGCAGTGTCGGCGGTAGAACGCTATCTATAGACTCATAAGTCACAGAAACAGGGCAGTCTACATCAATCAAGGCAAATCTATATCTCATCCACAGAAATCAGAGAATACAACTAACTCAAATGAGACTGGATAATGAATGATAATATAACGTATAAAATAAAGTATTCAAGTTTATTAAGAATTCAAGTTACGTTCAGTGGACACAAATCCACTACCAGTAGACGAAAATAAAATAGAGACATGAAAATACAATAACTGAGTCCAAACTGCTAATATCAAAGATACCCTCAGCTGTAGTGGTACCGTAGTCTAGTGCTGGCTCAAACCTGCTCGTCTGTACCCGGCTCAAACTCGGCTAAACCTGAAGAGATCATCAGGTCCTCAGAGGACTAGCATGATACATAAAAATATGCCTAATACTATGACAGTAACATGTACGGAAGATAAGAACAGTACAAGAAGAACATCTAAGGAACGACATGTCATATGGAAATGTAATACTAGACTTGGCTATCAATCAATAGAATAACTCCTATAGTTCGTAGTACAATACAAGATACTCCCAATCTATAATATGTCTCAATTTTAGTACAATGCAAGATACTCCCAATCGAGAATAGCCAATCCTAGTGTCAATATCCTCTCCTAAAGGAATACAAGGTCAAGTAAAATTCTATAAACTGTAGTACAATAAAAGATACTCCCAATCCATAGAATATCACAAGTCAAGTCAATCAATCAATCAAATCAAGTCAAGGAAACATGGCTGACAACTCTATCACAAGACACGGTGTACATGAAGAAGACCAATAAATAAGCAAGGAAAAAGAAATAATATCTTATACGTGCACGTAAATCTATAAATCAAGTGAAGCATTAGATAATAACTTAATACAATATGAAAAGAAACACAATAGGGAAGGGAAACATATAAATATTGTAAAGTTTCGGCAAGGTATACTTGCCTATGGTCTTGAGTTGCTGGTACGGATCCGGTGCCAAATCCGAGTCCAAAAACCAATTTCATAATTTACAATGTCAATAGAGAAATACATTAATTATGTTAATTATTTGTTTATTAGACGTCTAGGGTAACTCTAAGTCAACTGTGTTTCTTTAATCCTATAAACATCCAATCTAGACTACTTATGACCCCTGTTTAGTGTATACTTATCTCCCTTTCTATATTTATCTATGTGTATCTCATTATTTATTCCTCTAGGTATATAGAGCTTGCCAAATTCTTCCTTTACTGTTAGCTCTTTTTATTAATTAGGTTGACTTGGTCCCTTAAGTTCTACTTGCACAATATTCCATTTTTCTTAACCTCTATCTAATTCCTGCCACAGAGCTACTACTTAGCCACTATTGATAACTATTGTATTAAACCAACCATGAACTGTCAAAAATCAATATGATTCTCATAAAATCTTCTAAGGATCCTCTCTGATCTATCTTTATAAATTGCAAGTAAAGTAGCAAGTCAGTTGGACCAAGTATGATCCACCTGAAGATAAATCAACATAAACAGGATCCTAAAGAATTTACACATTTCACAATTCGGTACACAGAAGAAATTGTGTTTGAAATATTCTCTTTAGGCCCATCAAACTCATGCTAGTTGAAGTTATATAAGCTGATATTATACAAGAACTTCTAAACCAATGCCTTGTGTGTTTACTTCAAGTCTTTAGGGAATCAGCAAGCTAAATATACATTTTTATCATCTGCACCTTCACAAGTAAAGCTTAAAGCTGTAGCAAGAGCAGTTCCCAACTATGTAATATATTTCCCCTTACTTACCTGCATTTAAGCCCAATGCAATTCAATTCTCTAATACATTCCTAACTAACTTCCTATTTTCCTCAACTGATAGTTAGTATAGGTGGATACATAATGGCTTTGTCTTCAAAATTCGATTATGCATTCCTGGGAACCCAAATGCCTATACTAAACTTACAATTGGGCTATAATCTAGCTCATACTAACTGTTACTAGGACGAATGTTAACTGATACTGCCCGCTACATTCTTATTTGATACCCTATGCTCCTATGTTGTTGTGATGTACTCTCTCCATATGTGAAGTAGGATATTTCCTATACCTAAAACATACCCTGACCTATATAGTGCTGGCTCCTGAAGGCTAACCTTCTATTATTTGTAACCCTCAACTATGCTCGGGCATCCTATATTTTTGGTGTGATCGTATGCATATCTGATACTTGCATCTGATATTAGAATTGTTCAATCCTTGGTGCTTACCTGATGGCAACCTCGAATATCCAGATGCGCGAAACTGTATGATATGCTGCTTCAAAACCATATGCCATTGTACATGCCCAATTTAGATATAACTCCGAGCTTGCTCTGTTCTTTCTTCCAATCTCGTATGAACCTGATGCTAATTACCCTTCCCTCTTATATCACTCGACTGAAACTAATATCTAGACATAGGTACCCTACTTCCTTATCACCTATTTACTTAGACAGTTATCCTATAGTACCACATGTTCAGTTACAGCAGTTACAGATACTCAAGTAAAGCCCTCAACTCTACTACTCCAGTTTGTCCTACTTGTACCCCAGGTGCTTATATCCCATATCTTAGGTAGGATCGGTGCAGAGCAAACTAACACATGTGTAAAACGAATGAGGTTGGTGGTAGATACAAGGGGTCTGATACAAGTGAATCGGATACGAAGTAATCGATTTACTTATTCTAATGTAATAAAACACGATGACACCTATATGGTATCATAGATGCATAATCCATCTATATGCAATGTATTCATCAACCGTGTTTACCAACAGATGAACCACACCCCTATTTACCTATCCTTCGAGCCAACTATACCTTCAACTGGTTTCTCTTAGGAATTGTTACAAACAATTAGAGTTCATTAATTTGTTCTAATTCTATATACTTGGATGAAGATCGAAGGGTTACCTGCGATGTACTCTGCAACCTGGGTCAATGCGGCAATGGCTGTAGGCGCTCTTGTTCCTTCCAACTGCTAGCAAAAACTTTCATAAGAAATCAAGGACTTTGTCGAGAAGAGAAATTCTAAGGTTTGGGGGTCAATATATATATATATATATATATATATATATATATATATATATATATATATATATATATTTTTTATTTATTTTTATATATATACATCAACGTTTGGATAGAATTGGTTTGCTAATAGGATGGGGTTGAATCCTATTTTGGATCGGAACAATCAGCTAGTGTTTCACTTAACAAAATGCCTAAAAATTGGCCTTTGAAAATAAAACGAGAAAAAAAGGTACAAGAAGTACAAATTATTCTGGGAAGTATTGCTATGGAAGTCTGATCTGAAGGCGATCACTTTGTTCCTTGGACCATACGATGATGATGAAGATCACTGCTAGAAGATGAACAACCGGAAGAACTAAGTCACCAGAAAGGTATCGACGCACTTGGGCACTGATGGCGAGGTCGAATGCTTTCCTGCTTTGCTTCACTCTGTTCTGGAAGAAAAGTTGAAGAAGAATGCTCTCAAAAATCAAAGTCTTTGGGCTCTGATTTCTGTATTCTCTCATGTCTCTCTGCTCCTCCTGCACTTGTTATAAAGAAAATAAGTCTATTTATAGACTTGACCCATTGTGCGTAAAAAGCAACAAAATTAGGTTTTGTACGCTGGTAACTGTCACCCACGATGGAAGTCACCATCTGAATATGTTGACACGCGTCCCATTATTCCAACAAAAATAGGGAGCACGTATACACGTTCCTCAATAAATGTGGTAAGAAAGCCACGTGGATAAACCATGTTCCAAAATAGTCAGGAAGGATCGGGCGTAAAAACGTCCCCAAAATATGCTCCCAGCGTAAAGTAGCAACTGGCGTAAAAACAACACAATTAAAACTTCTCAGCGTAAAGTGGCTAAAATAGCCTTGAGCGTAAAACTAGCCCAAATAGACTTTACGCCCATAATAGCCTTGAGCGTAAACGCTCACATAACTATCGTGCGTAAAAAGAAGTAATTATTGAGCGTAAAGTAGCCTTTTTTGCACACCATACGACAAGTATCGAGCTTGGTAAAAATTCGATCCTCTCGACTTCTGTGTTGCATGTTGTCAGCAAATCATTATGTCAGAGTCATTATCACTTGTATTAAATGCATGATCTGACAGCTTCCCAGCATAAAGTAGCCAGCGTAGAGGATGGCTAGCGTACAGACTAGCCTGGCGTAAAAATAGCTCTCATAGAGAATTGCCTACGTAAAGTCCTCAATTCCCTTGAATTAGTCAAATAAAGCACTTTTTACGCTCCTACAAGACCCCCTTCAAAGTTTTCGAATATTTTCAAAATTTGAAATACTTTGAACAGAAGCGTAAAATTCGGGATTTGACCATTCAGTGTAAAAGCTGGGATACGCAACAGTCATCCGCGTAAAAGTTGGGATATCCAACAGTCAGCAAAAAATCAGGGAATTTGAACCGATTTGAAATTCTCTATAAATAAGGCTTTTTGGAGAGAGAAAACACTTTACTTATCTCCCGTATTCTCAATCTCTCTTATTCTCTTTCCTCTTTCGAATCTCTTACTTTGATCAAATGGCCCCTAAGAAGTCGTCCGCCGCCGACAGCAAAGGCAAGAAGCCTGCCGTCGATTCTTCGTCAGTTGACCGCGCGCAGACTCCTGTCCGATCATCAGCCGCATCTCAGCAAAGTAACCCCGCTGTGGCTCCTCCAATGAGGGGTAAAGCACTCCCCTATGGCCGAAAAATTCGTCGGAGAAGAAGACCCAAATCTTTCATTTCACGCCCACGTTATACGTGTCAGCGTAGAAATCAAAAAATGCCAACGTTATACGTGTCAGCGTAAAATTAAGAAATATGCCCATGTCTATACGTGTTTTGTTTCACTTAACAAAATGTCTAAAAATTTAAATTACGCTCATGTCCATACATGCTAGCGTAAAAGCTAAAATACGCTCACAATTAATGTGCCAGCGTAAAACTTGAAATACGCCTACATCTAATATGCCAGCGTAAAATACGCTCACATCTACTGTACCAGAGTAAAATTTGAAATATGCCCACATCTAATGTGCCAGCGTAAAATTTGAAATACGTCCACATCTAATGTGCCAGCGTAAAATCTCACAAAATGAAAAAGACTTTGTGTAAAAACAAAGACTTTTTTACCCTTTGTATGTAAAACTTAGACCAATTTATCTGCATAAAAGATATCAAATTAGATTTTCACTAACTTGATTTTTCTTTTTCTTTTGGCAGTGGACTTGCAAATTCACCCTCTCGCAGAAGTCTTCGGATCATCGGTTGGCATGGTGGGTTCGAATTATCTGGAGAATCTGTCTCACGTAGCATTTTCTCAATCGAACCCAGATTACCCCATAGAGAGGGCACAGTTGATAGCTGCTCAGGGGGATAGGATGCTATTATCCATGATAAATGGAGAATCGTTGACTTCACTGAATGAACAATAATTTGCAAAACCAGCCTTCTTATTTGGGGATGCAATTGATTGTAAATCACAGACACACCCCAAAAAGGAGTCATGGGTGTTCAAATTTGGAGAAAGAGCCATATATCTCCCTGATATGGATAGAGATTACCCTTTATTAGCATTCTTCCATGCCACTCACCCTCGACAAATGTTGTGGAATCTGACTTCCAGCAGTTACGGAAGACCGGGTAGAATTTTTTTCAAGAGGGATCATACCAATGATATGGGGTATTTTGCTAGCGTTCCCAATGGCGGTGTCACTTCTTTCTCTGGCCTCATGCCGGGATTTACTCCAAGTGAAGATTCGGGTTTAATGCAACTAGTGCAGACCCAGATGTTTGTCAACAAGTTTATTAGGGATGGAGTATTATATCCCCAAACAAACCCCAGGCTACCGGGATGGTTGACTCCTCTCAACCAGAACTGGATCCAGATCAGCATTTGGATGATGAAGAACTTCGAGATGGAGCTGAAAGATATTGGCCTGTACGAAGCAGTAGCTTCCACTAGTCAGGGTATACCATTGAATGGTAACCTATTCTTGGCCCTGATGGAGATATACATAAGTTCAACTGGA
>JANAVB010026400.1:944885-956636 GCA_029216955.1 Iris pallida
TTTGTACGCTGACCCTTGCGTATGCTTCCCATTGGAAGTGTATGGACCCTTTGGTACGCTAGCTCGAGCGTATGCAGACCTGATGCGTACGCTAGCTTGAGCGTACGCGTGCCTTGATACGCTAGCTTAAGCGAGCAAGGTGTACGCTGGCCTCAAGCGTACGCATGACTCGAGCGTACGCTGGCCTGAGCATAGTTTGACCTGAGCGAATGGCCTTTGGCTGACTTGGTCTCATGTCAGCGTGTCAGATTTGGTTTTATTTTCCCTGAGCTTGGCTCTTCTATAGTCCTGTATATTGATATTTTATTAGATATTTTACGTCCATTTTATATCCTTACGCCTTTTGTCATGAACTTGATAATCGTAAATTTACTTGATATGTTTGGAATTGATAACTGAGCCTGACACGATAGTGACCCGTAGTGATGCACTCCTGACATGAGTAACCTGGCATTACCTGATAGTGGCCCGTCGTGGCGCACTCCTGACAAGTACACTTGACCTGATAACCTGACATGCTTATCTCGAATAGCTGTTGCGACGACTACCTGACATGACATGACCTGTATAATAACCTGGACACCGTGGGCGATTGTGCTTGTATAAATAATCCAGTCTTGTCTTGCATCATGTCTAGGAGGGGACTCCTGAGTACCACGGTCAGGAGTACCTATTGAAATAAACTAAGGACTAACAACTAGATTAATACATTAGTCATGAAGAGATTTCCCAGCTACAGGTAATCCCGTTACCTGGGCACGCCTTGGGATCTGTAGCCTGCCGTCGAGTAGGGCACATTTCTAGCACACTGTCATGTGTTGCACACCCTTCAAGCTACCTAAGGGTACATTCGTTTCCTGGACGATGTACCCACCTGAATTCAATTCTAATCTTTTAACCCGGGGAACCTGGATGGTCTGCAGGGCTTGTGGCTGTGGAACAATCTCACTGCATCTTGTTAGTAATTAGGCTTGTGACAACCCTAGTTAGTTAAGTATCAAGCCGTAATTCTTGCTTGGCCGTGAAATAATTGGATGGAGTCTAACCAGTCTAGTCTTGCCCTGATCCTGTTCCAGATTATTGAATGACCAGAATGCTTGTATTTATTTTACCGATAAATGGTGAGAATTCCATGTTCTGTTCAGACGAAGGATTACAACCCCGGTCCTTGTTTGGTTTACGGGTTGTAACCTGGTTATCTGAATAGTTCTATGGTTATCTCGTCGTATGTCATCCTGGTGTATTTTCTTTATTTCCAGTTCTTTCTTTATTTATATATTGTGCTGATTGTTGGTTTTGGTTCTTAAGTGAAGCCTCCTTTGTGGCACTTGCTCTTTCTGGGGTCTGACCCAGCTGGTTTTGTGTGGCCAGATTTCGGAGCAGCTCCAGAGGATCTACCGACCTTCCAGCCAGATGGTGGCCACTAGACGGAACCCTGGCAACGAGTGGGTTATTTTTGGCTCTCCCACTCTATTGTAAAAATATTCTTTTGAGGCGTTTAGCCGACGAGCACCTGTTTAGCTCGGTTGCACTTACTTACTGTCTGCCTACAGGCTGTAACATGATTGACAAATCCTAGGATTGATCATGTATGACTAAACTCTTGCTAGTCCTGACATTTTGTAATGACTAGCTTCATGATCAACTGAATATGTAATGTTTGGGACGCCTTACTATTGTATATTTAATGATCATACATCTTGTGACTTTTACTTACTTGCTTGTGATTGAGACACTAGGCTTGTTCATGACCTTAAGAGATTGTTGGCTTGTAGATAAACCCTCATGTATCTAGACAGCCGTGACCGTATAGCGAGATGGATTCCATTCATATACGTAGCTGGCTATGTCTGCCCCCGCTCTCCAGTATTCTGGTTCTGGGGCGTGACATGGTTTAAGTGGTGGCCCATGCAGGTCTTGTAATTCAAGATATGTGAGGGTTTACCGAATAGATGTCTCAATCAGTATTCGTCCTTGATCTCTGCTCGTATCCTCTGAATCCCTGGATTCTTGTCCTGATCACATGCTTGTATTGTTGATCTGTCCTGGTCCTTCCTTATTGTTCCCTATGTCGTCTTCTTCAGCGGCATTGTTCGTGGTCCTACCGACCAGCAAGGCGGAGCACCTCCCGCGGACCAGCAGCAACCTGGATCAAGCCCAGCATTCCGGAGTAGCCTCCAGAGTCGTGCCTTCTGACGGAGAACCACCAGTCCAGCCAGTTCAGCCTGTCGAGCCTGATTATGGCACTTTGGTAGGTCTCGTCAGGACCTTGATAGCTTCTCAAGATCGTCGTGGAGATGCTTGGAACAGGCAGTGACGGATGCTTTGACCCGGGTGGTCATCAGGGTAACAGTGCGCCAACAGCTTCAAGCGCTTGAACCCTCCATT
The DNA here is from genome assembly GCA_029216955.1 of Iris pallida. Lineage (NCBI taxonomy): Eukaryota > Viridiplantae > Streptophyta > Magnoliopsida > Asparagales > Iridaceae > Iris > Iris pallida. The sequence goes on from JANAVB010026400.1 coordinate 947,274, forward strand.
CTTTGACGGTAGTGAAGATGCTATCGCAGCAGATGCATGGCTTCAGGACACAGAGGTGGTTCTAGAAGCAGCCAAGACTCCAGAGAATGAGAAGGTAGCCGTGGTGCGCCTGCAGTTGTTAGATCTTGTCCGCAGCTGGTGGGCAGCGCAGGCCGTTGGATTAGCAGCACCTATTGCTTGGGCAGTGTTCAGGGAGAGATTCCAGACCAAGTATTTCCATGCCGTGGCTCGGTATGATCTGCAGACGAGGTTTACCAATCTGAAGCAAGGAGGCAGGACGGTCGACGGATATGCGGCCGAGTTTTCTAGACTCAGTCGGTTTGCTCCCACCTTAGTGGCAACCGAGTATGATAGAGGCCAGCGGTTCAAGCAGGGACTTCACCTGGAGATCTTGTTGGCAGTTGAGTTTGAGCATCAGACTTTTGATGCAGTCTTGAGAGCAGCTAGGAGGCATGAGTATACCTCCTAGAGGATTGTGGATAGAGCCGGGGTCGGAAGAGATCTCACGGCCAGATGAATCAGTCTTCAGTACCGGCCCCGGCAGCCAGGGCTTTGACTATTGGAGCTCCGAGGCGAGCGGCCTTAGTAACGTCGGTTCAGCATTCCACTCCGACGTACCCTCAGCAGCAGAAGCAAGCAATCTTCCGCAGTGGGTTGTTCTCATTGTGGGAAGCCAGGCCATGTGGTGGCAGAATGTCGCAGGGCACAGGGATTGTGTCTGGCTTGTGGAGCACCAGACCATAGGGTTAGATCCTGCCCGAATAGGGGTGGTTCATCATCGTCTAACCTTTCTAACTCTTCGGTGAGAGGGCCAGCACCGGTCCAGCAACAGCAGCAGTACCCATTGCCGAGGCCCTTGCCGCCTCAGACCCAAGTGTTCCAGCAGCAGAACCCCCAGCAGTATATTCAAACCCAAGCCCAGAGTCAGAGCAGACAGCAAGGATTTCAGCAGAGGGGACCAGCATCCCGAAGGCACGGTCAGGCTATGGTAATGACCGTGGAGGAAGGATTGGCACCAGGAGAGGTAGTGGCAGGTACTATTCTTGTCAACTCCTTTCCAGCTTCAGCTTTATTTGATTCTGGTGCATCGCATTCTTTTATGTCTGCACGATTCGCGACACGGGTAGGATTGGAGCCCGAGTCATTATCAGTAAGGCTCAATATACATACTGGTAACGGACTGTGGGTGTAGATAGAGTATTTTCCTCGTGTCGGATCGTAGTTAGCGGTAGAGAGTTTCCCGCTAGATTGATAGAATTCCCGATGGCCGATTATGATGTGGTCTTAGGGAGGGATTGGTTGAGGAACCAGTATGCTATGATAACTGCCACCTTGGCAGGGTTGTTTTTAGCATCCCAGGCGAGCCAGATTTTCCTTTTCCAGAGGCGCAGTTGAGCCTTCTCCTCCAGTATTGCGGATGGCAGTAGCAGCAATGCAGTTACCCAGGATAGTAGATGAGTTTCCAGATGTTTTCCCAGAAGAGCTTCCAGGTATGCCTCCGGAGCGGAAGATCGAGTTCACTATAGACTTGATTCCCAGGACAGCCCCAGTGTCAGAGAGAGTCTACAGGATAGCGCCGTCAGAATTGGAGATATTATATAAGATGATTGAAGAGCTTAGAACCAAGGGATTCATTCGTGCTAGTGGATCGCCTTGGGGAGCCCCGATGCTTCTTGTAAAAAAGAAGGATGGTACGTCCAGGTTATGTGTTGATTATCGTACCTTGAACTCAGTAACAATCAAGAACAGATACCCTCTTCCGAGGATAGATGACTTGTTTGATCAACTCAAAGGGGCATCAGTATTCTCGAAGATTGATTTGCGCTCAGGTTATCATCAGATCAGAGTCAGAGCAGGACATCCCGAAGACAGCTTTTAGATCGAGATATGGGCATTGGAAGTTCCTTGTTATGCCTTTTGGAGCAACCAATGCGCCGGCAGTATTTATGGACCTCATGAATCGTATCTTCATGCCTTACTTGGATCAGTTTGTGATCGTATTCCTAGACGACATCCTGGTCTACAGCAAGAGTGAGGCGGAGCATGAGCAGCATCTCCGTATAGTTCTTCAGATCCTTAGAGAGCACCAGTTATATGCCAAGTTCAGTAAATGCGAGTTCTGGCTCGATCGTATTTCGTACTTGGGTCATATCATCACTCGAGGAGGAGTAGAAGTAGACCCCCAGAAGATTGTGGCTATTGAGTCGTGGCCAATGCCCAGCACAGTTGCAGAGGTTCGCAGTTTTCTTGGATTGGTCGGCTACTACCGGCAGTTTGTTTCGGATTTTGCTAGAATTTCAGCACCATTGACGCAGTTGACCCACAAGGATGCGCAGTTTGCTTGGACAGCAGAGTGTCAGAGTTCTTTTGAGCAATTGAAGCGAGGCCTGATAACAGCTCCTATTCTCACGCTTCCAGATGGAACTGGAGGATTCTCAGTATATTGTGATGCTTCGGGCAGAGGCCTAGGATGTGTTTTGATGCAACATGGGAAGGTGATAGCTTATGCATCACGACAACTTCGTGATCATGAGAGGAATTACCCAACCCATGACTTGGAGCTGGCAGCAGTAGTGTTTGCACTTAAGTTATGGAGGCACTATTTGTATGGAGATAGGGTAGAGATTTTCACCGACCACAAGAGCCTGAAGTATGTTTTCACCCAGAAAGATCTTAACATGCGTCAGAGAAGGTGGCTGGAGCTTCTTGTGGATTATGATGTCAACCTGCAGTATCATCCTGGGAAGGCCAATGTCGTAGCAGATGCATTGAGCAGAGAGCCGGAGCTTATTACCTAACAGCGCAGCCAAAATTGTTAGCAATCTTCAGAAGATGGGTATAGAAGTTATTCTCCCTTCCAGTGTGGCATTGATGGCCAGTATGCAAGTTCAGTCCACTATAGTCGAGAGGATCCGGATGGCGCAGTCGGCAGATTCTAAGCTTCAGCGACTCAGAGCAGAGTGTGAGGCAGGATGAAGACCAGAGTTATGCATTCATGAGGATGGTACACTTCGACATGGTAAGCGTCTTTGTGTACCCAGCGGAGATATCCAGCAGGAGATCATGTCAGAAGCGCACAGTTCGCAGTATTCCATCCATTCCGGTAGTACGAAGATGTACCGTATATCCGGCAGCATTTCTAGTGGAATGGCATGAAGCGGGAGATAGCTCGGTTTGTCTCTCGTGTTTGGTTTGCCAACAAGTTAAAGCCGAACATCAGAGACCGGCTGGACTTCTTCAGTCCTTGCCGATTCCAGAATGGAAGTGGGAGCATGTGACCATGGATTTCATGACTGGATTACCTAGATCCCCAGCTGGTAGAGATGCTATCTGGGTTATAGTTGATCGGCTCACGAAAGTAGCTCACTTTCTTCCATTCAGAGTTGGTCAGTCGACAGCTCAGTTAGCAGAGATGTACCTCAGGCAGATTGTCAGGTTGTACGGAGTGCCAGTCAGTATCAACTCGACCGAGATTCAAGATTTACTTTGCACTTTTGGCGTAGCTTGCAAGAGAGCTTGGGAACTCATCTCCAGTTCAGTTCAGCATATTACCCGCAGACAGATGGTCAGTCGGAGCACACGATCCAGACTCTTGAAGACATGTTGCGGTCTTGCACACTTGACTTCGGTGGTTCATGGAAAGATCACTTGTACCTGGTGGAATTCTCGTACAACAACAGTTTCTAGGCCAGTATCCAGATGGCACCGTTCGAGGCACTGTATGATAGGAAGTACAGATCCCCGCTAGCCTGGGATGATGTTGGAAAGAGACAGATGCTTGGTCCAGAAATGATTGCCCAGACAGTTGAAGTGGTCAGGCGAGTCAGAGATCATCTTCGAGTTGCCCAAGATCGCCAGCGCCATTGGGCCGATTCTCATCGGCGCCCTCTCGAGTTTTCGGTCGGCGATCATGTATTCCTGAGGATTTTGCCTAACCGTGGCGTCATTCGTTTCGACGTACGGGGCAAGCTTAGTCCTAGGTATATAGGACCGTTTGACATCCTAGAGCGAGTAGGAGATGTATCCTATCGTCTCGCTCTTCCACCGTCACTAAGCGAGGTGCATGACGTATTCCATGTGTCCCAATTATGACGATATATTCCGGACCCGAGCCACATCCTGGATCATTCGGAATTGGTTGTTGGTACCAACCTTTCGTATGCGATACAAGAACAAGACTATCAAGTTAGTCTGAGTTGCTTGGGGTCATCACTCTTTGGGGGAGTCAACGTGGGAGCGTGAGGATGATATCCGATCGCGATATCCCGACTTGTTTGACTCGTGAGGTATAATGTCTTTCTTATGCCTTCTGCCTTCGATTCCTTGCTTGCATGATTGATTGATTGCCTAGTATAGCTTGCTTGTTATTAATGTAGCTTGTCATTGCTCCTCTAGCCTCTTGATTAAATTCTGAGGACGGAATTATTTTAAGGTGGGTAGAGTTGTAATGACTGTGTTCGTATTACGTATTTTGGGATACGTATACGTATTTTATTCTGTATTGCCTGATTCTTTGTTTAGCTCTCGGCTTGGTTTAACTCTCGATTTGGGTTGGCTTGGTTCGGCCGGCCCAATGCTTGGTTCATCATGGGCCAAGGGTGGAACACCTTAGCCTATGCTTCTCCTTCATTTCCACCACAACCTTCCTCTTTATTATCCCCACCAACCTTCTCTCTCCTCCATAATTCTCATTTACTTCTCCTTCCCCCACCATTACTCTTCTCCACCAACCAAGAACACCATAGGCAAGTGCAACTTGCTTCCACAAGAGAACCCCTTTTGATGGTTTTATTAGCTTCTCCTCATAATTCTAAACCACATTAGAACTTGTCATTTTCCATTTTGAGGCTTTAATTCTTGTAGATCTAGAGTCTTGCTATTTTTGGATTTTTGGTGGTTTTGATCTATTAAACTTCCTTGTTTTCAAGTTTTGATGGTTCCATGTTGTAGAGAATTTCATTCTACCCAATTTTGACCTTTAAAAGTTGGATTTAGACTTGTTTTGACCAAGTTATGGACTATTGAAGCTTAGATTCAACTTTAGAGTTCTTGCTATTCTTGCCATTTGGAGAAGACAGTGAACAGTGAGCTAGCTTTTTAGCTTACGCCACTGACTTGGGTACGCTGCTCTTTAGCGAGCGTACGCTGACTTGGGTACGCTGCTCTTTAGCGAGCGTACGCTGACTTGGGTACGCTACTCTTTAGCGAGTGTACCCTGATACGCTGACTTGGGTACGCCGCTCTTAGCGAGCGTATGCTGACTTGGGTACGCTGCTCTTTAGCGAGCATACGCTGACTTGGGTACGCTGCTCTTTAGCGAGCGTACGCTGACTTGGGTACGCTGCTCTTTAGCGTGCGTACGCTAGCCTTGATACGCTGCCTGTTGGCAGCGTGTCTTTTGCGTACGCTAGCGTGAGCGTGCCCTTGACCCTTTCGTACGCTAGCTCGAGCGTACGCAGTCTTGAGCGTACGCTAGCTTGAGCGTACGCTGACCTGTAGCTTGAGCGTGCCCTTGTGTACGCTGACCCTTGCGTACGCTTCCCATTGGAAGTGTATGGACCCTTTGGTACGCTAGCTCGAGCGTACGCAGTCTTGAGCGTACGCTAGCTTGAGCGTACGCTGACCTGTAGCTTGAGCGTGCCCTTGTGTACGCTGACCCTTGCGTACGCTTCCCATTGGAAGTGTATGGACCCTTTGGTACGCTAGCTCGAGCGTACGCAGACCTGATGCGTACGCTCAAGCTAGCGTACGCGTGCCTTGATACGCTAGCTTAAGCGAGCAAGGTGTACGCTGGCCTCAAGCGTACGCATGACTCGAGCGTACGCTGGCCTGAGCATAGTTTGACCTGAGCGTATAGCCTTTGGCTGACTTGGTCTCATGTCAGCGTGTCAGATTTGGTTTTATTTTCCCTAAGCTTGGCTCTTCTATAGCCCTGTATATTGATATTTTATTAGATATTTTACGTCCATTTTATATCCTTACGCCTTTTGTCATGAACTTGATAATCGCAAATTTACTTGATATGTTTGGAATTGATAACTGAGCCTGACACGATAGTGACCCGTAGTGGTGCACTCCTGACATGAGTAACCTGACATTACCTGATAGTGGCCCGTCGTGGCGCACTCCTGACAAGTATACTTGACCTGATAACCTGACATGCTTATCTCGAATAGCTGTTGTGACGGCTACCTGACATGACATGACCTGTATAATAACCTGGACACCGTGGTCGATTGTGCTTGTATAAATAATCCAGTCTTATCTTGCATCATATCTAGGAGGGGACTCCTGAGTACCACGGTCAGGAGTACCTATTGAAATAAACTAAGGACTAACAACTAGATTAATACATTAGTCATGAAGAGATTTCCCAGCTACAGGCAATCCCGTTACCTGGGCACGCCTTGGGATCTGTAGCCTGCCGTCGAGTAGGGCACATTTCCAGCACACTGTCATGTTTGCACCCTTCAAGCTACCTAAGGGTACATTCGTTTCCTGGACGATGTACCCACCTGAATTCAATTCTAATCTTTTAACCCGGGGAACCTGGATGGTCTGCAGGTCTTGTGCTGTGAAACAATCTCACTGCATCTTGTTAGTAATTAGGCTTGTGACAACCCTAGTTAGTTAAGTATCAAGCCGTAATTCTTGCTTGGCCGTGAAATGATTTGATGGAGTCTAACCAGTCTAGTCTTGCCCTGATCCTGTTCCAGATTATTGACCAGAATGCTTGTATTTAATTTACCGATAAATGGTGAGAATTCCAAGTTCTGTTCAGACGAAGGGTTACAACCCCGGTCCTTGTTTGGTTTACGGGTTGTAACTGGTTATCTGAATAGTTCCATGGTTATCTCGTCGTATATCATCCTGGTGTATTTTCTTTATTTCCAGTTCTTTTTTTATTTATATCTTGTGCTGATTACTGGTTTTGGTTCTTAAGTGAAGCCTCCTTTGTAGCACTTACTCTTTCTGGGGTCTGACCCAGCTGGTTTTGTGTGGCCAGATTTCGGAGCAGCTCCAGAGGATCTACCGACCTTCCAGCCAGATGGTGGCCACTAGACGGAACCCTAGCAACGAGTGGGTTATTTTTGGCTCTCCCACTCTATTGTAAAAATATTCTTTTGAGGCGTTTAGCCGACGAGCACCTGTTTAGCTCTGTTGCACTTACTTACTGTCTGCCTACGGGCTGTAACATGATTGACAAATCCTAGGGTTGATCATGTATGACTAAACTCTTGCTAGTCCTGACATTTTGTAACGACTAGCTTCATGATCTACTGAATATGTAATATTTGGGACGCCTTACTATTGTATATTTAATGATCATACATCTTGTGACTTTTACTTACTTGCTTGTGATTGAGACACTAGGCTTGTTCATGACCTTAAGAGACTGTTGGCTTGTAGATAAACCCTCATGTATCTAGACAGCCGTGACCGTATAGCGAGATGGATTCCATTTCATATACGTAGCTGGCTATGTCTGCCCCCGCTCTCCAGTATTCTGGTTCTGGGGCGTGACACGTGGTATTCTATTGATAACTGAAATAGTATGGTGAGGATTGATCTGAGATTGGCTGCTGTTAGGAAAGCTTTATCAGCTTGGAGTCATAATACTTTTGGAGATATCTTTCAAGAAGTGAAGAAGGCAGAAGATAAAGTGCTAGCTGCGGAGATTGCTTTTGAATCTGATATTTCTCTGCGAGAAGACTGGATGAAGGCGAAGGCTGAACTGAAACAGCGAGTGAGTTATGAAGATTCCTTTTGGCGGCAAAAAGCTAGAATCAAATGGGATTGTGAAGGTGACAAGAATACGAAGTTCTTCCACTCCTGTTCTCGGTTACCAGGAATAAATTGCTCATTCACAGTCTTGTTTCGGAGAATGGTCAGTCCCTTACTCATCTGCCTGATATTCAGGACGAAGTTAATGCTTACTATGGTAAGCTTTTTATTCCGTCCAATATATCTCAGTCTAATGAGTTCATTAACAAGATCCCTGTCACTATCACACATGAGGATAATGTTTTCCTAATGACTAAGCCTACTATGGAGGAACTTCTGGATACCCTCAAGAGCTTAGATCAAGATAGCGCCCCGGGACCTGATGGTTTTTCAGGTCGGTTCTTTCGAGCTACTTGGGATATAGTTGGGGAGGATATTCTTCAAGCTATTCATTTATTTTTCGATGGTTTTGCTTTCCCTCGCTCGATTACGAGTACTCACTTGCTGCCCATCCCTAAAGTGAAGGATCCGAAGACTATTACTGATTTCAGACCGATTAGTCTTTGTAATTTTGTGAACAAGCTTTTCTCCAAACTGTTAGCTCGCAGATTGGCTTCTTTCCTTCCTCGTCTGATCTCCCCTGAGCAAAGTGGTTTCATAAAGGGTCGAGAGATCATTGACAATGTCGTGCTAGCTCAGGAAATGGTTAGTATGATTCATCACAAATATAGAGGTGGTAATGCAGCTCTGAAACTCGACATGAGTAAAGCATACGACCGGGTGCATTGGGCTTATTTAATCAAGGTTATGGGTCGGATGGGTTTCTCTAATGAATGGCTTAACATGATGCTTCATTTACTTGATAATGTCTGGTTTTCTTCTTTGGTTAATGGCAATGCTTCAGGATTCTTCAAAAGCTTATGTGGGTTGCGACAAGGCGACCCGATTTCTCCACTTCTCTTTGTTATAGCTGCGGAAAGTTTGAGTTGTAATCTCAACTCTTTGTGGGAGAAACGGGGTTTTACTCCTTATTATTCCCTAGTGGCTGCCCGAGTATTACGCATTTGGCCTATGCGGATGATCTATTGTTGTTCTCAGGTGGAGAGAAGAAGTCTATTCGGAAGATGATGGCTGTGGTTAGTCAATATGAAAAGGTCTCGGGACAGAAGGTCATTGTCGAGAAATCAGGTATATATCTATCAAAAAATATTTCTGATGATAGAGTTGAAGAGATCAGACAATCTTTTGGTTTCATGGTGTTGAACTTGCCAATTACTTATTTGGGTTCACCAATGACTGGGTATGCGCAATGCCGATATGTTTGATGATCTGGTTACTAAGATCAAACACAAAATTGGTGGTTGGCACAACAAAGCTATGTCGATGGGTGGAAGACTCACTTTACTCAAGTCAGTCCTGACTTCTATTCCAATCTACACACTGGCTGCGTGCAATCCTCCAGCAAGTGTTATTAAAAGATTAGAAGACATGTTTCAGAGCTTCTTATGGGGATCTAAATATGGGTCAGAGAAACGTACTTGGGTGGCTTGGCCTAAGGTTACCCTTCCTATTGAGAAAGGAGGTCTTGGTGTACGGAAACTTCAGGATGTGTTTTGAATGCGCTCACATTGAAGCTTT
>JANAVB010026400.1:959149-1016313 GCA_029216955.1 Iris pallida
CAACTTGCTTCCACAAGAGAACCCCTTTTGATGGTTTCATTAGCTTCTCCTCATAATTCTAAACCACATTAGAACTTGTCATTTTCCATTTTGAGGCTTTAATTCTTGTAGATCTAGAGTCTTGCTATTTTTGGATTTTTGGTGGTTTTGATCTATCAAACTTTCTTGTTTTCAAGTTTTGATGGTTCCATGTTGTAGAGAATTTCATTCTACCCAATTTTGACCTTTGAAAAGTTGGATTTAGACTTGTTTTGACCAAGTTATGGACTATTGAAGCTTAGATTCAACTTTAGAGTTCTTGCTGTTCTTGCCATTTGGAGAAGACAGTGAACAGTGAGCTAGCTTTTTAGCTTACGCCACTGACTTGGGTACGCTGCTCTTTAGCGAGCGTACGCTGACTTGGGTACGCTGCTCTTTAGCGAGCGTACGCTGACTTGGGTACGCTGCTCTTTAGCGAGCGTACGCTGACTTGGGTACGCCGCTCTTTAGCGAGCGTACGCTGACTTGGGTACGCTGCTATTTAGCGTGCGTACGCTAGCCTTGATACGCTGCCTGTTGGCAGCGTGCCTTTTGCGTACGCTAGCGTGAGCGTGCCCTTGACCCTTTCGTACGCTAGCTCGAGCGTACGCAGTCTTGAGCGTACGCTAGCTTGAGCGTACGCTGACCTGTAGCTTGAGCGTGCCCTTGTGTACGCTGACCCTTGTGTACGCTTTCCATTAGAAGTGTATGGACCCTTTGGTACGCTAGCTCGAGCGTACGCAGTCTTGAGCGTACGCTAGCTTGAGCGTACGCTGACCTGTAGCTTGAGCGTGCCCTTTTGTACGCTGACCCTTGCGTATGCTTCCCATTGGAAGTGTATGGACCCTTTGGTACGCTAGCTCGAGCGTATGCAGACCTGATGCGTACGCTAGCTTGAGCGTACGCGTGCCTTGATACGCTAGCTTAAGCGAGCAAGGTGTACGCTGGCCTCAAGCGTACGCATGACTCGAGCGTACGCTGGCCTGAGCATAGTTTGACCTGAGCGAATGGCCTTTGGCTGACTTGGTCTCATGTCAGCGTGTCAGATTTGGTTTTATTTTCCCTGAGCTTGGCTCTTCTATAGTCCTGTATATTGATATTTTATTAGATATTTTACGTCCATTTTATATCCTTACGCCTTTTGTCATGAACTTGATAATCGTAAATTTACTTGATATGTTTGGAATTGATAACTGAGCCTGACACGATAGTGACCCGTAGTGATGCACTCCTGACATGAGTAACCTGGCATTACCTGATAGTGGCCCGTCGTGGCGCACTCCTGACAAGTACACTTGACCTGATAACCTGACATGCTTATCTCGAATAGCTGTTGCGACGACTACCTGACATGACATGACCTGTATAATAACCTGGACACCGTGGGCGATTGTGCTTGTATAAATAATCCAGTCTTGTCTTGCATCATGTCTAGGAGGGGACTCCTGAGTACCACGGTCAGGAGTACCTATTGAAATAAACTAAGGACTAACAACTAGATTAATACATTAGTCATGAAGAGATTTCCCAGCTACAGGTAATCCCGTTACCTGGGCACGCCTTGGGATCTGTAGCCTGCCGTCGAGTAGGGCACATTTCTAGCACACTGTCATGTGTTGCACCCTTCAAGCTACCTAAGGGTACATTCGTTTCCTGGACGATGTACCCACCTGAATTCAATTCTAATCTTTTAACCCGGGGAACCTGGATGGTCTGCAGGGCTTGTGGCTGTGGAACAATCTCACTGCATCTTGTTAGTAATTAGGCTTGTGACAACCCTAGTTAGTTAAGTATCAAGCCGTAATTCTTGCTTGGCCGTGAAATAATTGGATGGAGTCTAACCAGTCTAGTCTTGCCCTGATCCTGTTCCAGATTATTGAATGACCAGAATGCTTGTATTTATTTTACCGATAAATGGTGAGAATTCCATGTTCTGTTCAGACGAAGGATTACAACCCCGGTCCTTGTTTGGTTTACGGGTTGTAACCTGGTTATCTGAATAGTTCTATGGTTATCTCGTCGTATGTCATCCTGGTGTATTTTCTTTATTTCCAGTTCTTTCTTTATTTATATATTGTGCTGATTGTTGGTTTTGGTTCTTAAGTGAAGCCTCCTTTGTGGCACTTGCTCTTTCTGGGGTCTGACCCAGCTGGTTTTGTGTGGCCAGATTTCGGAGCAGCTCCAGAGGATCTACCGACCTTCCAGCCAGATGGTGGCCACTAGACGGAACCCTGGCAACGAGTGGGTTATTTTTGGCTCTCCCACTCTATTGTAAAAATATTCTTTTGAGGCGTTTAGCCGACGAGCACCTGTTTAGCTCGGTTGCACTTACTTACTGTCTGCCTACAGGCTGTAACATGATTGACAAATCCTAGGATTGATCATGTATGACTAAACTCTTGCTAGTCCTGACATTTTGTAATGACTAGCTTCATGATCAACTGAATATGTAATGTTTGGGACGCCTTACTATTGTATATTTAATGATCATACATCTTGTGACTTTTACTTACTTGCTTGTGATTGAGACACTAGGCTTGTTCATGACCTTAAGAGATTGTTGGCTTGTAGATAAACCCTCATGTATCTAGACAGCCGTGACCGTATAGCGAGATGGATTCCATTTCATATACGTAGCTGGCTATGTCTGCCCCCGCTCTCCAGTATTCTGGTTCTGGGGCGTGACATGGTTTAAGTGGTGGCCCATGCAGGTCTTGTAATTCAAGATATGTGAGGGTTTACCGAATAGATGTCTCAATCAGTATTCGTCCTTGATCTCTGCTCGTATCCTCTGAATCCCTGGATTCTTGTCCTGATCACATGCTTGTATTGTTGATCTGTCCTGGTCCTTCCTTATTGTTCCCTATGTCGTCTTCTTCAGCGGCATTGTTCGTGGTCCTACCGACCAGCAAGGCGGAGCACCTCCCGCGGACCAGCAGCAACCTGGAGATCAAGCCCAGCATTCCGGAGTAGCCTCCAGAGTCGTGCCTTCTGACGGAGAACCACCAGTCCAGCCAGTTCAGCCTGTCGAGCCTGATTATGGCACTTTGGTAGGTCTCGTCAGGACCTTGATAGCTTCTCAAGATCGTCGTGGAGATGCTTTGGAACAGGCAGTGACGGATGCTTTGACCCGGGGTGGTCATCAGGGTAACAGTGCGGCCAACAGCTTCAAGCGCTTGAACCCTCCATTCTTTGACGGTAGTGAAGATGCTATCGCAGCAGATGCATGGCTTCAGGACACAGAGGTGGTTCTAGAAGCAGCCAAGACTCCAGAGAATGAGAAGGTAGCCGTGGTGCGCCTGCAGTTGTTAGATCTTGTCCGCAGCTGGTGGGCAGCGCAGGCCGTTGGATTAGCAGCACCTATTGCTTGGGCAGTGTTCAGGGAGAGATTCCAGACCAAGTATTTCCATGCCGTGGCTCGGTATGATCTGCAGACGAGGTTTACCAATCTGAAGCAAGGAGGCAGGACGGTCGACGGATATGCGGCCGAGTTTTCTAGACTCAGTCGGTTTGCTCCCACCTTAGTGGCAACCGAGTATGATAGAGGCCAGCGGTTCAAGCAGGGACTTCACCTGGAGATCTTGTTGGCAGTTGAGCAGTTTGAGCATCAGACTTTTGATGCAGTCTTGAGAGCAGCTAGGAGGCATGAGTATACCTCCTAGAGGATTGTGGATAGAGCCGGGGGTCGGAAGAGATCTCACGGCCAGATGAATCAGTCTTCAGTACCGGCCCCGGCAGCCAGGGCTTTGACTATTGGAGCTCCGAGGCGAGCGGCCTTAGTAACGTCGGTTCAGCATTCCACTCCGACGTACCCTCAGCAGCAGAAGCAGAAGCAATCTTCCGCAGTGGGTTGTTCTCATTGTGGGAAGCCAGGCCATGTGGTGGCAGAATGTCGCAGGGCACAGGGATTGTGTCTGGCTTGTGGAGCACCAGACCATAGGGTTAGATCCTGCCCGAATAGGGGTGGTTCATCATCGTCTAACCTTTCTAACTCTTCGGTGAGAGGGCCAGCACCGGTCCAGCAACAGCAGCAGTACCCATTGCCGAGGCCCTTGCCGCCTCAGACCCAAGTGTTCCAGCAGCAGAACCCCCAGCAGTATATTCAAACCCAAGCCCAGAGTCAGAGCAGACAGCAAGGATTTCAGCAGAGGGGACCAGCATCCCGAAGGCACGGTCAGGCTATGGTAATGACCGTGGAGGAAGGATTGGCACCAGGAGAGGTAGTGGCAGGTACTATTCTTGTCAACTCCTTTCCAGCTTCAGCTTTATTTGATTCTGGTGCATCGCATTCTTTTATGTCTGCACGATTCGCGACACGGGTAGGATTGGAGCCCGAGTCATTATCAGTAAGGCTCAATATACATACTGGTAACGGACTTGTGGGTGTAGATAGAGTATTTTCCTCGTGTCGGATCGTAGTTAGCGGTAGAGAGTTTCCCGCTAGATTGATAGAATTCCCGATGGCCGATTATGATGTGGTCTTAGGGAGGGATTGGTTGAGGAACCAGTATGCTATGATAGACTGCCACCTTGGCAGGGTTGTTTTTAGCATCCCAGGCGAGCCAGAGTTTTCCTTTTCCAGAGGCGCAGTTGAGCCTTCTCCTCCAGTATTGCGGATGGCAGTAGCAGCAATGCAGTTACCCAGGATAGTAGATGAGTTTCCAGATGTTTTCCCAGAAGAGCTTCCAGGTATGCCTCCGGAGCGGAAGATCGAGTTCACTATAGACTTGATTCCCAGGACAGCCCCAGTGTCAGAGAGAGTCTACAGGATAGCGCCGTCAGAATTGGAGATATTATATAAGATGATTGAAGAGCTTAGAACCAAGGGATTCATTCGTGCTAGTGGATCGCCTTGGGGAGCCCCGATGCTTCTTGTAAAAAAGAAGGATGGTACGTCCAGGTTATGTGTTGATTATCGTACCTTGAACTCAGTAACAATCAAGAACAGATACCCTCTTCCGAGGATAGATGACTTGTTTGATCAACTCAAAGGGGCATCAGTATTCTCGAAGATTGATTTGCGCTCAGGTTATCATCAGATCAGAGTCAGAGAGCAGGACATCCCGAAGACAGCTTTTAGATCGAGATATGGGCATTGGAAGTTCCTTGTTATGCCTTTTGGAGCAACCAATGCGCCGGCAGTATTTATGGACCTCATGAATCGTATCTTCATGCCTTACTTGGATCAGTTTGTGATCGTATTCCTAGACGACATCCTGGTCTACAGCAAGAGTGAGGCGGAGCATGAGCAGCATCTCCGTATAGTTCTTCAGATCCTTAGAGAGCACCAGTTATATGCCAAGTTCAGTAAATGCGAGTTCTGGCTCGATCGTATTTCGTACTTGGGTCATATCATCACTCGAGGAGGAGTAGAAGTAGACCCCCAGAAGATTGTGGCTATTGAGTCGTGGCCAATGCCCAGCACAGTTGCAGAGGTTCGCAGTTTTCTTGGATTGGTCGGCTACTACCGGCAGTTTGTTTCGGATTTTGCTAGAATTTCAGCACCATTGACGCAGTTGACCCACAAGGATGCGCAGTTTGCTTGGACAGCAGAGTGTCAGAGTTCTTTTGAGCAATTGAAGCGAGGCCTGATAACAGCTCCTATTCTCACGCTTCCAGATGGAACTGGAGGATTCTCAGTATATTGTGATGCTTCGGGCAGAGGCCTAGGATGTGTTTTGATGCAACATGGGAAGGTGATAGCTTATGCATCACGACAACTTCGTGATCATGAGAGGAATTACCCAACCCATGACTTGGAGCTGGCAGCAGTAGTGTTTGCACTTAAGTTATGGAGGCACTATTTGTATGGAGATAGGGTAGAGATTTTCACCGACCACAAGAGCCTGAAGTATGTTTTCACCCAGAAAGATCTTAACATGCGTCAGAGAAGGTGGCTGGAGCTTCTTGTGGATTATGATGTCAACCTGCAGTATCATCCTGGGAAGGCCAATGTCGTAGCAGATGCATTGAGCAGGAGAGCCGGAGCTTATTACCTAACAGCGCAGCCAAAATTGTTAGCAAATCTTCAGAAGATGGGTATAGAAGTTATTCTCCCTTCCAGTGTGGCATTGATGGCCAGTATGCAAGTTCAGTCCACTATAGTCGAGAGGATCCGGATGGCGCAGTCGGCAGATTCTAAGCTTCAGCGACTCAGAGCAGAGTGTGAGGCAGGATGAAGACCAGAGTTATGCATTCATGAGGATGGTACACTTCGACATGGTAAGCGTCTTTGTGTACCCAGCGGAGATATCCAGCAGGAGATCATGTCAGAAGCGCACAGTTCGCAGTATTCCATCCATTCCGGTAGTACGAAGATGTACCGTAATATCCGGCAGCATTTCTAGTGGAATGGCATGAAGCGGGAGATAGCTCGGTTTGTCTCTCGGTGTTTGGTTTGCCAACAAGTTAAAGCCGAACATCAGAGACCGGCTGGACTTCTTCAGTCCTTGCCGATTCCAGAATGGAAGTGGGAGCATGTGACCATGGATTTCATGACTGGATTACCTAGATCCCCAGCTGGTAGAGATGCTATCTGGGTTATAGTTGATCGGCTCACGAAAGTAGCTCACTTTCTTCCATTCAGAGTTGGTCAGTCGACAGCTCAGTTAGCAGAGATGTACCTCAGGCAGATTGTCAGGTTGTACGGAGTGCCAGTCAGTATCAACTCGGACCGAGATTCAAGATTTACTTTGCACTTTTGGCGTAGCTTGCAAGAGAGCTTGGGAACTCATCTCCAGTTCAGTTCAGCATATTACCCGCAGACAGATGGTCAGTCGGAGCACACGATCCAGACTCTTGAAGACATGTTGCGGTCTTGCACACTTGACTTCGGTGGTTCATGGAAAGATCACTTGTACCTGGTGGAATTCTCGTACAACAACAGTTTCTAGGCCAGTATCCAGATGGCACCGTTCGAGGCACTGTATGATAGGAAGTACAGATCCCCGCTAGCCTGGGATGATGTTGGAAAGAGACAGATGCTTGGTCCAGAAATGATTGCCCAGACAGTTGAAGTGGTCAGGCGAGTCAGAGATCATCTTCGAGTTGCCCAAGATCGCCAGCGCCATTGGGCCGATTCTCATCGGCGCCCTCTCGAGTTTTCGGTCGGCGATCATGTATTCCTGAGGATTTTGCCTAACCGTGGCGTCATTCGTTTCGACGTACGGGGCAAGCTTAGTCCTAGGTATATAGGACCGTTTGACATCCTAGAGCGAGTAGGAGATGTATCCTATCGTCTCGCTCTTCCACCGTCACTAAGCGAGGTGCATGACGTATTCCATGTGTCCCAATTATGACGATATATTCCGGACCCGAGCCACATCCTGGATCATTCGGAATTGGTTGTTGGTACCAACCTTTCGTATGCGATACAAGAACAAGACTATCAAGTTAGTCTGAGTTGCTTGGGGTCATCACTCTTTGGGGGAGTCAACGTGGGAGCGTGAGGATGATATCCGATCGCGATATCCCGACTTGTTTGACTCGTGAGGTATAATGTCTTTCTTATGCCTTCTGCCTTCGATTCCTTGCTTGCATGATTGATTGATTGCCTAGTATAGCTTGCTTGTTATTAATGTAGCTTGTCATTGCTCCTCTAGCCTCTTGATTAAATTCTGAGGACGGAATTATTTTAAGGTGGGTAGAGTTGTAATGACTGTGTTCGTATTACGTATTTTGGGATACGTATACGTATTTTATTCTGTATTGCCTGATTCTTTGTTTAGCTCTCGGCTTGGTTTAACTCTCGATTTGGGTTGGCTTGGTTCGGCCGGCCCAATGCTTGGTTCATCATGGGCCAAGGGTGGAACACCTTAGCCTATGCTTCTCCTTCATTTCCACCACAACCTTCCTCTTTATTATCCCCACCAACCTTCTCTCTCCTCCATAATTCTCATTTACTTCTCCTTCCCCCACCATTACTCTTCTCCACCAACCAAGAACACCATAGGCAAGTGCAACTTGCTTCCACAAGAGAACCCCTTTTGATGGTTTTATTAGCTTCTCCTCATAATTCTAAACCACATTAGAACTTGTCATTTTCCATTTTGAGGCTTTAATTCTTGTAGATCTAGAGTCTTGCTATTTTTGGATTTTTGGTGGTTTTGATCTATTAAACTTCCTTGTTTTCAAGTTTTGATGGTTCCATGTTGTAGAGAATTTCATTCTACCCAATTTTGACCTTTAAAAAGTTGGATTTAGACTTGTTTTGACCAAGTTATGGACTATTGAAGCTTAGATTCAACTTTAGAGTTCTTGCTATTCTTGCCATTTGGAGAAGACAGTGAACAGTGAGCTAGCTTTTTAGCTTACGCCACTGACTTGGGTACGCTGCTCTTTAGCGAGCGTACGCTGACTTGGGTACGCTGCTCTTTAGCGAGCGTACGCTGACTTGGGTACGCTACTCTTTAGCGAGTGTACCCTGATACGCTGACTTGGGTACGCCGCTCTTTAGCGAGCGTATGCTGACTTGGGTACGCTGCTCTTTAGCGAGCATACGCTGACTTGGGTACGCTGCTCTTTAGCGAGCGTACGCTGACTTGGGTACGCTGCTCTTTAGCGTGCGTACGCTAGCCTTGATACGCTGCCTGTTGGCAGCGTGTCTTTTGCGTACGCTAGCGTGAGCGTGCCCTTGACCCTTTCGTACGCTAGCTCGAGCGTACGCAGTCTTGAGCGTACGCTAGCTTGAGCGTACGCTGACCTGTAGCTTGAGCGTGCCCTTGTGTACGCTGACCCTTGCGTACGCTTCCCATTGGAAGTGTATGGACCCTTTGGTACGCTAGCTCGAGCGTACGCAGTCTTGAGCGTACGCTAGCTTGAGCGTACGCTGACCTGTAGCTTGAGCGTGCCCTTGTGTACGCTGACCCTTGCGTACGCTTCCCATTGGAAGTGTATGGACCCTTTGGTACGCTAGCTCGAGCGTACGCAGACCTGATGCGTACGCTCAAGCTAGCGTACGCGTGCCTTGATACGCTAGCTTAAGCGAGCAAGGTGTACGCTGGCCTCAAGCGTACGCATGACTCGAGCGTACGCTGGCCTGAGCATAGTTTGACCTGAGCGTATAGCCTTTGGCTGACTTGGTCTCATGTCAGCGTGTCAGATTTGGTTTTATTTTCCCTAAGCTTGGCTCTTCTATAGCCCTGTATATTGATATTTTATTAGATATTTTACGTCCATTTTATATCCTTACGCCTTTTGTCATGAACTTGATAATCGCAAATTTACTTGATATGTTTGGAATTGATAACTGAGCCTGACACGATAGTGACCCGTAGTGGTGCACTCCTGACATGAGTAACCTGACATTACCTGATAGTGGCCCGTCGTGGCGCACTCCTGACAAGTATACTTGACCTGATAACCTGACATGCTTATCTCGAATAGCTGTTGTGACGGCTACCTGACATGACATGACCTGTATAATAACCTGGACACCGTGGTCGATTGTGCTTGTATAAATAATCCAGTCTTATCTTGCATCATATCTAGGAGGGGACTCCTGAGTACCACGGTCAGGAGTACCTATTGAAATAAACTAAGGACTAACAACTAGATTAATACATTAGTCATGAAGAGATTTCCCAGCTACAGGCAATCCCGTTACCTGGGCACGCCTTGGGATCTGTAGCCTGCCGTCGAGTAGGGCACATTTCCAGCACACTGTCATGTGTTGCACCCTTCAAGCTACCTAAGGGTACATTCGTTTCCTGGACGATGTACCCACCTGAATTCAATTCTAATCTTTTAACCCGGGGAACCTGGATGGTCTGCAGGTCTTGTGGCTGTGAAACAATCTCACTGCATCTTGTTAGTAATTAGGCTTGTGACAACCCTAGTTAGTTAAGTATCAAGCCGTAATTCTTGCTTGGCCGTGAAATGATTTGATGGAGTCTAACCAGTCTAGTCTTGCCCTGATCCTGTTCCAGATTATTGAATGACCAGAATGCTTGTATTTAATTTACCGATAAATGGTGAGAATTCCAAGTTCTGTTCAGACGAAGGGTTACAACCCCGGTCCTTGTTTGGTTTACGGGTTGTAACCTGGTTATCTGAATAGTTCCATGGTTATCTCGTCGTATATCATCCTGGTGTATTTTCTTTATTTCCAGTTCTTTTTTTATTTATATCTTGTGCTGATTACTGGTTTTGGTTCTTAAGTGAAGCCTCCTTTGTAGCACTTACTCTTTCTGGGGTCTGACCCAGCTGGTTTTGTGTGGCCAGATTTCGGAGCAGCTCCAGAGGATCTACCGACCTTCCAGCCAGATGGTGGCCACTAGACGGAACCCTAGCAACGAGTGGGTTATTTTTGGCTCTCCCACTCTATTGTAAAAATATTCTTTTGAGGCGTTTAGCCGACGAGCACCTGTTTAGCTCTGTTGCACTTACTTACTGTCTGCCTACGGGCTGTAACATGATTGACAAATCCTAGGGTTGATCATGTATGACTAAACTCTTGCTAGTCCTGACATTTTGTAACGACTAGCTTCATGATCTACTGAATATGTAATATTTGGGACGCCTTACTATTGTATATTTAATGATCATACATCTTGTGACTTTTACTTACTTGCTTGTGATTGAGACACTAGGCTTGTTCATGACCTTAAGAGACTGTTGGCTTGTAGATAAACCCTCATGTATCTAGACAGCCGTGACCGTATAGCGAGATGGATTCCATTTCATATACGTAGCTGGCTATGTCTGCCCCCGCTCTCCAGTATTCTGGTTCTGGGGCGTGACACGTGGTATTCTATTGATAACTGAAATAGTATGGTGAGGATTGATCTGAGATTGGCTGCTGTTAGGAAAGCTTTATCAGCTTGGAGTCATAATACTTTTGGAGATATCTTTCAAGAAGTGAAGAAGGCAGAAGATAAAGTGCTAGCTGCGGAGATTGCTTTTGAATCTGATATTTCTCTGCGAGAAGACTGGATGAAGGCGAAGGCTGAACTGAAACAGCGAGTGAGTTATGAAGATTCCTTTTGGCGGCAAAAAGCTAGAATCAAATGGGATTGTGAAGGTGACAAGAATACGAAGTTCTTCCACTCCTGTGTCTCGGTTACCAGGAATAAATTGCTCATTCACAGTCTTGTTTCGGAGAATGGTCAGTCCCTTACTCATCTGCCTGATATTCAGGACGAAGTTAATGCTTACTATGGTAAGCTTTTTATTCCGTCCAATATATCTCAGTCTAATGAGTTCATTAACAAGATCCCTGTCACTATCACACATGAGGATAATGTTTTCCTAATGACTAAGCCTACTATGGAGGAACTTCTGGATACCCTCAAGAGCTTAGATCAAGATAGCGCCCCGGGACCTGATGGTTTTTCAGGTCGGTTCTTTCGAGCTACTTGGGATATAGTTGGGGAGGATATTCTTCAAGCTATTCATTTATTTTTCGATGGTTTTGCTTTCCCTCGCTCGATTACGAGTACTCACTTGCTGCCCATCCCTAAAGTGAAGGATCCGAAGACTATTACTGATTTCAGACCGATTAGTCTTTGTAATTTTGTGAACAAGCTTTTCTCCAAACTGTTAGCTCGCAGATTGGCTTCTTTCCTTCCTCGTCTGATCTCCCCTGAGCAAAGTGGTTTCATAAAGGGTCGAGAGATCATTGACAATGTCGTGCTAGCTCAGGAAATGGTTAGTATGATTCATCACAAATATAGAGGTGGTAATGCAGCTCTGAAACTCGACATGAGTAAAGCATACGACCGGGTGCATTGGGCTTATTTAATCAAGGTTATGGGTCGGATGGGTTTCTCTAATGAATGGCTTAACATGATGCTTCATTTACTTGATAATGTCTGGTTTTCTTCTTTGGTTAATGGCAATGCTTCAGGATTCTTCAAAAGCTTATGTGGGTTGCGACAAGGCGACCCGATTTCTCCACTTCTCTTTGTTATAGCTGCGGAAAGTTTGAGTTGTAATCTCAACTCTTTGTGGGAGAAACGGGGTTTTACTCCTTATTATTCCCCTAGTGGCTGCCCGAGTATTACGCATTTGGCCTATGCGGATGATCTATTGTTGTTCTCAGGTGGAGAGAAGAAGTCTATTCGGAAGATGATGGCTGTGGTTAGTCAATATGAAAAGGTCTCGGGACAGAAGGTCATTGTCGAGAAATCAGGTATATATCTATCAAAAAATATTTCTGATGATAGAGTTGAAGAGATCAGACAATCTTTTGGTTTCATGGTGTTGAACTTGCCAATTACTTATTTGGGTTCACCAATGACTGCGGGTATGCGCAATGCCGATATGTTTGATGATCTGGTTACTAAGATCAAACACAAAATTGGTGGTTGGCACAACAAAGCTATGTCGATGGGTGGAAGACTCACTTTACTCAAGTCAGTCCTGACTTCTATTCCAATCTACACACTGGCTGCGTGCAATCCTCCAGCAAGTGTTATTAAAAGATTAGAAGACATGTTTCAGAGCTTCTTATGGGGATCTAAATATGGGTCAGAGAAACGTACTTGGGTGGCTTGGCCTAAGGTTACCCTTCCTATTGAGAAAGGAGGTCTTGGTGTACGGAAACTTCAGGATGTGTTGAATGCGCTCACATTGAAGCTTTGGTGGAAAATTAGAACTTCCCAGTCTCTTTGGGTTAAGTTCATGAAGGCGAAGTATTTTCCTTACACTTCGGCCTCTTTTGCTACTTCGTCAGTGGGTTCATCACATATTTGGAAGAGGATCATCAAAGGAAGGGATATGGGAGATGTTCACATTGTGTCTCAGCTGCAGGATGACATAGAGAACTACGTTTGGTCCCCTGGCAGAGCAGGGGCATTCTCCATTACCTCAGCTTGGGACTGCATCAGGACTCGGTCAGTAGTCGAAGACAGATTTTCGTACATTTGGGGACCTTGCATTCCTGCCAAATGGTCAGTGTTGCTGTGGCATGTACTCTGGGGCCGATTACCTACAGATGATGTGATTCAAAGGCTGGGCATTCATATGGCTTCCTCTTGTCATTATTGTGTGGTACCTAAGTGTGAGACTATGTCTCACATATTTTCAGAAGGTAATTTGGCAAGAGAGGTATGGACATATTTCACGGTTCAGTTAAAAGTTCAATACTCTCCTGGCTCTATCGAGGACAGATTTCAGGTTATGAGATCAAGGGGGCAAAAACATTTAAAGCAATTAACTGTAGGAGCTATTGTATGGGTCCTTTGGAAGAATAGGAACAAGTGGAAATATGAAGAATACTCGTTTGAAGGAGTTCAACTGGTGTTCGAGGTGAAAAGGCAACTGAAGAAGGTCATGACATGCTGTTCTCATTACAATCTTCCCGCTGGTTTTGTTTAATCTTTTTTTGGATCTTGTAATATGAGTTTAGACTCTTTCTTGTAACCTGAGTTGGTACTCACTTGATAAATCAATAAAATCCTAGTGTTCTGTCAAAAAAAAAAAAAAAAAATATATATATATATATATATATATATATATATATATATATATATATATATATATATATATATTTTTATATATATATATATATATATATATATATATATATATATATAAAAATATATATATATATATATATATATATATATATATATATATATATATATATACATGTAAGTTTAAAAAAGGGAAGCACAAGCCCAGCCAGGACCAAGCCCAATCCCCCAATCTTTACATACCACAGCTACAGCCTTATATATGAACCGAAGAGAGAGGAGGGAATTAGATTCGACAAAACCCTAACCCTAACACAAATCCATCTCCAAGACGATCCCGACCTGGAGGGCGACGGCGCGCCACCGCAGCGCTGCCGCGAGGCCGGCGACGACGGCCAGGGCCGCACGTGCACAATGCCTGAACAACAGCAGGTGGCAGCGATCAACACCACTTCGCATGCTGTTTTCTTCCTCCTTATTCACTCGTTTTGTAAGCCGTTTTCTTTGATATGTTCACAACCTATATGCACTTAAACCCCTTCAACTAGTTTAATTTGATTCTCATCATGTGCGACAAAAATCAAGTTCCAAAATCGAGAAAAAACTCGATATTTGGACGTTAGAAACTGTCCCAACGTCTCCTGTTTGCGGTCGATTTGCCACTAGTGTATTGCGAGTTTTAAAAATCGGTTTGAACTGAGTTCTAGATCTCCTAACCTAGATCAAAACCCTATTTTTAGTTTAATTTCTAGATGTTAATTTTCTGTTTAAAATTAATTCAAAATTAGAGAAAAACTTATTTTTAAAATATGGAGAAAAAAAAACCCCGATACGGAGTTCGTCCCGATAATTCGGGCGATTTGGTCGCGAACCACTTATATCGAAAAGGGCGTATGGACTTCGTGCACGTGTGGAAGTTGACAGAAGTCGAATTGGTTGCGTGTGCGTGACAAATTTGACGCGTATCCGCCAATTTTCTCCGTATCAATAATTTTCCAATTTAGCCAATTACTTCATGCACGTTCGTCATCTTGAGACGAAACTTGTGCCAACATGACCATATCATTTTTCTGGTCCTGTATGCCAAGTTTGGTCCAATTCTGAGAAGGTCGACCAGAACGCTATTTTGGCTGACCTACGACCTGTAATGCCCCGCTCCGCATCGGTACATTACGATGTGTCGTTGACTCGAAGTGTTTCGTTGACCCGATAAAGTATCGATGCGAATCGATGCAAGAGTTACGTTGGCCAAAGGTAAGCTTTGAGTCGGTTGGAATCTATGAATCGAATCGATACAAAGGATAAGTCCCGTTGAGCAAGTGCTGATGTTAGTTGATCTGGTGTGCAGGCTATGCCTTTATGCTGGATTACGGATTGTGGCATGAGCGCAATAGGCCAAATCAACCGAGTAGTTCAAAGGAATGGCTAAGTCCGGGAATTAGCTATGTGACCGAGTTATGGAAGCGAGACGCTTCGATCGGCAAAACGACAAGGCGTATCGGCTTAAGGTGGGTGGGTTCTTGACACTCTCTCCCTATTCCTTCACGTCTAATAAAATGTATCATTGTATGCATAAGATGTTATCGAATTAGCGAGCGTGGCTCGGGCGACGAAAGGTCCAAGTATGTGTCGAACACTAAGATAGAACATTGAACAATTGAAGCGACGTGCATCAAGTGTACGAGTCGCGGTAGGGCGGTGATGGTAGAACATTGAAAGACAACATCGAGATGTGCATCACGTGCACGCCTCCGAGATTATTGAACACTAGGCGTAGAACATTGATTATGGTGCTGAGCGTGCCCTCGCGCACTTATGTACGAAAAGACTAAGTAACTACGGAATTAGGCTATGTGAATAACTTACGAATGGTACGCGCTAAATATGAAAACGAGATGACTAAGCCGTTGGGCGTCGTGCATCAATATGGATTTGTTGGGGCATAACGCCGACGGAGCTCCCCATACGGATGGTGGATTATGTTTATGAGACGCGAATATGTTTATGGCACGGAAAACCGTTTATGGAACGAGACTATGTTTATGCAACGGAGGATTTGGTTGGAATATTATGTGTGTTTGCTATGGCGCGTATTGCTTGGTCAATGGACTCGGATGGCCCGTGCACAGGTGCGGCTTCCCTCGAACGGTTACGCCGGGGCACCGGGACCGTTCGGCCTAGGAGGGAATTATGTGTGGTATTTATGGTGCACATCATTCGGACGGATTGTGACCGTCCAGTGCTGTGATAAGCTATGATATTCGTAAGTTTGGGATCCTTCGGATATTGGGCTAGCAACCCGTATCGAAGCGATCATAGGCTTACACATATGAGATGCCAAGTCCATTACGGTACGAAACACCGTGACCTTCATATAGATAGGGCCGGTGGGCTGAGATGAGAGTTGGGTACAGGCGTAGGGCCTCCTACCCTTATGCATATATCTAAGTTTATGATCGGTTGGTTGCGTGAATCGTATGTTTGCTTATGCAAAGTTCTAACCAGTGCAGGCTAGGCAAAACGGGATGAGATTGTGCACGAGCACTAAGTTTATGTTTATATTATGCCTAACTGTATCTGCTGCAGAAACACGGTAGTGGACACATTTATGATAATGTACTGTGTTTAAGTATTGCTATGAAACTGATCCTAAGGCTAAATAGAAAGATCACCAATTAAGATGCATGTTTCACTAAATAATTAAGTGTTTGGTTTGGGTGCGAGCGGGTCTTGATCAGTGCAAAGCGAGGACGAAAGCACTAATCTCCCACTAGTTTATGTGCAGGCTCAGGTTATGATCAGCTCGGGGCGGAGCTTAGCTTGGACGTGCCGAGGCATGGAGTCCTTGGCGTTCAAGAGGAGCTACCGCATATGCGTTCGGACTTGCGACATAGAGATATTCGACCGAAGACTACTTGGTGGCTATAAAGAGGCATAATGTATGGAACAATGTAATCCTTTGTGAGCTAGAGAGATCATGAGCGTTGTAGCCACTTGGCATAATATGTTGGGCTATTCAGAGCCTTTGTAATCTTCAGTTCATAATCAATAAAAGAGATTCTTGCATTATACTTGTTTCCTTCCGCTGCTTATGTTATCAATTTGAGACGAACACTAAGTAAATCTGTCATCTTGCCTTGCACAAGCGATTTCCCCGGTCGGGGCGTGACAAGTTGGTATCAGAGCGGTTCCATCCTTTGGACCGTGAACGAATCTCTTTGACCCTCAGTTGCTTCGCTATCGAATTCAGTTGACTCTAAGTTGTTCTGCAACCGCATGGCTCATGGATCTGCTCGACGCTACATTGGATGTTCCATACAATAAGTCTATATTAAGTGCGTACGCCTGCCACAAGTATGTCATGGCTATCGCACTATCTTCGAGTGCCGTCGGAGAATGTTGGTTGCACGAAGTGCAACGAGTTATGGAATGCTGGTCGCACGAAGTGCAACGAATATGGTGATGTTGGTTGCATGAAGTGCAACGATATGTGTGGCCGGTCGCACGAAGTGCGAGGAGCTATGTGTTGTTGGTCGCACAAAGTACAAGGAGATATGTGTTGTTGGTTGCACGAAGTGCAATGGGTCGATATGTGAGGCAATGCGTGTTATGTGGCTACGAGAATGGTTATGTGTTGGTTGCACGGAGTGCAGCAAGTCATAAATCGTTCGTTGCATCAGTACAAACGAGTCGATATGGTATGATGTGCATTGTATGGCTATGCGGATGGATAGCGATATGTTGTACGAGAATGAGTAAAGAGCTTAAGTATCGAAAATGAGTTGTTACACGAGTTGCAACGAGCAGGATTGGAAAATCGTAGATACGATAATAACGAGTCGAGTTGAGTAGGCGAACGTTTATGTTGGCCGTATGTCGCGTTGAGCTTTGGATAAGCAAATGTTGCGGGTGTGATCGATATGATCGCCAAGGTATGGTTAGATTGAATGTATGTCGAACTTGAGCGAACGATAGGGCATGTTGGTTCAGTTGTTATGCCAACTCGAGTAAGCAAATGCTAGAGCTGGGATCGGAAAGATCGCCATACGGGATAGTTGATTGGAAGTTAGATGCCGGACCTATGCGGGATGTGATGTCGAGTAATAACTCGATTTTGAGTGGTATATGCAATACCAATTGTGCGATCAGTGTAGCAAGGTGTTGTATTGATGACGATAGGCTCGATTTCTGAGTGGTATATGGAATACCACTTAGCGATAGCTATGTTAAGCCGGTTGGTGACTTGTGATAGGTTACGTCGAGACGATTATGTTGTTACGATAGGTTTGCCCGCAACGGACGGAGTAATACCGAGACTTGAGTGGGAATAATTTGATAGAAGTCGGTGCAAGTATGCCTTGACGAATTGAGTTGAATGATTCTGTGCGAAGTCGTACCCAAGGATGATACGTCGGGCGAGGATTCGTTAAGCGTAAGTCGAACGATAGGCCGAGCATGGCGAAGGAATGTTACGTTGAGGAAATGGTCGACCCGGTCGAAATTATGTTGAGTTAGTACGAAGACTTGTACGGAACGAGTCGAGTAGGTACGAAGAAATTATGCGAACGAACTTGAGTTAGTGCGATGAATCGGTGGCACGATTGGAAGTGCGAGTAGGGATATGAGAATGGATATGTGAATGGAAAATTGTGTCACGA
Organism: Iris pallida; assembly: GCA_029216955.1. Classification (NCBI taxonomy): domain Eukaryota; kingdom Viridiplantae; phylum Streptophyta; class Magnoliopsida; order Asparagales; family Iridaceae; genus Iris; species Iris pallida. Next base: position 977,241 of record JANAVB010026400.1, read on the forward strand.
TTATGGTGGTTAGTTACAACGGAATGGATCTTGGTACGTGAGACTTGATTCGTATTCGAGTTTGGACAACGGCAGTGATTTCAATGAATTCGAGCTTATGAGAAAGAAAGATGTTCAAGTTATGCATGTCGACAATGGTATTGAGGCGTATCAAAGACGATATGCTATAACTCGGGGATACTCTGATCGAATGAACAAAAATTTTGTTGAGCATTGTTGTTGGATGAATAAGGTGCAAGTTAAGTTGATGTCGATTTGGATGATAACGATAGGAATGCTTCGGAGAATTTGAGAACAGATGGATATTACTTGGATGAAAAAGAAAGTATTTTGGATTGCTTCGTGGATCACCACTATGTTGACATTCTTGTCTTGAGCGAGCGCAACACCAGCCTCGCACATGCGTCACGTCAAATTAGAACGATCATTCCGCGTGAGCGCTGGTATGGTGATTCATCCAGCAGGGATGATCGAACTTGCGAGGCGTGGCAAATTTGATATAGACTTGTGGTTTGATGCGAAGGTAGAATTGAGGATTGTACGATAGCCTAGAGTGTGCTAGATATTGACGTGAGTAGATGGACTCGTACTATGGCGAGCAAATGTTGCTCGGTTTAGAAAAGTATCAACAGTAATGCAGGAGTGATTCGAGTAGCAACGGCGCATCAGTTGTGCAGGGGTAGATGAATTGTGGATGAGTAAATTATGTCAGATTGGATAAAGTCCCATAGGAATTATCAGGAATTGATTTGGCTCCGCGATAGGATATAGCATGGTTCGTTGTAACTGTCCCTCGTTGATGATCTTCAATTATCGAGCGTAGTTTCGGGGCAGATGACCCTAGAAGACTTGACCGCCAAATCAAGTGAATGTAGGAAACCGTAGGACAACCCTAAAGAAGTCGAACAAGAAATTTTGTCGAGGATGAAGAATAATGTAGTGCATGTTGAGGATAAGTCTAAGCGAGTGAGTATCGTGTTTCGGAAGTTAGCGAGTACTAGAATTGATATGGTCAGATAATTTCGGGCCGATCAAATAAGAATTTGAGTTGTTGCTAGTTGAGGATCGGATAGATATTGAGAAACGTGCTTAGCATAGCGATGCGGTAAGGCGATTGCAAGAATCTTGTAATGCGCGAGAGTAACGAATAATAGAATGACCCTAAGAGTTGTGTCGTAGATCGAATTGAGTGACAGTTAGGCTATGTGTGTTGAGCGCACGATAAATGATATGGAACGAACTAGTCGGGATTGATTGAGAATTGAATAAAGGATTCGTACTCGGTCGAGAATAGGAGATGGGCGTATCGTAAGAGACCTTGGGTCAGAAAGATTGTTGCCTTTGAGCATCGTAGACTCAAGTTGACCTCTTGTGTTGGGAGAGCGCGAGCATGATGTCTGGACAAGTTACCTAGCAGGGGTAGCCCCAGACGCGATGCGTAGGCAGTTCGAGAACGTGGGTCGTGTTGAAAATATTGTGTGCGAGACTTAGTACGGATTGTAGGCAAAGGAATTTATGACATATGGACTTAGTCCATGTCGTTGAGGCCAAATGTTATGAATGATTGGATGAAAGACTTGAGTTATGCGAGAGATAGGAAACGATTGGGTGAATAGGCCTTGCAGAGAATGGTTGCGATCGGATGCGCAATGACTTGATGTAATGCATGCGTTAGATGGTCGACGAGAAACGTATGGGATCGAAGTTACGGTTTGAATCGAGTTATGTGCAGAGATGTTGGAAGATGATCACGTGTTAGGGAATAAACATACGAGAAGTATTTTGGGAATAGGCGCTAAGACATGACTAAGTCGAGTACGGACCGATGGGTGATTAAGGATTTAAGTTGAACTTGTTAGTTGTTCCGACATCCTACAACTGAGCTTGGCTGAAATGCATATATTGGTGGGACGCCTAAAATATGTGTATGATCCAAACTAAGTTGTATGATTCCAACGATAATAGCACGAGATCGTGAAACGATCTAGCGAGGCACTTGGATTAAGTGTTGGTTTCGGTTCAAGGACGAACCTAATTTTGAGTGGTATATTATGTAATGCCCTGCTCCGCATCGGTACATTACGATGTGTCGTTGACTCAAAGAGTTACATTGACCCGATGAAATATCGATGTGAATCGATGCAAGAGTTACGTTGGCCAAAGGTAAGCTTTGAGTCGGTTGGAATCTATGAATCGAATCGATGCAAAGCATAAGTCCCGTTGAGCAAGTGCTAATGTTAGTTGACCTGGTGTGCAGGCTATACCTTTATGCTGGATTACGGATTATGGCATGGGCGCGATAGGCCAAATCAACCGAGTAGTTCAAAGGAATAGCTAAGTCCGAAAATTAGCTATGCGACCGAGTTATGGAAGCGAGACGCTTCGATCGGCGAAACGACAAGGCGTATCGGCTTAAGGTGGGCGGGTTCTTGACTCTCTCTCCCTATTCCTTCACGTCTAATAAAATGTATCATTGTATGCGTAAGATGTTATCGAATTAGCGAGCATGGCTCGGGCGACGAAAGGTCCAAGTATGTGTCAAACACTAAGATAGAACATTGAACAATTGAACAATTGAAGCGACGTGCATCAAGTGTACGAGTCACGGTAGGGCGGTGATGGTAGAACATTGAAAGACAACATCGAGATGTGCATCACGTGCACGCCTCCGAGAACATTGAACACTAGGCGTAGAACATTGATTATGGTGCTGAGCGTGCCCTCACGCACTTATGTACGAAAAGACTAAGTAACTACGGAGTTAGGCTATGTGAATAACTTATGAATGGTACGCGCTGAATATGAAAATGAGATGACTAAGCTGTTGGGCGTTGTGCATCAATATGGATGTGTTGGATCATAACGCCGACGGAGCTCCCCATACGGATGGTGGATTATGTTTATGAGACGCAAATATATTTATGGCACGGGAAACCGTTTATGGAACGAGACTATGTTTATACAACGGAGGATTTGGTTGGAATGTTATGTGTATTTGCTCTGGCGCGTATTGTATGGTCAATGGACTCGGATGGCCCGTGCACGGGTGCGGCTTCCCTCGAACGGTTACGCCGGGGCACCGGGACCGTTCGGCCTAGGAGGGAATTATGTGTGGTATTTATGGTGCACATCATTCGGACGGATTGCGACCGTCCAGTGCTGTGATAAGCTATGATATTCGTAAGTTTGGGATCCTTCGGATATTGGGCTAGCAACCCGTATCGAAGCGATCGTAGGCTTACACATATGAGATGCCAAGTCCATTACGGTACGAAACACCGTGACCTTCATATAGATAGGGCCGGTGGACTGAGATGAGAGTTGGGTGCAGGCGCAGGGCTTCCTACCCTTATGCATATGTCAAAGTTTATGATCGGTTGGTTGCATGAATCGTATGTTTTCTTATGCAAAGTTCTAAACAGTGCAGGCTAGGCGAAACGGGACGGGATTGTGCACGCGCACTAAGTTTATGTTCATATTATGCCTAACTGTATCTGCTGCAGGAACACGGTAGTGGACATATTTATGATAATGTACTATATTTAAGTATTGCTATGAAACTGATCCTAAGGCTAAATAGAAAGATCACCAATTAAGATGTATGTTTTACTAAATGATTAAGTGTTTGGTTTGGGTGCGAGCGGGTCTTGATCAGTGCGAAGCGATGACGAAAGCACTAATCCCCCACTAGTTTATGTGCAGGCTCAGGTTATGATCAGCTCGGGGCGGAGCTTGGCTTGGACGTGCCGAGGCATGGAGTCCTTGGCGTTCAAGAGGAGCTACCGCATATGCGTTCGGACTTGTGACATGGAGATGTTCGGCCGAAGACTACTTGGTGGCTATAAAGAGGCATAATGTATGGAATAATGTAATCCTTTGTGAGCTAGAGAGATCATGAGCGCTGTAGCCACTTGGCATAATATGTTGGGCTATTCAGAGCCTTTGTAATCTTCAGTTCATAATCAATAAAAGAGATTCTTACGTTATACTTGTTTCCTTCCGCTGCTTATGTTATCAATTTGAGACAAACACTATGTGAATCTGTCATCTTGCCTTGCACGAGCGATTTCCCGGGTCGGGGCGTGACACGACCCGATCCAACGGGCAAATTTGTGCACGGCCCACCGGAATCTAACTTTGGACATACGGTTGGGTTCGTCTCATAAAACCAGATCCTTAGACATATAGTTTGACGATTTTAGAGATCGTGGATACTGGTATATTTTTCGGTACAAAGTGGGTCTAACGATGAACATCATTTTAACCCAAAATTATGATTTTGCCCCTATGTCCAGAATTGGACTTTTGGGTAGGCATTCTTAGAAATTTCTTTTGTAACAAGCCTATTGGTAATATCTGTTTCAGCATCTGGAGACTGTTGTGCGAGTTGGACTTTTGTGTGGCACACTGAGTGGTTGGTATTTTAGGTTTCACCAGCAAAGAACCCAGGATAGTACATTTGTTGTTTGTTTTTAATATTGCTAATTCCTATATCATACTTTTAGTTATATTATACTTGATTCTTTTGACATGATCGTCATACGATAGCACTCATGTTTCTTGTTCATCTCATGTTTCCTGCCTTGTACATGGTGTCGGGACGGGGAAGTACTAATAGATATGTGATTAGACCTTAGCCCATGTTTTATTTTTGGTACAGTAGACCTTGTTAAATAAAGTAGACCTTGTTAAAGTAGACCTTGTAATTAACTTAGACCTTGTGGTGTAACTGTCCTCAGACCAATCACATATCGAAAGAGTACTTCAAACACATAGATAGTTATATTCTCCTGTTACATGCTGTCGGATATTTTTCTGCCTAGTATTCTTCATATATTTTATGGCTAACTTTTGTCTTATAGTAGTTAGTATATATTTGGAACTGCACTCAATGAATTGTACTCGTTCCATTCCTTACTTGAAACCAACATTTTTCATATAGTCGCTGCTACTCTATGCTTTGGACCATTGGGAGACATATAGGTATATGCTGAGGTCAACCTAGAAGATTAGGTAGATGGATTAGTTATTTTATTTTATATTTGAGAGACACTGTAGTTTGTATCAAATATAAATCTTTGAAGATTATAATTTAATATAGTTTTGTGAATGAAAAAATAAAGTATTTAGTTTATGTAATTTTCAGCATTTGTGGCCTTGACATCGTTCTACCGCTAACGCTGCGACGTAGGCTGGCTTGGACACGCACTCGTATCCCAAAAAGTGGGAGCGGGTCGTGACAAATTTTTATGGTGGCCCATGCAGGTCTGTTTTCGCAAAAGATTGCAAACTCGTGGTAGTACCACATTAGTCATACTACTGCGAGCCTGCGACTAGGAAATGCTCATTCACAACTGGGTTAAGTTGATTTTAGGAGGATGACTATGAATAGGAGTCCCTTATTCAAATTGACTATTGGGTAGTTAAGGTTGCTATATATAGCATATGATTTAGGTAGAGGTCTATTGAATTCCTATTAGATACTTAAGAAAATTCTCCTAGAAGGATATTGTTGTATTTAATATGAGGGTATGACCCAAGGTGGGTAGCCTTTTCGCTTGGTAATTTAGGCCTCACTATGGTTCATTTCCTAATCAGTTGTGCAAATTTTATTTTTCTCCCCTCTAATCACCATCATCATATCATCAAAGTTGTACCGCCTATTTATTTCCCATTAGCCATAGTAATCTATTTTTCTAAGAGTCAAATGTTTTAATTTCATCCATGGTGTTTGAGCCTAACATGACCCAACTATTCATATATCTAATTTGAATTAGTTATTCAAGATATATATATATATATATATATATATATATATATATATATATAAAATATATATATATATATATATATATAGTGTGTGTGTGTGTGTGTGTGTGTGTGTGTGTTTTTCCTCGATATTTGAATATTAGATAAATATAAATTTAAAAGTTTACATTTCTATTGTCTTCGTTCATTTTCTTCCTAATCTTGATCATTTGTGCATTGCCTAAAACATCGTCATATCGTAAGTTTGTATCCCTTATATTTTCCTTAGACATAAGGAATTATCTTTAAAGTAACTTATCTCTCAATTATATATATATATATTAATCTCGAGTTAAGTTTTTGATTCAAAAATTTTCTCTCAATCATTGAATCTTGGATATCCGTGAAAAATGGATTAAAAGAATTTTGCTTATTTTGATTTCGATCCTTATCCTTCCTAATCAATTATTTTCTTTCCAAGAACCAATATTTATACTCGAAGGACAGATACATACATCTTCTTGGAACTTGTTTGAAATTCTGGAATCTACTTTAAAATTCTTATGGATATAGTTGGAAGAATATTCATTGACTTACAAGGACAAGACAGCAGCGTACTGTCGCCATTTACTTGAATTATCGAGACGGCGGGTTCACTGCAGCCAGCAGTGCACTAGCATGGCATGAGCCCTAAGTTGAAGTATTTCAAGTAAGCATAAGTTACCGAATACCATTAAAACTATGACTTAATTGTCCTATTTGATCTGTGAGTTATTATGCCAAGGTTGGATAGGGTTAATAAAATATTCAATATCATATCATATTCGAGTCGCAAAACTAAGGGTTTACTGCAGCCAGGTGTACACTGGCGAGGCAAAAATTCTCGGTCAAACGACTTCATATATACATACGATTTTCGAATATTATAGAGACTACGTCCTTTTTGGCATGTGACTATCGATCTTCAAGGTTCACCATTTCATGAACCCGCACTTAAATTTGATTTAATTCTTATCATTTTATTTCTTGAAACTTTCCTTCTTATCTTTTTATTTCCAAAATTTTCATTTGTCTTCCTAGAAATCATTTAAACCTATTTCTGAATTTCTTCCACTAGATTCATAATCATACTTCCTAGATTTTGATTCTATGATCGTGCCTAAATGATGTTTGCCTAAATAGTTAATCGAGTTAATCATGCAAAAAAAAGAATTTTGATCGCTCATAAAAGATTTTGATCGTGACAAAGCTATTTGACTATAATCATAATCGTGTATATACTTTAACTCAATTCATATCTACCATATCATATTATCCATTATGTCGTGTATTATTCTTTTATAATTAAGAGTCGAGGTACAATATCACTACTTTGGAATTTTTCTTACCTCATTAATCCAAAAATCATTTTTTTAATTTCTTAAGTATATAGGTTATGAGCCCTCCAAATTTTAGGATTTACTAGTATTAGCGATTGATTAGGATAAGTTGGTTCCCACTAGAATAATAAATTCGTGTCTCATGAATACCCACTTTTATTTAGATCATTTGATGTGCTCTGTCGTGACATTGATATTCGGAGTGCGAGACCAGTCGTTACCTTCCAATAAATTCTATATACCAGATCTAGATGAGTCCACCTTCATCTAGGCATATCATATCCCACTCAAACACGTCCCCTTGTACTTTATTTTCATGATACGACTTTCCAATCAAAAAGGTTAACTATAATTCTTACCATAATACCAATATACTTCCCGACTACAATTAGAGACTCAACCTCGACTCAAACCTTTTGACCCAATATATGGTTGTGATCTACTCGAAGTCCACTATGCACATGCTGCTAGTGTGCCACTCAATTGAGTCCTCTTATGCTATTTAAATACAAAAGTCACATAAGGCACATTTTTGGACTTTAGGAATCTAGTTAACCAACCCGACTAGCAATTAGCCCAACCACTTGAGTTTGAGCCTATTCTAGGCTAGCCTAACCAAATAGAAATGGTTCAGATTGATTTCATGGGATCTTGTCTGGCCAATATAGATTAAAACCCAAGATTCATTCAATCAAGGATTGGTGTCCAATTAGGAACCCATTCAAACCAGTTAAAACTTATCCATGCGTATCGCCATATTTGGACTATAAAACCAAACTTTATAAGATAGGTCCATACACCTATCGTATAGTCCCCATCTCTTGGTCCACTAATCCTCCTTCAATAAATCCCTTAATCGTAGCTCTTCGTAGCTTATGTTATACCATAGATGGAATCTAGCTGTACCAACTTGTTTCTGGTTATGCTTGACCAAGACCTCTCCTACTGCCTTGATGAAATATAGTCAATATACGGGCAATATTGAAATAAGCAATACCTAGATTTCCTATAGAGTCCATGATTATGATCAGAAGTAACCCATGTCCTCATACATCTTTTTGAAATCTGATCTTCTTAGAAGTCCTATTATCGCGCTTTCCACGATTAACTAATTTTTTATAAGTTGGGTAGAAGCATGAGCCTAGTATACTCTACCGCTTAAAATGGAGTGTCATTCGTAACCATTCTCCCATCTGTCTAGAAGTTGCGATACGATCTTCGTATTGCCTTCTTATCACTTGCTCGTGCGTTTAGATAGCCGCGGTAGAAGATCGCAACCTTGAATTCTCAAATTCGTTCTATCATAAAATCATGTCTTAGTTTCAATTTCGAGAATGAAATTTTCTGAAGTGTCTGGGAAGCCTCTCTAAGAATTAGCAAATGATTGGGATAGATTGGTTTTAATTGAACTAATAAAACTGTGTTTCACGGAGTCCACTTCTATCTGTATCGTTTGATAACCATACCGTAACTTTGATAATTGGAGAACAATTTTGGCCTTTATCTTCCAATAAATTGCACACTCATGAACTAGACGAGCCATTCTACACACAGGACATACATGGTCCACACAAACACCCTTTCCTATGCTCTATTTCAATTACATTGCATGTAGGACATATTTCCCTTAAAATAACCGTAGATGCCTATTCTTGTTCCCTTGATTTTAGTCATGCAATATTGACCCATACCCTTCAAAATAACTAAATACCCATATTCCATGTAAGACACATCACACCTATGACGTATAGTTTTCACTCAAACAAATACATGCCTCGTACACAACAATCAAACATCGATTCCGTACCCACTAGTCACTATGACTTAAAGAATCCAAACCCTTACCTAATCATACTTTATAACAAGGTTCTGCACTTGTTATAGATTCTCATCTCATGGCCATATTTTTTTTCTTTCCTTAAGTTATTCAACCTCACCTCTTATTACCCATGTTAGGCGAAGAGTGAAATTTCGTTGAACAAACACGATTTAGTTATATTCAAATAAGAAGTCCCTACCAGCTTGTCAGAAACATGACCCCTATAGTAGCCATGTTTAATTGTAATAACTTTCTTATAGTAATTATTGACCAAGAACGCCATGCCAATATCTAGGTTTCCTTTATGACCGTGACTACGGCCAGGAATGCCAAATATTCTCGTGCCCCTCCCTTTAGTAGTTCTCCTTTTCGTAAGTCTTGTAATAATAATTTACAAGGTTAGCCAATTTATATAAGTTGGATAGTAGGCTTGAAGGAAGAATACCCCATCTTGTAGAACATGACGTCAATTTGGATTCTTGTGATAACCACCTTCTCCCTCATTTCGAAAATCGAGTTACAATTTGGCGTACACGCCCTCCCTTGTGTTAAATCTTGTTATTTATTATTTTATACAGTAAGATTATTTTTAATTTCGAGGACGAAATTTTTATAAGTTGGATAGGATGTGAACCCCCTATTTTATAAATTTTATTATAGTTTATTCAAATATATTTTTGGTATTTTTATATTGATTAATAGTTAGTAAATGCTTGCATGATTTTATATATATATATATATATATATATATATATATATATATATATATATTTTTTGTGCATGATTATATATATATATATATATATATATATATATATATATATATATATATATATATATATATATATATATATATATAACTAGTAATTAAATATAGATTTATTTTGTTAATATTTAAGGTAGCAAGAATTGCTTCCTATGAGGGGTTGATTTTATTCTAGTCACTTAGTAAAACGTTTTAGAAAATATTTATATATTTTAGAAAATTTAGTATTCTCTTACTTATTACATAGCTTAGTAAAATAATCTTATGATTTTCCATAAATATGAAAAATAGCAAGTAAATGGTATTCTATAGTATTTTGACACAATATCTTCACTATAAATATTTATAAGTAATTATCTAGTACTTGGACTTTTTGAGACTGGTAACTGGAGTGTACGTATATTTTTTTTTTCAAAAACTATTTTATTGAATGAAGGCAGACAGGTTACAAGACACTAATGACGAGCAGAAAGTCGTAATAGTACGACCACCAATAGTGAACTGAAACAAGCAAAAGATCTCTAGCCTAGGACCCAGGACCTGAGTTTAACTGATTTGGATCGGGAAGAGGAAGGCCTAAGAGTCATGAGTAGCTGAGAAACAACTCTGTGAGAGTTTTTAGTCCTCTTGGACTTCGCGACATCCACTTCCTATTTCTCGGACAACTTCATATGGTTCTTCTCCTTACTTGTAGGGGAGAAGCCTGATCCGCGATTCGCCAGTAAGTGGGATCGGATGACAACTCGGAAGGAGGGAGTCAGATGCACCACTCCTGAATCGAGGATACTGATGACAGCTCGGGCGGAGGGACCCAACCCCTCCAAGCCTGAGTTAGAACTGCTGACCTGTGGAGTAACATTATCCTCCGCACCATCCCTTGACTCGGAAGACACCGAGCCACTAATTGAAGACCTTGAACCCAAATCCTCAGCTACAACCACTGCATCTACGAAACTATCAACGATGTGTCCAACCACCTCTGAGACCACCTTATCAGGGCTCTCCTCCACCACGGGACGCCTCGGACGACTGCCCAAACCGATGACATCCTGTACCAAATCCAGAGATAATGGGTGAAACTTGGGACTGGATCTGTCATCGTCGGATACCAAGCCATCAGAACAAACCCCTCCACCATGCGGAATATCATTCTCCCCGCGGTCAAGGCCGGCGGTTACCGCCTTTGGACTAGAGTGCACCAAAGGTAGGGCCACGCACGTCCCAAGGGACAAAGGGTCCGGAGGCGCAAGAGGGGGATCTGGATGCCCTACCAGGGTAATCAAGGACACCGAGGAGGCGATGCATGTGGCTTCCCCGTAAGCCAGCACACCAACCACCTCCCCTACTAGTGTATCACAACATCACTCATCACCCCGAGAAGAGGGTGTGAAGCCTCCCTCAAACAGCCAGCCTAGCTAGCATGACCCAACTATAGAGAAGACTGACCCCAGAATCAAAAAAGACCATAGCAAGCCCTTTGCCCTTCTCGGAGAAACCTTCAGCCCCTAGCAGCTTTCCGAACTTGCAATCCTTGGCCCTGTGACCTTGGTGAAAGCAAATACTACAAATTGGTGTTCGTTCTTCGTACACTATATTCTGCCAAAAACTTTTTTTACCAAGGAGCTTGATTCTTATCCTTGACTAAAGCGGCTTGCTAATATCGATATCCAGAAGGACCCGAGCACAGCCAGGTCTGGATACAACCTCTGTGGCTCTGTCTAGCATAAGTGGGGAGCCTAGTCGATTCACAAGAGCGAACATGGATGATTTTACGAAGAAGAAATGTGGTAGTCTCGGCAGGGACAACCAAATCGGAACCACCGAGGATTCCTAACGCAGGTCAAAATCTGGTGACCATCTGAATAACCGTATCGGGGTACGGCCTATATGCCAGATCTCTTTCGATCGCAACCACACGAAGTCAACCTCCACAGCAGGCCAAATCAGTAAATATTTCCCATCAATGATTCATATAGAAACAGGGCCTACGAATCCTATGCTAGCAAAAGCTCTACGCACGATGTCAACTGGCAGACGCGACATGGAGAATTTACCGACAAGGGCTAGTCGAAAAGGGGCCACAAGGGCAGCCACCTCCTCTGCTCAAAATTCAATCAGAGGAGCACCTTCAAAGGAAAGGAGACCTCTAGATGGAAGCTCCAGAGAGGCGCAGGAAGCAACACCCACAACAACGTCCAAAAAGGTCTTGCCCGAGGCTCGACCAGCAACCCCCGGCTGACAGTGCAGATCACTGGCCAGCGCGACATATATATATAAAATATATATATATATATATATATATATATATATATATATATATATATATATGGGAGCGGATCAAACGCCCCCCTTAGAAAACCCCCTAAAAACCCCCCTCACTCTAATTCGTAATATTAATGTTAATATTAATGTTAATATTAATGATAATGTTAATATTAATGTTAATATTAACGTTAATGTTAATATTAATTTTTTTACTTTTTTTATTAATGTTAATATTAATGTTAATGTTAATATTAATGTTAATATTAATTTTAATGTTAAGTTTAATGTTAATTTTAGTATTTAATGTTAATATTAACATTAATATTAACATTAACATTAATATTAACATTAATATTAACATTAACATTAATATTAACATTAATATTAATATTAAATTACGGATTAGAGTGAGGAAGGTTTTTAGGGGGTTTTTTAAGGGGCACAAGCCCAGCCAGGACCAAGCCCGACCCCCCAATCTTTACAAACCACAGCCGCAGCCTTATATTTGAACCGAAGAGAGATGAAGGAATTAGATTCAAAAAAACCTTAACCCTAACACAAATCCATCTCCAGGACGACCCCGACCTTGAGGACGATGATGCGCTATCGCAGCGCCGCCGAGAGGCCGCCGGCGGCGGCCAGGGCCGCACGTGCATAGCGCCTAAACAGCAGCAGGTGGCAGCAATCAACACCACTTCACATGCTATTTTCTTCCTCCTTATTCGCTCATTTTATGAGCCATTTTCTCTGGTATGTTCACAACCTATACGCCCTTTAACCCCTTTAATTAGTTTAATTTGATTCACATCATGTGTGACGAAAATCGAGTTCCAAAATCGAAAAAAACTCGATATTTGGACGTTAGAAACTATCATAACGTCCCATGTTTACGATCGATTTGCGACCAGTGTATTACGAGTTTTAAACATCGGTTTGAACAGAGTTCTAGACCACCTAACCGAGATAAAAACCTTATTTTTATTTTAATTTCTAGATGTTAGTTTTATGTTTAAAATTAATTCAAAATTAGAGAAAAAACTTGTTTTTAAAGCATAGAAAAATCTCGATACGGAGTCCCCCGACAATTCGGGTGACTTGGTCACGAACCACTTACATCAAAAGGTGCATATGGACTTTGTGCATATATGGGAGTTGACAGAAGTCGAATTGGTTGCGTGTGCGCGACGAATTTGACGCGTATCCGTCAATTTTTTCCGTATCGGTGATTTTCCAATTTAGCCAATTATTTCGTGCACGTTCATCATCTTGAGATGAAACTTACGCCAACAGGATCATATCATTTTTTTGGTCATGTATGCCAAGTTTGGTCCAATTCTAAGAAGGTCGACCAGAACACTATTTTGACGGGCCTGCGACCCGATCCAACATGCAAATTTGTGTACGGCCCACCGAAATCAAACTTTGGACATACGATTAGGTTTCTCTCATCAAATCAGACCCGTAGATATATATTTTGACAATTTTAGAGACCGTAAATACTAGCACACTTTTTGGTGCAAAGTAGGTCTAACGGCGGACATCGTTCTGACCCAAAATTATAATTTTGCCCCTGTATCTAGAAGTAGACTTTTAGGTAGACATTATTAGACATTTATTTTATACCAAATGTATTGGTAATATCTATTTCAACATCTGGAGACTGTTGTGCGAGTTAGACTTTTGTGTGGCACACTAAGTGGTTGGTATTATCGGTTTCACTAGCAAAAGACCTAGGCGAGTACATTTGTTGTTTGTTTTCAATATTGCTAATTCCTATATCACTTATTAGTTATATCATACTTGATTCTTGACACGTTCGTCACACGATAGCACTCATGTTTCTTATTCATCTCATGTTTTCTGCCTTGTACATGGTGTCGGAACGAGGAAGTACTAATAGAAATATGATCAGACCTTAGCCTATGTTTTATTTTCTGCATAGTAGACCTTGTTAAAGTAGATCTTATTAAAGTAGACCTTATAATTAACTTAGACCTTGTGGTGTAACTGTCCCCAGACCGGCCACCTATCAAAAGAGTACTTCAAACACATAGATAGTTATATTCTCCTGTTACATGCTGTCAGATATTTTCCTGCCTGGTATTCTTTATGTTTCTTATTTCTTTTTCTAGATATTTCCATTATGTTTTTTATGGCTAACTTTTGTCTTATAGTAGTTAGTATATATTTGGAACTACACTCAATGAATTGTACTCGTTCCATTCCTGACTGGAAACCAACACTTTTTAGATAATCGCTGCTACTCTATGCTTTGGACCATTGGGAGAGACATGGGTATATACTGAGGTCAACCTAGAAGATTAGATAGATGGATTAGTTATTTTATTTTATATTTGAGAGACATTGTACTTTGTATCAAATGTAAATCTTTGAAGATTGTAATTTAATCTATTTTTGTGAATTAGCAAATAAATTATTTAGTTTATGTGATTTTGAGCATTCATGGTCTTGACAGCGTTCTACCGCCGACATTGCGGCATAGGCTGGCTTGGACACGCACTCGTATCCCGAAAATTGGGAGCTGATCGTGACAAGTTTTTATGGTGGCCCATGCAGGTCTATTTTTGAAAAAGATTATGAACTCGTAGTAGTACCACATTAGTCGTATTACTACGAGCCTGCGTGTCACTCCCCATTCCCGAAATATGTAAATTTTTGCTTTTTCCTGTATATGGTATCTGACACTTATATCTTGATTGCATGTATCATGTATTTGTAACTGACCATGGCATAGAACAGTATCTCGTCGTGAATTAGTGTGCCACCCCTTGTCCTTATCTGGTTGTAGGTGTGGCTCACTGCCTCAATGATAAGATTTTTGGACCGTGTGGTTAGAATTTTATTTATTTAATTTAATTAGTTGTATCATGTAGCATTTAACATGTCATTAGTCATATGGTTAGGTCATGTTAAGAATAGGGTTTTTATGAGTCAACCCAACCCTACTATATATATACTCTTCCCCTCTCTCTCTCTCTCTCTTCTCATAACTTTTTATTTTCTTCCTCAAAAAAACTTTTAGGCAAGTACATCTTGCACAAATGAGATACCACTTGAATTTTTTATTTTTTGTTATTCATTTGATATTATTAGTCTAGATTGTTCATCTCTTCATTCTCTACAAGTTTAGTTCTTAGAGTTTTTTATTTTAATGGCTAATTTTGTGTAGATATAAGTTTCTAAAACTAGGATTTTATGATTTTTTGTGATTTTGATCTATCAAACTTGGATGTTTTCGAAAACTAGTTATTCCATGTTGTAGAGAATTTGATTTCATCCAATTTTGGCTTTTGAACTGCTTGATTTCGACTTTGTATGAAGAAGTTATGCCATTTTTCGTGTTCATGGGTTCCCCACACCTTTTGGTGATGTCGGGACGATAAACAGTGCAGCACGCAGTATTTTTGCTACGTGCCATGCTTGCATCATGGGCATTTTTATCCGTGTGCGCAGCGCATCTCGTGCGCCGCACGTTGGCACAATTTTCTGTCATGCGCCCATGCACCATGCTTGTGCGCACCTTGCGCCGTGGGTATTTTTGCCAGCGTGCGCAGCGCATCTCGTGCGCCGCATGCCTGCACAATTTTTTATCGTACGCCCGTGCGTCGTGCTTGCGTGCACCTTGTGACGTGGGCAATTTTGCCCGTGCGTACAGCGTATCTCGTGCGCCGCATGCCCGCGCAATTTTCTGCCACGCGTCGTACTTGCATGCACCTTGCGCCATTGGCATTTTTGCCCGTACGTATAGCACATCTCCCGCGCCGTGCGCCCACACAATTTTCCGTCGCATGCCGTGCTTGTGTGCACCGTGGACAGTTTTGTCTACGCACGCAGTACGCAGCCCGTGTGCTGTGTTTGCGCGCATCGTACGCCGTGGGCAGTTTTACCAGCGCGCGCAGCGCACCCGTGCACGAATCACCCTAAATGACTACTTTTACCCGTTTGAGCTATTTTGTAGCTAGAATCTGGTAAAACTTAAAACATAAAAGTTATAGATCTTTGTCTTAGCCTCAAGAATCTTCATGTCTCACTTTAATTGGATGATCTTGACTTTCTGTCCTGACCTTAGTGTGCCATGAATGTTTGAGACATGCGTGTCCTATGTGACTTCTATGTCACGAGGGGTCCATGTGACTTCCTAACTTGAACATGTTCCCGACTTGATTACCTGTATACGTGCTAGTACCTTTTCTAGGTTTGTATTGAGGTACAATAATAGTGTGCACCGCGATGCTATTTAATGAGTGCACTGAGGTGTGACTATGCCTGCTAAGTGATCATTCGTGTTATATGTCAATACATGTGTACTTTCCAGCACAGTCATGGTAATTGGTCAGTAATAGTGTCGTTGTATATTGATTGTTGTTTGATGCATTACACTGAGCATGGATCTAGATTTTGGACTCCTTGAGCTGATGTGGATTCATACTTAGGGTATATGTACTATGGTACGACATATAGGTGGATGACCATGTGACCACGACATGTAATTTCAAGATCAAGATAGGGTTAATCTAAGCAACTTAAATTGGTATAAGCATTGGAAGGGTACGGAATCCTGAGATCGTACGTTACCAGCCACTCCAGGTCCTGTCCTGACGTGTCGGATTGGCCGCCACGAATACGGTTTCATCCGCCTATAGTGGATGACTATATCTGACTCTCCTACGTGCTATGCATTATATGTTTTAGCACGGTAGCCTTACGGAGGACCGATGCATAATCAAAGTGCTACGTATATATATATATATATATATAATGATTGGCTAGCCAGCTTGGATATGATACAATCTGAGGATTCCTATATATTGCATTACTGGGATAACCCAGACAAATCATAGAAAGTCGTACGATTGATTGGCCGCTTGTAAACTGACTTGTTTGTGATATGTTTTCTTCTGTTAGCAACTGAGGAACATGGACTATCGTAGTGCATGGTCCAACCCATGTCCTTATTTGGTTGTTGAGTTGGGCTATTGTGCTGCGATAGGCGATGGACCGAAGTTGCGATCAGAAGCCCTTCACCTGCCATGGTTATAAGATATATCTTATATCGGCACGATATTGGCACCGTTTTGTTGACACAAAGTCACAGTCAACCAAATATTGACTACATTGACCAAATAATATTTGTATTAATTCAATACGACACACGACGACTGCATTCAGTTCAAGACAGATGACAGCTCAGTCTCCGGCTCTCAGTGTGTTCTGGAGTCTGTATTTTATGATTTCATTGAGTCTAGATTTATGTACTCTGAGTCTTGCTGAGCTCTTGGAACTTAGTCTATAACCTACCCAAAATCCCAAGCTCCACTGAACCAAAAACTGCCCACTGGTCCCCTTAGAACCACTCTGTGCTCTGGAGACAGAGTTCGGGCCGAACTCTGCCTCCACACAGAGTTCGGGCCGAACTCTGTCCCCTAGAAATCAAGAACCCTAATTTTAGGGATAGCTGGTTGCTAGCTGTCCAACGGCCAAATTTTTGAATTTTCCTACCCGAATTCTGGCCGAATTCTGCCTATAAAAACACTATAAATAGGGCATGAATTCTCTCATTTCAATTCACTCAATCTTCTCTTCTCTTCTCTCTTATAAGCTCAATAAGCCATACCCTTCCCATCTACTAGCCACAAGCCTCCTAAGTCTCGAGTGCTCAGCATCTCTCAGTTAGGATTCTTGTGCAAGAGTTGAAGAAGTCGCTTGGACAATTCCAAGCAAATCGCCACTGCGATCCTCTGTTAGAAGTTGACGTGCTCTTCTGAAGAAAAGGCACGGGTTGTAAACTACTATTTCACAAATAGTGGATTTAATCCTGAGCTAGAGTTCTCAGGCCTGGACTAGTCCTCCACGAGGGAAACCAGGTTAAAATCGTTGTGTTTGCGTATGCTCTTCTGCTCTTTATTTATTTTCCGCACTTTACTCTGATTATTGATTGTTGGTGAAAGAGTTATTTTTAATTGGCTATTTTTCTATATAAACTCTATTCACCCCCCTCTAGAGTTGCCAAACTGTTCTTCAATTGGTATCAGAGCTCTGTTCTCTTTACAAGGACTAACATCCTAAGAGCTGATCCATGGCAACCACACAATCCTTGATTTCCAATCATGGTGAAGGTCAGTCCACTCATAGGCCTCCCCTATTTGATGGAACTAACTACACATATTGGAAAACAAGGATGAGCTTCTATCTTAAGTCTCTAGACTTTGACCTGTGGACTGTCGTCACTGACGGTTACAAAAAGCCCGCCAGGATAGTTATCGATGGTGACCTCATTGAGAAACCACACGACAAATATTCTGTCGAGGAGAAGAAACAGGCAAGTCTAGATGCTAGGGCTATTAATGCTTTGTTCTGTGCTATAGACAGGAATGAGTTCAACAGGGTTTCTACTTGCACCACTGCCCATGAAGTATGGAGACTTCTAGAAGTGACGCATGAAGGAACCACACAGGTCAAGGAATCTAAAATAAGCCGTCTCACTCAAGAATACGAAGCCTTCAAGATGAAGCCAAGTGAGACGATCACTCAAATGATCACAAGATTCCTCGACATCATCAATCCTCTATCTTCGCTCGGAAAGCAATACTCAAACCACGAAAAGATTCGTAAGCTGCTCAGAGGGCTACCAAAGATTTGGAACCCTAAGGTGACAGCCATCATAGAAGGAAACGATCTCACAACAATGTCAATGGAGACCTTGATGGGTAAGCTTATGACTCACGAGCTTGACCTCAAGGACTTCGAAGAGCCTGCTCCGAAGACCAGGGAGATCGCACTCAAAGCTCATCAACGAAGAGCTAATCATGATGAGACCGAAGAAGATAATTCGGATGATGAAGAACAAGCTCTCATGGTTCGCAACTTCAAGAAATTCCTTCGCTTCAATCGAAGGAAGAAGGAATCTCAAGAAGACGATGAAGAAGAACCAACTTGTTACGGTTGCAAGAAAACTGGACATGTCCGAAAAGACTGCCCATTCCTGAAGAAGAGCAACCGCTATGAGAAGCCATACAAAAAGAACTCATCAAAGAAATATGCCAACACAGGCATCTGGCATGAGAGTGAAGCAAGTGACTCTGAGGAAGAAAAGGACTCTCCTCAAGATACAGCAAATGTGTGCCTGATGGCGACGTCTAACAAGGTATCTAACGAAACTCTGGATGACTTCTCTTTTGATGAACTTGGCGATGCTTTCACTGATTTACTCGATGATCATAAAAAGGTCATCGGTAAATATAAACATGCCAAGGACAAAATCAAAAGTCTAGAAGGTGAGATACAAAGAATTTCCTTACTTCTTGATAATGTTAGAGACACATCACCCACTAATGACGCTGATGAAGTATCCAAGCTCAAATTAAGCTTGCATGATGCTGAAGCACGTATTGAGCAACAAACTCAAGAAATCACTACACTCAACACGTTGCTTGCTGAAGAAAAGAGTAGACACAAGATTTCCATGACTAAGATATATGGCTTAAATATTAAGGTTACTGAACTGCAAGCTGTTACTAAAAGATTAGAAACCAAATTGGGTAAACAGGTTATTCAACCTCAAACCCAATCACATGGGCACAACACCACTCATGCTAGTCAACCAAGTCATTCTCATGCAGCACATAACCATGCATTCATATACACAAACTTTCACAAACCACGTGCACGTAAGAACAATTCTCACTCAGTACACAAGCATCATGCACAAAGACACAATCAACAGCACTTCACACATAAAAATCATCATGTCATGCCATATAGACAAGATCATCATGCAATGCCATATAGACGAGGTCCTCATATACCATATAGACAAAATCGTCATGTCATGCCATATAGACAAAATCATCATGCCATGCCATCTAGACAATATCAGCATGTCACTCATCATAGACAATACCATCATTCTATGCCTCAAAGACACCATCACCATGCCACTTATTCCATGCATAATCATCCTCACCATGCTAACTCTTCACATCATGTCCATCCTCATCCTGTTGCTTATAAATATCATTCTCATACTCCTAGTATAAACAAGAATGCTATCTGTACTTATTGTGGATTACATGGACACATCTCACCACAGTGCAGAGTTAGAAGACTTGTAGATAAAAGGATATATGCTTGGTTCCCAAAGACTAACTTTTCAGGACCCTCAAGAACTCGGGTACCAAAGGTCACATCTACTCTTGATGTAGGTGGACCTTCCCTCCTCAACTGAAAGTAAGTGGATTCTCGATAGTGGATGCTCACGACATATGACGGGAGACGCAAACCTTTTTGCATCACTATCGATGAAGAGAGAAGGATACGTATCCTTCGGTAACAATCTCAAAGGGCACATTATAGGTAATGGTATCATTGGTCATCCTCCCTCTCCTGTAATAAAGGATGTCTGCCTAGTGACCGAGTTAAAGCATAACCTGCTCAGCATTAGTCATCTTGCTGATCATGGATATGACATTAACTTTGGACAAAACAGTTGCTACATCTATGATAGGTCAACAGGAGACATTGTTTTTGAAGGGAAAAGAGAGGATAACATCTATATTTTCTATCTTTCTATAAATACTAACAATGCAGGTAGATGTTTATATGCCCACAAAGACGAACGACTACTTTGGCACCAGCGTCTTGGTCACGCCAACATGGATGCTATATCCAGGCTTTCTACCAAGAAGCTAGTGAGAGGATTGCCTGACATCACATTCAAAAAGGATACGGTATGTGCCGAATGTGAACTAAACAAGGCAACAAAATCCTCGTTTCATTCCATCAACTCTGTAAGTACTGCTAGACCCTTGCAACTACTTCATATGGATTTATTTGGTCCTAGTAGAATAGCTAGCCTTGGTGGCAAACTGTATGCATTTGTTATTGTTGATGATTTTTCGAGATTTATTTGGGTTTTCTTTCTCGCTAATAAGAGCGATGCTATTTCTGCTTTCAAAGTTTTTGTAAAGAAAGTTCAAAACGAAAAAGGCTACATGATTACTCGAATCCGAAGTGATCATGGAGGCGAATTCGTAAATTATGATTTTGAAAGTTTTTGTAATGCAAACGGTTTTGATCATGAATTTTCTTGTCCTAGAACTCCTCAACAAAATGGTGTTGTGGAGCGGAAGAATAGAACTCTCGGCGATATGGCCAGAGTCATGTTGAATAAATTTTCACTTCCGAAATACTTTTGGGCAGAAGCTGTTAGTACAGCATGCCATATTTTGAATAGGGTGCTGATTCGTCCCATTACGAAGAAAACACCCTATGAGCTTTGGTTTGGGAGAACCCCCAATGTTTCTTATTTTAAAGTTTTTGGTTGTAGATGTTTTATCCTTAACACCAAAGACAACTTAGGCAAATTTGATGCCAAAGCTGACGATGGTATCTTTCTTGGTTATGCCGCCAAGAGTAAGGGATATAGAGTTTTCAATAAATGCTCACTTATTGTGGAAGAGTCAACAAATGTGACTTTTGATGAAGACAACAGTGCAGCAAGTACTCTTGATGATGACGTTGAGCCATCAACTTCTACTCCAATGAATACTTCAACCGAAACTAATTATCTGGAGGGTTTGCCTAAGAAATTCTCTTTCAAACCTTCTCATCCAGAAAATTTAGTTATAGGAGAAGTTTCACGTGGAGTAACTACTAGATCATCACTAAGAGACTCTGTTGCTAGCACTGCCTTCATTTCACAAGTAGAGCCTAAAAACATTTCTGAAGCTTTTAATGATGAATTTTGGATTTCTGCTATGCAAGAAGAACTCAACCAATTCGAGAGAAGCCAAGTATGGGAACTCGTTCCTAGACTGGTTAATCACTCTATAATTGGTACTAAATGGGTTTTTAGAAACAAAGTAAATGAAGATGGTTCAGTCACACGTAACAAAGCTCGTCTAGTAGCTCAAGGATACAACCAAGAGGAAGGTATCGACTACGATGAGACGTATGCTCCTGTTGCTAGACTAGAATCCATTCGGATGCTTTGTGCTTTTGCTAATTTTCAAAACTTTAAATTATTTCAAATGGATGTGAAAAGTGCTTTTCTGAATGGTTTTATTAAGGAGGAAGTTTATGTGAAACAACCTCCTGGCTTTGAAAATCACAAATTTCCCGACCACGTGTTCAAGCTAAAGAAAGCACTTTATGGCCTCAAGCAAGCCCCCAGAGCTTGGTATGAAAGGCTAAGTAGCTTCTTACTTGAGAAAGGTTTTTCAAAAGGGAAAATTGACACTACACTGTTTATAAAATCTTTTAAAGACACTATTCTATTGATTCAAATTTATGTTGATGATATTATTTTTGGGTCTACTGATGAAACTCTTTGTCAAGAATTTGCCAAGTGTATGCAGACAGAATTTGAGATGAGCATGATGGGAGAGCTCAACTATTTTCTTGGCCTGCAAATAAAGCAACTGGCAAATGGAACTTTCATCTGTCAATCGAAGTATACCAAGGACATGCTGAAGAAGTTCGACCTTGACAACGTCAAACCAATTAGCACGCCAATGGCTACTTCAACCAAACTCGAACCAGATGAGAGCGGTAAACCCGTTGATCAACGTAAGTATCGAGGTATGATAGGCAGCTTACTTTATTTAACTGCTAGTCGCCCCGATATCATGTTTAGTGTTTGCCTATGTGCTAGATATCAAGCAAATCCTAAGGAATCTCACATGACCGCGGTTAAGCGTATCTTTCGATACCTTAAGGGTACGGTTACAGTGGGCCTATGGTATCCCAAGTCAACATCATTTGACCTCATCGGTTACTCTGATGCTGACTTTGCTGGATGCAAGGTCGACCGTAAAAGTACGAGCGGCACGTGTCATTTGTTAGGAAAGGCTTTAGTCTCATGGTTTAGCAAGAAGCAGAACTCTGTCGCACTATCCACAACAGAAGCTGAATACATAGCAGCTGGGCGTTGTTGTACACAAATTCTGTGGATGAAGCAAACCCTTGAAGACTATAAGTTATCTTTCATGCATATTCCTATATTCTGTGACAATACTAGTGCCATCAATTTGACTAAGAACCCTGTCTGCCACTTACGTACTAAACACATTGAGATCAGACACCACTTTTTGCGTGATCATCAGCAAAATGGCACGATTAACTTAGAATTTATTGACACTGATCATCAGCTAGCAGATTTCTTTACTAAGCCATTATCCGAAGAGCGCTTCAATTATCTTTGTCGTGAACTCGGAATTTTGGATGAAGCAGTTATAAGTTGAGACTTACCTGCGTAAATATCGAGTATATTTTGATTCTTTTATGACAAATTTATTATGGGTACAAGCCGAAAGGGTCCTTCTGACAAAAAGGCGTAAAAGCCTAAGCGACACGGTGCACTAGTCCTCAGGACTACCGCTAGCTGGGATCCGGCCCCTGCAGCTAACCCATGGCAAATTTGAAATACTGAATTACAATATATTTCCTTGTTTATTATATGGTTTGTTACGATTTATTATTGCCAAATTGATCTTCCTAAAGTTGATTCTGACCTTTGTAAATCTCTCTATGTACTTTATTGGGTTTCTCAAAATTGTATCTCTTTTTGTTCAACACTTAATCATTTTTCAGCCTGAATTTTGTTCTGGACCACTGATCCAGAACTCGGGCCGAACTCTGCCCCTAACAGAGTTCGGGCCGAGTTCGGGCCGAGTTCGGTCCCTAGGTTCCAGAATCGGGATCTGGCTCCACCGTTGGATCTTTTCTAATCCAATGGTCACTATTCTACCCGACCAAAGACAAAGCCCTATTTTATGTCGGGATTCCTTCTCTTTCCTCCCATATTACCTCCTTCTTCACCTCTCCAAACTCCTTCCTTCAAACCCTAACCCTAGTTTTTGATCTAGAGTGCTCCATTTCTTCTCAAAATCAAGGGAAAGGGGTTTTTCAACGTTCTCTTCAACTGTTTGACATTACTTTCAGGTATAACTCTCTATTTCTCTCCATTTCAAGTTATCCAATTTCTTGTAAATGGCTCCACGCTTGCCCAATCGCGGGAAGAGGATCCGAACCGAGGGTGCTTCCTCTTCGAATCCTCCTCCTCCAATTGAACAAGTAGTTGAACAACACCCCATTCATCCGTTGTTCAATCCGCCGAGTCCCGATGACCCTAACACATACGACGACCGTCTATTTGTATCGCTAGACGCCTCTAATGAATGGTTTAGCGATTTTAGGACTCGTCCGGTGTTTGGGGGCCATCCCATCAATTTCACAATATTTTCTCAATATGAGTCTTTATTCCATGATCTTTGTTTGGATGCTTTAGTTGCTTCAAATTCTGTCATCTACCGTAGTGCAATCCAAATGTTCTATTGCAATTTAACTTTTGATGCAACACACATCTATTCCCGGGTTGCCGGTATTGACATCGCCTTCAATGATTCTGAGTTGGGGGATTTTCTTGATCTTGTTAATCTTGATACTTGGAATAAACTTGTGGAAGCACGTCAATTTCAATTTGTTGGCGATACTTCTCTTGAAGGATTCAAGGAGGAATTATGTGCTCCTAACATAAGTCCTCGCAAACTTATGGCCAAGCATCTCAACCCCTACTTCTATGAGCTTCACCGAATGGTTTTTAACACCATCTTACCCAAGGCTGGCTCAACAGATGAAGTCACTTATCTTGAGATCTCCGCCTTATATCATCTCCACTATCGTATTCCATTCAACTTTCCACGGACTATGATGGATTGGATGATCAACTGTCGGAAGAAACCAAGAGCTTTGGTTTATCCTCTCTATCTTCCTTTCGTTTTTTGTGCCTTCATCATTCCTATCCATGATTGTCCGTTCCTGCCTGCACCTGCCTTTCTATCCAAAGCACGACGCCTTCAGCCTGTCGCTGCTTCTGAGTCATCTGAGCATTCTGCTGATGAGGAGCCTGACGCCCCTCCTTTTGGTCAGGATGCACCACCTCCACCTGCCACTCTTGAGTCCATTCAGACCATGCTCCGGGATCGTTTTACTCTTGAGGACGATCGCTGGACACAGCTGGACTATCGTACCACTCTGCAGATGAGTGCTCTCGGCAACTCTCTGCATGATATCCGGTACTCTCTGTCTCAGCATCTGCACATTCCCATGGAGAGGGATCCAGCGCGCGCGGGTTATCGCATTGATGATCCGTGGGTTATGCGTTACATGGATCCGGATGATGCTTTTGTGGACCCTCGTCGCTCCTTCCATGGTCCATCAGATGTTCCAGGACCATCTCGTGCTCCATGATGGAGATTGGCTACTATCTGCTGCTGCTGCCACTGATGATGATCTTAGTTACTTTTGATTTCAGTTATTTAGTTTCTTATGGATTTATGTAGCTGGTTTTATGTACTCTGTTTATGAGTTGGCCACTTGGTTTGGTGGATGACATTATCTGTCTTTATTATCATTCTATGTCAGTGACTTATTTTGCTTAGTATTTTACTGTTTCTTCTCTGCTTGGTGTGGTTGCATTAATATTCATTGCTTCTTTATATTGCTAACTGCCAAAAGGGGGAGAAATAATGTATATTTTTATTGTTTATTAGATATCATACTGGTTCTATGCATTCGTATATCTGTGTATATCTGTACCTCTTGCTCTGGAAAATATTATCTATCAGATCACAGGTACTATGCATTTTGTAAGGGGGAGAGCTATAGCTTCTAGCTCGACACCGTTCATGGTTTACGGGGGAGCTATTTTCTCTTAGCTCAGGCATCGTGTATGGGGGAGCTATGGAACTATGTTACAATCAACTGTGTCCAGGTATGAATATTGAAATATACTTATATTATTTTGTCAATTATCAATATGGGGGAGATTGTTGACACAAAGTCACAGTCAACCAAATATTGACTACATTGACCAAATAATATTTGTATTAATTCAATACGACACACGACGACTGCATTCAGTTCAAGACAGATGACAGCTCAGTCTCCGGCTCTCAGTGTGTTCTGGAGTCTGTATTTTATGATTTCATTGAGTCTAGATTTATGTACTCTGAGTCTTGCTGAGCTCTTGGAACTTAGTCTATAACCTACCCAAAATCCCAAGCTCCACTGAACCAAAAACTGCCCACTGGTCCCCTTAGAACCACTCTGTGCTCTGGAGACAGAGTTCGGGCCGAACTCTGCCTCCACACAGAGTTCGGGCCGAACTCTGTCCCCTAGAAATCAGGAACCCTAATTTTAGGGATAGCTGGTTGCTAGCTGTCCAACGGCCAAATTTTTGAATTTTCCTACCCGAATTCTGGCCGAATTCTGCCTATAAAAACACTATAAATAGGGCATGAATTCTCTCATTTCAATTCACTCAATCTTCTCTTCTCTTCTCTCTTATAAGCTCAATAAGCCATACCCTTCCCATCTACTAGCCACAAGCCTCCTAAGTCTCGAGTGCTCAGCATCTCTCAGTTAGGATTCTTGTGCAAGAGTTGAAGAAGTCGCTTGGACAATTCCAAGCAAATCGCCACTGCGATCCTCTGTTAGAAGTTGACGTGCTCTTCTGAAGAAAAGGCACGGGTTGTAAACTACTATTTCACAAATAGTGGATTTAATCCTGAGCTAGAGTTCTCAGGCCTGGACTAGTCCTCCACGAGGGAAACCAGGTTAAAATCGCTGTGTTTGCGTATGCTCTTCTGCTCTTTATTTATTTTCCGCACTTTACTCTGATTATTGATTGTTGGTGAAAGAGTTATTTTTAATTGGCTATTTTTCTATATAAACTCTATTCACCCCCCTCTAGAGTTGCCAAACTGTTCTTCACGTTTGTCCTTGTTTGGTTGTAAGGGTGTCGTATTGTCTCGATGATATGGTATAAGCCTATAACTCTTGAATCGGGTCTTAATTTACTCATTGGGTTTTGTCTTATTCATTATGTGCTCCCTTGTGGTACTTGCTATTTGGGGCATGATCCCGCTGGTTTTGTTTGGCCAGATATCGTAGCAGCGCCAGAGGATCCAGCCTTCTACCCGAATATTGGTACACACTAGGAGTATGGGTGCCAGGGACTATGAGTGGGTTTCTTCTTCACCGCTCTGATATCTTTCATTTTTTACTTGGCGTTTAGCCACCGGCACCGGTTAGCCGGATGTTCTGGACATTTAGCTCCTTACATAATTATGATTAAATCAGACTGCAGCTGACTATAGTTATGTCATATTGACTCTTGGTACTAGCTTATCATTTTGTATCGCTAGGCTCATGAATCATTTTGATGAAGCGTCGGGGATGCCTTACTACTTTATCTTATATAATCATTATTTACTGCTTCTTATTTTGATTGATTGAGACATAGATGCTCTGTGAGACCATAGGAGACTTGATTGTAGCATGCACCCCCTAGTCGCTTGACAGTCATAATTATCGTATGACATCTTCGTACCTTACGTGGGGTAGCTGGCCCAGTCCGTCTCCGTATTTCGGTACTGGGGCGTGACACTACGACTAGGAAATACTCATTCACAACTAGGGTTAAGTTAATTTTAGGAGGATGACTAGGAATAGGAGTCTCTTATTCAAATTGATTATTTGGTAGTTAAGGTTGCTATATAGAGCATGTGATTTAGGTAGAGGTCTATTGAATTCCTATTAGATACTTGAAAAAATTCTCCTAGAAGGATATTATTGTATTTAATACGAGGGTATGACCCAATGTTGGTAGACTTTTTGCTTGGTAATTTAGGCCTCGCTATGGTTCATTTCCTAATTAGTTGTGCAAATTTTATTTTCTCCCCTCTAATCGGCATCATAATATCATCAAAGTCGTACCGCCTATTTATTTCCCATTAGCCATAGTAATCTATTTTTCTAAGAGTCAAATGTTTTAATTCCATCCATGGTGTTTGAGCCTAACATGACCCAACTATTCATATATCTATTATGAACTAGTTATTCAATATATATATATATATATATATATATATATATATATATATATATATATATATATATATATATAAGTTTACATTTCTATTGTCTTCGTTCATTTTCTTCCTAATCTTGATCATTTGTTCATTGCCTAAAACATCGTCATATCGTAAGTTTGTATCCCTTATATTTTTTTGGACCTAAGGAATTATCTTTAAAGTAACTTCTCACTCAATTATATGTATATTAATCTCGAGTTAAGTTTTTTATTCAAAAAATTTCTCTCAATCATTGAATCTTGGATATCCGTGAAATATGGATTAAAAGAATTTTACTTATTTTGATTTTGATCCTTATCCTTCCTAATCAATTATTTTCTTTCCAAGAACCGATATTTATACTCGAAGGACGGATACTTACATCTTCTTGGAACTTGTTTGAAATTCTGGAACCTCCTTTAAAATTCTTATGGATATAGTTGAAAGAATATTCGTTGACTTACAAGGACAAGACAGCAGTGCACTGTCGTCATTTACTTGAATTATCGAGACTGCGGGTCCACTGCAGCCAGCAGCGCAGTAGCATAGCATGATCCCTAAGTTGAAGTATTTCAAGTAAGCATAAGTTATTGAATACTATTAAAACTATGACTTAATTGTCCTATTTTATCTTTTAAGTTATTATGCCAAGGTTGGATAGAGTTAATAAAATATTCAATATCATATCATATTTGAGTGGCGAAACCAAGGGTTTACTGCAGCCAGGTGTACACTGGAGAGGCAAAAATTCTCAGTCAAGCGACTTCATATATACATACGATTTTTGAATATTATAGAGACTACGTCCTTTTTGGCATGTGACTATCGATCTTCAAGGTTCACCATTTCATGAACCCTCGCTTAAATTTGATTTAATTCCTATCATTTTATTTCTTGAAACTTTCCTTCTTATCTTTCTATTTCCAAAATTGTCATTTGTCTTCCTAAAAATCATTTAAACCTATTTTTGAATTCCTTCCACTAGATTCATAATCATACTTCCTAGATTTTGATTCTATGATCGTACCAAAATGATGTTTGCCTAAATAGTTAATCGAGTTAATCGTGCAAAACAAAAACAAAATGAATTTTGTTCGCTCCTAAACGACTTTGATCATGACTAAGCTATTTGACTATAAACATAATCATGCTATACTTCAACTCAATTCATATCTACCATATCACATTATCCATTATGTCGTGTAATATTCTTTTATAATCAAGAGTCGAGGTACAATATCACTACTTTGGAATTTTTCTAACCTCATTAATCCAAAAAAAAAAAATTTTAATTTCTGAAGTATATAGGTTGTGAGACCTCTAAATTTTAGGATTTACTAGTATTAGCGATTGATTAGGATAAGTTGGTTCCCACAAAAATAATAAATTCGTGCCTCATGAACACCCACTTTCTATTTAGATCATTTGATGTTCTCTGTCGTGACATTGATATTCGGAGCGCGAGACCAGTCGTTACCTTCCAACAAATTCCATATACCAAATCTAAACGAATCCACCTTCATCTAGGCATATCATGTCCCACTCAAACACGTCTCCTTGTACTATATTTTCATGATACGACTTTCCAGTCAAAAAGGTTAACTATAATTCTTACCATAATACCAATATACTTTTCAACTACAATCAGAGACTCAACCTTGACTCAAACCTTTCGACCCAATATATGGTTGTGATCTACTCGAAGCCCACTATGCACATGATGCTAGTGTGCCACTCAATTGAGTCCCCTTGTGCTACTTAAACACAAAAGTCACAGAAGGCACATTTTTGGGCTTTAGGAACCTAGTTAACCAACCAGACTGGCAATTAGCCCAACCACTTGAGTTGGAGCATATTCTAGGTTATCCTAACCTAATAGGAATGGTTTAGATTGATTTTATGGGATCTTGTCCAGCCAATATAGATTAAAACCCAAGATTCATTCAATCATGGATTGGTGTCCAATTAGGAACCCATTCAAACCAGTTAAAACTCATCCATGCGTATCGCCATATTTGGACTATAAAACCAAACTTTATAAGATAGGTCCATACACCTATCGTATAGTCTCCATCTCTTGGTCCACTAATCCTCCTTCAATAAATCCCTTAATCGTAGCTCTTCGTAGCTTATGTTATATCATAGATGGAATCTAGCTGTACCAACTTATTTCTGGTTATGCTTGACCAAGACCTCTCCTACTGCCTTGATGAAATATAGTCAATATACGGGCAATGTTGAAATAAGCAATACCTAGATTTCCCATAGAGTCTACGATTACGATCAGAAGTAACCCATGTCCTCATACATCGCTTTGAAATCTGATCTTCTTAGAAGTCCTATTATTGTGCTTCGGGTAGAACCTTGAGCCTAGTATACTCTACCGCTTAAAACGGAATGACATTCGTAACCGTTCTCCTATATGTTTAGAAATTGCGATACGATCTTCGTATTGTCTTCTTATCACTTGCTCGTACGTTTAGATAGCCGCGGTAGAAGATCGCAACCTTGAATTCTCAAATCCGTTCTATCATAAAATCATGTCTTAGTTTCAATTTCGAGAAGAAAATTTTCTGAAGTGTCAGGGAAGCTACTCTAAGAATCAGCAAATGATTGGGATAGATTGGTTCCAATTGACATAATAAAACAGTGTTTCACGGAGTCCACTTTTGTAACCCCTGTTTTCAAAAAATTTAATAAATGAAAAACAACTCCAAAATTGCCCCAAATTGTTTCTATTATGTTCTAAATATTTTCTTTATTAATTTTAGAATTTTTCTGCAATTTGTTTCGAGTTGTTTGGACGTCATTTGAATTTTTTGTAATTAAATAACTGCTACCGTAAAAACTGTATTTCTCCCCATTTTGGCAAAACGGTAAAAATCTAACCCTAGGGTCAAGTTAGTAATTAACCATGGTTAATTTGTCCTAATAAATTATTTCTATAAATAGACACCATGCCCAAGGAAGAAAATCCTAATTTTAAATTAAAATCCTCAAATTTAATATTTTAAAAATCTCCTGATACTGTCTGATACGAGCCAAATGCCAGCGACCAACTCCGACGGCCCCCTCCATCTCAGCAACCAGAGCACCAGGAGACCCGCAACCAGTGCCAAATCGAAGAGGAGAGCGAGCTCCACTGTTTTTCGACGACCGACGGCGACCACGACCACCGTACCGCCGCCGTCGTAGCCCGCCCGACCGACGAGGTAGGTCGGACTTTGGTTCGTACGTTTTTTTCTTCACTTGGTTAGCACGTTTGTGTTCGTCTCGGTGAGACGAGTCCATTGCCCCTGTTCCTGACTAACCCCGACACGCACACACGGAGAACTTCCTAAATCTAGCTCGGACACGGCACAAAATTATGTCGTGGTGACACGTAGTTGTGACCAACGTGTCGAGAATGACACGACGAACCCAATCCTGTCCTTCGACATGAGTCTTCGTGTCAGTATAAGCCGACACGTGCGCTGGACACAATTTCGAAGTGTCCCACTGGTTAGGACACGAAGAAGAAGATCCCCATTTGTTCTAATTAAATTTCCTAAACCCCTACCCCTTTCACAGTGGCTAAGTTAGCCCCCCTAGTCAGCCCGTGCGCGCGTGAGCTCTGCCCCTCTGGCCGAGAGGGCTGGGTTCGAATCCCTCTATTGTATTGTTGGGTTTATTTTGGTGATTTAAGTATATGTATATATATATATATATATATATATATATATATATATAGGGCTGGGTTCGAATCCCTCTATTGTATTGTTGGGTTTATTTTGGTGATTTAAGTATATGTATATATATATATATATATATATATATATATATATATATGGGAGCGGATCAAAAGCCCCCTTAGAAAACCCCCTAAAAACTCCCCCTCACTCTAATTCGTAATATTAATGTTAATATTAATGTTAAGAAGTTGATCAAAAACCCCCCTTAGAAAACCCCCTAAAACCTCCCTTACTCTAATTCGTAATATTAATGTTAATATTACTAAGGGGAGCGGATCAAAAGCCCCCCTTAGAAAACCCCCTAAAACTCCCCCTTACTCTACTTCGTAATATTAATGTTAATATTAATGTTAATGTTAATGTTATTGTTAATATTAATGTTAATGTTAATATTATTTTTTTTATTTTTATATTAATTTTAATTTTAATGTTAATGCTAATATTAATGTTAATGTTAATGTTAATGTTAATGTTAATATTAATGTTAATGTTAATGTTAATGTTAATATTAATTTTAATGTTAAGTTGAATGTTAATTTTAGTATTTAATGTTAATATTAACATTAATATTAATATTAACATTAAATTACGGATTAGAGTGAGGGAGGTTTTTAGGGGGTTTTCTAAGGGGGGCTTTTGATCCGCTTCCATATATATATACATATATATATATATATATATATATATATATATATATATATATATATATATATATGTGTGTGTGTGTGTGTGTGTGTGTGTGTGTATGTGTGTCTATATATATATATATATATATATATATATATATATATATATATATATATATATATATATATATATATATATATATATTTTATATGTGTGTGTATGTGTGTCTATATATATATATATATATATATATATATATATATCTATATTATCTATATATATATATCTTATTTATGTGTTGTGTGTGTGTGTGTGTGGTATATATCTATATTATTATATATATTATATATATATATATATATATATATTTTATATATTATATATATATATATATATATATATATATATATTATTATATATATATTTAAATACATATCATATGATTTAAAATATATATATATCTATATATATATATATTATATATATATATCTATATATATATTTATATTAAATACATTTATATATGAAATTTCTCTCATTAAATATGATAATAATATTAACATAATATTGGTTTTTCTTTGTGTTTTTGATGACACCTCATATTAATTTTATATATATATATATATATTATATATATATATATATATATATATATATATATATATATATATAATATATATATTATATAAATTCTGTCATTTAAATTATTTTTAATTCAGTCATTTAATTTATGTCTTTAATATGTTATTTAAATTATGTCAATAAAAATACAGTGCCTATACTGTAATATGTATTTTAAATTATGTCATTTAATTTATGTATTTAAATTATGTCAATATAAATACAGTGCCTATACTATAATATTTAAATATGTACTTATAAATAGTGTCTATACTGTAATATGTATTTTAAATTCTGTCATTTAAACTATGTCATTATAATACAGCCTATACTGTATATGTAAATAAATATAGTACGTATACTGTAATACATATTTATAAATATAGTGCCTATACTGTAATATGTACGCTTTCAATTTTTGCAATTTAAATTCCTTTAAATTACATGTATTTAAATTCTGTATTTATTGACGATTTACGTACTTTGTGCAAACGCCACTCTAAGTCCAAGCCTAGCATGGGTTGATCGACTTAGGTGAGCCTACACTTATTCGGGGTCTAGTCAAGTCATATTGGACTTGATTCATTGCTTCGGTCCCGTATCTGGACTTCGATACAATTTCAAATACGCGGATAAATACATTAAATAATTATTTATTTAATTTCAGAATCTGTGATTTATGAACTGTAAATTTTAAGACAACTTTTTAATGCTGTATAAATTCTAAAAAAATTACTATAAAATACTATGTTATTTAAGATAATTTAATATAATTTTGTTAGGATTTAATTTACTGTTTTGCTACTGTTTAAAAATAGGAAACCAGAACTCATTTTCAATGTACACTTGTAAACTGATTTTTAATAAATACTTATACTGAGTTATAAATTCCAAAAAATTTATATTAAATTACTATAATTAACGAGGATCAATTCGGTATATTATTTCATATAAAACAGGACTGTATAACTATCTTAATAATTATTGGAACACAATGTATAGTCTGATTAATTAATTAATTAATATTGACTTTTGTGTTTTGTGTGTTTTTGGGGTATTTTAGTATCAAGACTCTACCCTACCTTAGTGTAGAGACCTACTTGTTAGTCTAGATGTTGTAACACCTCACTTTGGATTGCTAGAGCATCACTTAGCTAGTATCCTATTAGGAGCCGTGTCACACCATTAGTGTAAATATTAAATCTTAACTTAGAGACTGAGACTGTATATCATTTTAACAGGACACCAGACATCTATAGCTACATATTCTTATCCTTGCTTTGCTCGAGGCAAGTACCCCTATAAACTTATTTACTGTATATGATAATGAACTGTGAATGAACTATGTTAAAATAATACTTTATGGAAACTGCAAAGACATATCATTACATGCTTTATACGGATTCTCAGTATCTTCACATGCTTAGAAGAGCTTTTACATATCTCACATGATGGTTACTGGGACATGGGAGAAACTGATAGTTGAGTACGTGATTATGCCTCCCTTCTCCGTAAGTATGTACCGAGTGTAAGCCCCTAGTTTTTAAATATCAATTTTATAATTTAAATAGCATTTATATCTTTAAAATAAATTATTTTTATTATTAAGAATTTTTCTAGAATTTTTAAATGATTTCTAAATAATTTTTAAAGCTAAACATATCATTTTGTAATTATTTGAATTATTTTAATATTAATTTGTAATAGTTTTAATTGTTTTAATCACTATTTCCGATATTCGAATTGTCTGTACAAATTAATTTTTGCGCAGAGCAACAGCGGGGGTGTTTATGCAATTTCAAATTTGCATTTAACAAAGGCAGTTGGGTTTTGTTGTAATTATCGATTTGGAGGGGGGTTTCTGCAAAACCCTAAACCCGATCACCGCCCTGTCGTCGTCTCCGGCTAACCCCGGCCAAAATACTAACCCTAATCCTAATCTAAAACCCGAATTCGGCTGACTTTCTTCCCCTATAAAAGCCCCCGACCCCAAACCCTAACCCTAGACTCCCTATGACCGCCCCAACCACCACCACAGCGCCGCCCAACCCTATTTTCTTTTTCGACGATCGCCGGAACCCTAGATCTACCCTAGGTGCCTCCCCAGCCGTCGTCATCCTCTCCAACCACCCGCCGTTCGGTTCGCCTTGACGAGACGAACTTGGCTGAATTTTCTCAGGCTGCCTTCGACTTCTCCTCCGCCGTGCAACGCCCCCGAACGCCACCGTCTCTCAGACACGTACGTGTCTTCTCATCTTTCGTGTCGCGTTGTCTCTCGTATTCACATCACTGGACTCGCCAAGACACGAGGAACCCAGTGATGGACATGGACGCGGCTAGTTCGAGTCGTGCATGTCGTGCATGTCCCGGACACAGGATTCGACCCTTCTTCGTGTCCTTAACTGTCAGGACACGAAGTATATGTTATTGGGTTTAAAACCCATTAAATAAAACCATAATAAAATTAACCCAAACCCTATTGTAGAAGCATGGAATTTTACAACCAGAAAGACCATGCGCCAGACACTACATGCGCCAGGACTCGCACAGAACACTTCACAGCAAAGTCAATAACCATAGACATTTGAAGAAGGACTTTTTATTTATATATAAAAGTCTATACAAAGGAGAATTTCTACAAAGGAAAGATCCTAAGTCTACAACCAGCGGCCACCATGCGCCTCCAGATAGGCGCAGCAGTCATCATGCGCTGCCAGTCACCATGCGCTACCAGTTAGGTGCAGCAGATGTCATGCGCCTCCAACCAGGCGCATCCCGCCATCTCTTCAACAGCTCAGTTATGTGCATCCAGCTCAGTTATGTGCATCCCTTCAGCAGCCCATTTATGTGCCACTCTTCCAACCAGGCTCACCTGGCCGAGCAGGGGTGTGCCGCTCTTCCAGCCAGGCTCACCTGATAAATGCTTCGATACACAAAGCATTTAACCCTCTGGCTGGAACCAAGGAAGAGAAGAGCACCGCAAATCTGTGGCCAGGAGAGGCTTCGAAAGAGCCTCCAAAGGCCAAGGAAGACCGTGATCGAAATTACGACGAAAGGCAGCTTTCAACACAATCAGAGTGGGCAGCACCCACTTTGAAGGAAGAGAGAGCCTAGCACCGCCACTCCGATCTACGGCTCTTCCGGAACAACGGAGACGAGGCCCGAGCATCCCTATCTTGGATGCAACAGGCACCTTCCGCCTGCCTCAGAAGCCCTCGACTCCGTCTTTTGGATGTAACAGTCACCTTCAAGAGCATCAACGACGACATGGCGTCTCATCTTCACCCTCGGGAATACTTCGTCAACAGAATGCACCCGAAAACCCAAGTTCATGTTGGAGGTACGTGAGGGAATGAGAAGCAAACCTTCTCTCCATGCCACTATTTATAGGCCGGACAGATCAAACCTACGCGCCAAGTGGATGGCTCTTCGAATTCTGTGCAATGAACTCACATTAAATGGATGAACCGGACGCCTCGACTTCAGCCAAGCGGCTATTAAAAGCACTCGAGAAGCGAAACAGCCACATCATCAAAGACGTGTCGGATGCGCCGGCTGGTCAGCGCATCACACCTCTCAAACAGATGCGTCCTGTACCGAGCGCATCAAAGGGGATGCGTCCCCATACGCCTAGTGGAACGTCAACCGACGCGCCCACTCAGCTGTCCATCGAATGTCACCAACATTAAATACTGAACTGACAGAGTTGGCAGCATGCCTTCCCAAGTCTGAACGGCTGACAGCTTTTACAAAAAACGAAGCGTCCACAACGTCAGCATCATCATGACTCTATCCCGACGGCTACTGCCACGTGGCCACTCGACCACCCGCATGTGCCTCCGCGGCCATGCGCCCAAACCTGCATGCGCCTCGAAAGCCATACGCCTCAGACCCTTCACTGATCCCTAAAGACAGAAGAAGAGTCTCCAGTTGAAGCATTGCATGCGCCTCAAAAGCCATGCGCCCCAGACTGATCTCTGATCCCGAAAGACAGAAGGAAAGTCGCTCGCATGTGCCTCAAAAGCCATGCGCCCAGAACGGCTCGTGACTCCTAAAGGTCACGAGCCAAAATCTCATCATGCGCCCAATCCAAGGCGCATCCCACCAAATTATCCCCCCACCAAATCAGAGATCTCCGAGCCATGGGTCGACGACACGTGTCCTTTGACTCAACTCATCCAAG
Organism: Iris pallida; assembly: GCA_029216955.1. Classification (NCBI taxonomy): domain Eukaryota; kingdom Viridiplantae; phylum Streptophyta; class Magnoliopsida; order Asparagales; family Iridaceae; genus Iris; species Iris pallida. Next base: position 1,014,315 of record JANAVB010026400.1, read on the forward strand.
ATCTCAGCAACAGAAAGATCTTCTCCTCTGCTACGTGCCGGCTCACAACAGCAGTATGAAGAATTCAACCTCGCGAGTAGGGCGCATCATCCATGCGCCTCCATCAGCAATCTCCACGTGGCGTCCCCACGCACCGGTGCATCCTACATATGCGCGCATGAGCAGTCAACCTGCCCAGCTATAAATGGAGGAATCATCCCCTCCTTATACACACACAGAGAGACATACATACGAACAATCCAGACAGAGATCATCAGAGAGGCAGATACAGACACTCAACGTCTTCCTCCTCTCAGCCAGCTCCAGCACCCAGAGCAATCTACACCTTCAGAGAACCGATAACCGTCGTCAGCCCGTCAACGGAGTCAACACATTACCACTCACTCCATTGGCACTTAGGACCCAGATTAAACAAAAGTGTACTCCTAGGACTACATCTAAGTTCTATATTGTAACACTGTTCTGTTTGTATTAAGATTTGCAATCAAACGATTTTAATGGCAAACAAGCTGGCGACTCTGCTGGGGACTTCTTTTTCCTCTTCCGAGAAAGTTGTGTCACAGGCCGACGACGTGAAGGTGGGCTCCTCCCACAAGACGCTGGTCGTGCGCCTCAATCAACAGGCGTACGAGGAGTTCATTTCTGAAGGAAGCGCGAGTCCTTCGAAGCGGCTGCCGAAGCCGAAGAAGACCCGCCGTGTCTGGGTACGCAAGGTCGACGCCTCGGGCACCACCACTGAAGGGGATGTGCCAATCCAGCCCTCCCTTCCTACTGACGTTCTCAGCAACCAAGGTGTGCCCGCTGATGCAGCGCATCTCTCGGGGAAACGTGCGGCTGACCACATTCCCCAGCCATCTCCCTCTCAGGCGAGGAAGATGCGTCGATGGAGCAGGGGCGCAGCCAAAGCCCCGCGCATCACCTCTGATGCGCCACAAAAAGTCTCTGTCTTTGACAGACTCACTGGCTGTAAGGACGAGAAGAATTTGGATGCTGAGTACTATGTGCCCCAGCGGGCTACTACAAAGAGATCCAAGGTGGCACGGGCCATGTGCCACAAGCGTGCTATGCCAGCAGCAGGCCGGAGGCACGTGCTCACAATCACGCGCGGTACCGATAGCAAGCTGTACAAGGTCGACTCAGGTACTTCGGCACCAAAGACGAGTCGATCTTCAAAGTCCTCATCTCACTTGGGCGCATCCACTGCGTGCATAACCAAGTCGAGTACGGCAAATTCAGTGGTCTTGAACTCCCGCGCCTCCTCTGGTTGTGCGTTTGAGGTCCGTTAAGTCACTTCAAATGTTGTTGTTCCCCCACTACTGATCATGATGCCTGCTTGGTATTAGATCAGGGGGCGCAGCACTCACCTGTCCGCCCCGGCGTTTGGCCTTGCCATGCGCCTGAAGGGGGTGTGAGGGTAGCACTCTCCTCCAACGACCTGCGTAATATGATCACTCACAAGCGTCGGTCAGGAGAGTCGACCAACAAGCACGATGAGCCTCTCACGGGACATACTTGGCTGGTCACTATCAACTGCTGTGGCAAGGTGGCAGTACCACCAAGGCAGTCAGTCTTCCAGCGGCTGCAGTCATCGACACCCCACTCCGACATCGCCTTGGGAAGAAGGTGTCAACAGAACAGGAGCCAAGAGTTACTTCATGCAATGTGGTCTCCAACTCCTCATCACTCCGGAAGACGACTGGTAATTCCAAAAGCCAGCGAAGGAAAACCAAGGCAGCAGTCTCGACCTCCGGGGTGTTCGAAGGCACTCGGTCAAAGAAGAAGTTTTCGGAGGAAGCTGGGGGTAGTCAAACCCATGTTGAGCTTCCTTCCGAAGACGAAGATGTCCAAAGCACAGCTGCAGCGGATCTTCATCCTCGAGGCGAAGTCAGCCTCCCAGAAGCACCTCGAAACGAGGATGTCCCCCAGGACACATCTGGGGATAGAGACGAAGAGGCCCTTCAAGACGGAGTCGAGGACAATCAGCCCTGGCAGATGCGCC
>JANAVB010026400.1:1690141-1877206 GCA_029216955.1 Iris pallida
ACTCAAATTCGGGAAATAAAACTTTATTAAACTTTGAAATAAATACAACTGGAATTTAAATGTACTGAAATAAATATCTGAATTCAAATAACAGAGTTTTAACTAACAACAAATCTGGAAAAAAGAAAAGCTATCTAATCAGCCGGCTCATCGGCCTCAGTCCCAATGTCCTCCAATGGGGACTCTGGCAGCACTACAGGGTACAGAACGGGGTCGTAGTAACTGCTGTATAATAGCTCAGCATCCTTAATGTCCCCTAAAAATGTATCTCCAGTCAGGAGGGAGCAAAGTACAATTCATGCTAATTTAAACAGTTAAAATAAATAATAGGATCATGCACTTTTAAACAGTTTAGAAATGAACAATTTTCTAGCAGTAAAACAGTGTGATTTGAATAGGCAATGAATATGACCGGCTTGGGAGGTACAGTTGTATCCTATTGATACGATTCGGCTTATTCCCGTGTGTATGAGGGATAAGCTAATACTGGCCTAAGTTACAGTTGGATGTGGTCATAAACATTACTCTATTCCCCCAGTCCCCAATTAGTTACAGTAGTTGCAGTCAGTACTCTCAGGGAGAGTTTCGTGTTTGCATCGTGGTTTAAACTTGCAATAAAATGATTATTAAAATAACTGTAAACTAACACAAACTATACTTGCCTCAAAATGGACTTGACTGGAGAGGATGAAGACTTCAAGATAGAAATTCAGAATCGTCCTCGAATTCCTACATTCGAGAAATTGACTCAGATTCCAGGGTTACCAATCTAGCTACGCTAGTTGAAATCTCTAAATGAGTCCTAATCCATTTTAATTCTTATTTAACAAAACACAAACAGGATTATGATTATCGGTGCGTTGAATTTAATACGAGGGAAAAGATCATTTTAAACTTTGCAATTTGGAAAACTCGTCGATACCAATTTAATTGATTAAAACTTTGTATTTGAGTAACTATAAATATAAAACTAAATTTTTTATTTTAGTGAGAAATACATGATCGTTAATTAATATTAAAACTTGTAAATTTTAGGTGATAAAATCTTTATTAATTTTTATATGAAAATAACTTTTATTAAATTTATTCGTATGCTACAAAAACTCGCAAAATCAGCAAATAACCAAAAATCCTACGCTACCAAATTACAGTTACAGAACCAACAACCAGCTGGGCTTATGCCCATTACAATTTATTTACATAAATTGAAATAAGACAAAAACGGTCGTTAGTTCTAAACTTTCTAGAATTAATTATAAATAAATAAATAAAATAAGTTAAATATAAATATTTGATGAGGCTCAGATATGGTCCAATCGTCAACTAGGCTAATGCCTCAACGTCCGGGCGAAGCCGGTTTCGTTTGCACTTAGCCGGGGCCCATTGACCGATACGGTCGTCGCCCAAAATATTTAATATAATATTTTCGAAATCTATTTTAAATTCATTTTTAAAATATACTTTAAATTTACGGAAAAATTCGGCAGCATTTTCTCTATTTTTGGTCAACCCAAAAACTGGGAAATACGCCGATAATTTCCTGCAAATCCCAAACCAGGGAATCCCAAATATATATATATAAATAATCCACAACCAATCCACGGATTAATTCGGAACGACCCGAAACAATTTCGAAAGTCCGAATCCAACCAAAAACGTCATAGCACAATACCGAAAATATCCGGAAGCCAAAATATATCGAAAATCCATTTTCCGAAAAGTTCCGGAAAATCCAAACAATCAATAGAACCTTTTTGAAGGTTCCGAAAAATACGACGTCGCTAAAAACCGAATTCCCAGGAGGGAATCGGGGACCAATCTCATCATAGACTGTATGAAAACTAGAACGGGACAGGGGTTATACCTCGGGTTGCTCGGCTAGAGCTCTCAGATGCAAAATAAATAAAGAATAATCTGCGAACAGCAATTCGAGAAGATCCGGGAGGGCACTGGACATCGTTGTTCGAAAACAGCGGAGCACGAAAGCTTGCGGAAACCGAACAGAACACGGACAGCGCTAGAAACGCTGGAGGTGGGCAGAGGGGAGTAACCGAGAAGGAGCTCGGCCAGGGGCGCCGGGGAATCGCGCCAGGAAGAGTCGGCGAGGGGAGCCGCGGGCGGAGACAGCGCCGGAGGCAGGGTCGGCCGCACAGGGGTTCGGCCAGAGGGGGTTGGCCGGAGCTGCGTCGGGCGCGGTCGACGGGAAGGGCGTCGGCGGGTTGGATCGGGTCGGGGAGGAGCGCAGAGGGGTCGGGCGCTGCTGGAGAGTCGGGGCACGCCGGAGAGGGTCGAACGCGGCCGGAGAGAGGTCGGCGGGAGCTCGGCCGCGCGGTGGCCAGAGAGGGTCGCCGAGGATCCGCGGGGTGCTCGGGATTGGGTCCGAGGGGAGCTCAGAAGAGGGGAAAGTTTGGTGGGTTTTAGGGAGAGGAGAAATTTCTTCTCCTGTAAAGAATGTGAGGGAGTGGGTGTTCTGTAGGGGAAGAGTTGGAGGAAGGGAATATAAGGAGAGGAGTGAGTTGGGGAGTAGTGGATGGGAGAGGTTGTGGGGAGAAAAGAATGGAGAAGGGGTATACGTGGGTTAGGTGAGAGGGAAAAGTGCTGGTCCATCGTGACCAGCACAAAGGAAAATTATTATTATTATTTTTTTTATTTTTTTTAACAAAACCCAAATTAGAAATTAAGAAAATAGGATTGGGTCTGGGTTCGGGCTCGGGTCTGGGTTCGAGTCTGAGTCAACAACCAAAAGTCCATGTGAATTAATTTTCAAAATTAATTTTAACACTCAAAGATAATAATAATAATTATAATAAATATAATAACATAGAATATTAATTTCACAAAAAATGGGTTTCATAATCTTCCCTCCTTAGAAAATTTTGGCCTCAAAATTAAAGGCAGGGTTAGGAGTAGGATAAACTCAAATCAAGCAGTTATGGGTACTATGTCCGTAACTCAGGTTCAACAATAAAAATTTCCAAGGCAGTCGTAGATGAGACGGTTTAGGGACAAATTTTATTTATGATATCATCCATGCAGGAAAAAAAATACAAAAGCGAACCAAAGTACACGAGGTTGATCAGACCATCATGCACCGGTCCTGATTAGACAATATATTAGTGGGTGCACCCAATAAAATACTGTCATGATCAAGCTTGAAAAAGAGATAGCTTGCAAAACTAGGCTAACTTAGCAGCATCAGTCAAGTTTAGAACGAAAAGATAAGGAATAGAAGTTTACGTGATGGCTCAAATTCTGATCTTCTACTCACCTCTGACTACGCTTGCAACTGGTTTCTCTGGTACTGAAAGGTGGAGTCCAATCTCCAGCTCTGAATTATCCAAGGTGTGACTCGGATCCGGAATGTAGCGTCTGAGCTGTGATACGTAGAAGACGTTGCACACTCTCAAGATTAGCTGGTAGAGCTAACCGGTACGCTACTTCCAGCTCGCTTTAAAACTTCAAATGGCTTGATGTACCTGGCCTCAATTTTCCAGCTCCGTCAAAACTGAACGTTCCACTAGTAGGAGGAAAAACTTCACAGAAATGCTATCTCCTTCTTCAAACTTCACTGGTCGACGACTACTATCAACCCAATGCTTCTGTCTGTCTTGGGCAATCCTGAGCTCGTCTTTGATAATTCTCACCTTCTTTGCTGCATCGGTCACCATCTCAGATCCAAACAACGCTCGTTCTCCGTCGTCGTCCCAAACAAGTGGAGTGCGGCGATGACGTCCATAGAGTGCCCGAACGGTGTCATATCGATACTAGATTGGTAGCTGTTGTGGTAGGAGAATCCTACCAAGTACAAATGGTCTTCCCAAGACCCTCCAAATTCTAAGACGCAGGATCTCAGCATGTCTTCTAGCGTCTGGATTGTTCTCTCTGATTGCCCATCAGTCTGGGGATGGTAGGCGGTGCTGAACTTCAGTTGTGTTCCCAAACTGTCATGCAAACTCTTCCAAAAGTGAGAGGTAAATCTCGTATCTCTGTCAGATACAATACTTATCGGTACTCCATGAATCCGGTAGATGTGTCGCATGTACAGTGCTGCCAACTTCTCAGTGGATAGACCAACCTTGAAGGGGATAAAGTGAGCTGACTTCGTCACTCGGTCCACGATAACCCAAATGACATCCTTTCCTCCTTGGGATCGAGGCAGTCCCGATACAAAATCTACTGTTATGTGCTCCCATTTCTATTCTGGAATGTCAAACGGCTGCAATAGTCCTGCTGGTCTCTGTCTGCTAGCTTTAACTTGCTGACAAATTAAATATCTAGCCACATACCTGGATACATCCTTCTTCATTCCGTACCACCATACTATTGTGCGCATATCCCGGTATATTTTGTTGGCTCCAGGATGTATAGAATACTGCGACTGGTGCGCTTCTTGCATCAGCTCGTTCCTCAGTTCGCCAGTTGGTACGCAAAGCCTCGTACCATTCTTCAGTGCTTCGTCGCTGGCGATTGAGAATCCTTCAAGTGTTCCCGCCAGCACTTGATCTCTAAGTTTACAAAGCGTCTCGTCTTGGAATTGTGCCTCCTTGATTCTGTCCATAAGACTCGAACGCACTTACAACTGCATAAATGATGATTCAGCTCCTGGTACGATGGCTTCTCTTCCAAGTTTCTTCATCTCTTCTTCGGGCAGTACAATTTCCAATCCTACATTCTCCATGTCCTCCAGCAAATAACGCTCCTTGGTCAAGAACATAGCCATCGGGTATCGACTAAGTGCATCTGCAACAACATTAGCCTTACCCGGACAATATTGCAGGTTGATGTCAAAATCCTTCATCAGCTCCAGCCATCGTCTCTGTCTCATGTTCAGCTCCTTCTGAGTGAAAATATATTTCAGACTTTTGTGGTCTGTAAATATTTCCACTCTCTCTCCATACAGGTAGTGCTTCCATAGCTTCAAAGCAAATATCACCGCTGCAAGCTCCAAATTATGTGTGGGATAGTTCTTCTCATGAGTCCGTAATTGCCTAGATGCATAAGCAATTACTTTTCCATGTTGTTGAAGAACGCAGCCCAGTCCCTTACCGGAAGCATCACTATAGATTAAGAAACCGCCAGTACCTGCGGGTAGCGCAAGTATCGGCGCTTTTGTAAGCCTCTTCTTCAGTTCCTCAAAAGCTGACTGCAAGCTTCAGACCAAATAAATTCCTCGTTCTTCCTGGTAAGCTTCGTCATTGGTTCAGCAATCTTGGAAAAATCCTTCACAAACTTCCGGTAGTAGCCAGCCAAACCCAGAAAGCTTCTGATCTCTGCAACCGAGCTTGGTGCAGTCCACTTCTCAATAGCAGCTATCTTCTTTGGATCTACCGAAATTTCTTTCCCTGTGACAACATGGCCCAAAAAATTCCACTTTGTCTAAAAAGAATTCGCATTTGGATAGCTTACCATAGAGCTTCTCCTTCCTCAAAGTTTCCAGAACTTTTCTGAGGTGCTCTTCGTGCTCCTCTTCCGTCTTTGAATAGATCAGAATATCATTGATGAAGGCAACGACAATTTGATCTAGGTATTCATGAAAAACCTTGTTCATAAGGTTCATGAACACCGCAGGAGCATTTGTCAGTCCAAATGACATGACTAAGAATTCAAACTGTCCATACTTGGTATTGAATGCCGTCTTAGAAATATCTTCCTTCCTGACCCTGATCTGATGGTAGCCAGATCTACGATCAATCTTAGAAAACACCCTGGCTCTGTCCAATTGATCAAATAGTTCATCGATCCAGGGCAGAGGGTACTTGTTCTTGTTGGTGATACTATTCAGCGTCCGGTAGCCGATGCACATCCGCACTGTTTCGTCCTTCTTGTGCACTAACAAGACAGATGCTCCCTAGGATGAAGTTCCATCTTGGATAAATCTCGGAGCCTTCATTGATCTGGTCCTTTAACTTCTTGGCCTCCTTCGGGTTGGCTCTATAGCATCCCTTAAAATAGGGGAGAGCCGGAGACTAGGTCAATAGTGAACTCTATGTCTAGATCTGGGGTAATCCGGAAAGACTATCAGGGAAGACATCTACCATAAAGGTGTAACTAAGAATTTATTCATGTGGAGAATTATAGCAAAACTCTTATGATTGATCTAAGGACATCCTGTTACAACTTCTTATAACAATAGATAATGCTATTCAGCAGTCTTAGGTACTAATCTTCATAGTTCTGGCTCTTGCATGAGCAGTCTCCAATTGCTTCATCTTCCTCTATGATCCTCGAGTCTGCATCATGCCCTCCTGCAATGGGGGTAGGAGGCAAGATCTGCTTGATAGGAAGAGAGTCCCTAGGTTGCGGCGTAGCAGGTGTTGCTGGGATAGGTGCTTTGGTATAATGGAGAGATAAGAGGCAGTTCTTTACCCGATGTTCAGCGGATCCACATGCCAAACATTGTCCCAATCTCTTGCAACAACTAACGGTCTGATGACCAGGCCTCTTGCAGTAGTCACAAGCCAATAGCCTCTTACGACAAGACTGCCGGAAAGTAGAGTACTTGAGGGTACCCAAATATCTTCTAGATTCAGGGGTACCCCTCCTAGGGTGAGGTTCCGCACCAACTTGATTGGAGATAGCTAAGGCTACATCATTGACGTTCTTCATGACTTCTCTCGTGATATCCATCTGTTCCTGCTGGGCTTCAGCTTGAGCCTTCTGGGACTCCAGGATTTCTTGAAATAGGGCAACCATTTGGGAGGTGTTTGCTGGTATTGGTAGAGCAACAGGAATGGATACTCCACCAAGGAAATACAACTCAGTTTGAGAAGAGATAGGATTCACCAGTGTAGTGAAAACTTCACTGGATGCATCATGAGGACGGTCAATCAGCTGCGAGGGAATAAACCCTGGACTTGGTTGAGGAGATGGGGTATGATCCGGAGATGACACCTCATCGCCAGCAGGATTGGTCTTGTCAATGGCCATTCTCTGGAAGGTTTAGGATGCACCCATAAGCAAGGTAGCCTACCAGTCTATAATCAAACAAAAATATTTATTTATATATAATTCGAACCTATGTTGGGACAAATTAATGTTCTAATGTTCTAATTGTTTCTAAGTATGTTTTCCTAAGTTGTTGTTCGGCCTGTATGGGCCACCACTAAAAATATGTCACGACCCGATCCCAAATAATTAGGTCGAACCGGATCATGTCCAGCCTGTACCGTTGTTGAGACGATGGCAGTATGCTGTTCCATTAGCAGGTAACCATACAACAACATCTATATTTGTCACAACTCAAATTCGGGAAATGAAACTTTATTAAACTTTGAAATAAATACAACTGGAATTTAAATGTACTGAAATAAATATCTGAATTCAAATAACAGAGTTTTAACTAACAACAAAGCTGGAAAAAAGAAAAGCATCTAATCAGCCGGCTCATCGGCCTCAGTCCCAATGTCCTCCAATGGGGACTCTGGCAGCACTACAGGGTACAGAACGGGATCGTAGTAACTGCTGTATAACAGCTCAGCATCCTCAATGTCCCCTAAAAATGTATCTCCAGTCAGGAGGGAGCAAAGTACAATTCATGCTAATTTAAACAGTTAAAATAAATAATAGGATCATGCACTTTTAAACAGTTTAGAAATGAACAGTTTTCTAGCAGTAAAATAGTATGATTTGAATAGGTAATAAATATGACCGGCTTGGGATGTACAGTTGTATCCTATTGATACGATTCGGCTTATCCCCGTGTGTATGAGGGGTAAACTAATACTGGCCTAAGTTACAGTTGGATGTGGTCATAAACATTACTCTATTCCCCCAGTCCCCAATCAGTTACAGTAGTTGCAGTCAGTACTCTCAGGGAGAGTTTCGTGTTTGCATCGTGGTTTAAACTTGCAATAAAATGATTATTAAAATAACTGTAAACTAACACAAACTATACTTGCCTCAAAATGGACTTGACTGGAGAGGATGAAGACTTTGAGATGGAAATTCAGAATCGTCCTCGAATTCTTACATTCGAGAAATTGACTCCGATTCCAGGGTTACCAATCTAGCTACGCTAGTTGAAATCTCTAAATGAGTCCTAATCCATTTTAATTCTTATTTAACAAAACACAAACAGGATTACGATTATCGGTGCGTTGAATTTAATACGAGGGAAAAGATCGTTTTAAACTTTGCAATTTGGAAAACTCGTCGATACCAATTTAATTGATTAAAACTTTGTATTTTAGTAACTATAAATATAAAACTAAATTTTTTATTTTAGTGAGAAATACATGATCGTTAATTAATATTAAAACTTGTAAATTTTAGGTGATAAAATCTTTATTAATTTTTATATGAAAATAACTTTTATTAAATTTATTCGTATGCTACAAAAACTCGCAAAATCAGCAAATAACCAAAAATCCTACGCTACCAAATTACAGTTACAGAACCAACAACCAGCTGGGCTTATGCCCATTACAATTTATTTACATAAATTGAAATAAGACAGAAACGGTCGTTAGTTCTAAACTTTCTAGAATTAATTATAAATAAATAAATAAAATAAGTTAAATATAAATATTTGATGAGTCTCAGATATGGTCCAATCGTCAACTAGACTAATGCCTCAACGTTCGGGCGAAGCCGGTTTCGTTTGCACTTAGCCGGGGCCCATTGACCGATACGGTCGTCGCCCAAAATATTTAATATAATATTTTCGAAATCCATTTTAAATTTATTTTTAAAATATACTTTAAATTTACGGAAAAATTCGGCAGCATTTCCTCTATTTTTGGTCAACCCAAAAATTGGGAAATACGCCGATAATTTCCTGCAAATCCCAAACCAGGGAATCCCAAATATATATATAAAAATAATCCACAACCAATCCACAGATTAATTCGGAACGACCCGAAATAATTTCGGAAGTCCGAATCCAACCAAAAACGTCATAGCACAATACCGGAAATATCCGAAAGCCAAAATATATCGAAAATCCATTTTCAGAAAAGTTTCGGAAAATCCAAACAATCAATAGAACCTTTCCGAAGGTTCCGAAAAATACGACGTCGCTAAAAACCGAATTCCCAGGAGGGAATCGGGGACCAATCTCATCATAGACTGTATGAAAACTAGAACGGGACAGGGGTTATACCTCGGGTTGCTCGGCTAGAGCTCTCAGATGCAAAATAAACAAAGAATAATCCGCGAACAGCAGTTCGAGAAGATCCGGGAGGGCACTGGACAGCGCTGTTCGAAAACAGCGGAGTATGAAAGCTTGCAGAAACTGAACAGAACACGAATAGCGCTGGAAATGCTGGAGGTAGGCAGAGGGGAGTAACCGAGAAGGAGCTCGGCCAGGGGCGCCGGGGAATCGTGCCAGGAAGAGTCGGCGAGGGGAGCCGCGGGCGGAGACAGCGCCGGAGGCGGGGTCGGCCGCACAGGGGGTCGGCCAGAGGGGGTTGGCCGGAGCTGCGTTGGGCACGGCCGGCGGGAAGGGTGCTGGCGGGCTGGATCGGGTCGGGGAGGAGCGCAGGGTGATCGGGCGCTGCTGAGGAGTCGGGGCGCGCCGGAGAGGGTCGGACACGGCCGGAGAGAGGTCGGCGGGAGCTCGGCCGCGCGGTAGCCAGAGAGGGTCGTCGAGGATCCGCGGGGTGCTCGGGGTTGGGTCCGAGGGGAGCTCGGAAGAGGGAAAAGTTTGGTGGGTTTTAGGGAGAGGAGAAATTTCTTCTCCTGTGAAGAATGTGAGGGAGTGGGTGTTCTGTAGGGGAAGAGTTAGAGGAAGGGAATATAAGGAGAGGAGTGAGTTGGGGAGTAGTGGATGGGAGAGGTTGTGGGGAGAAAAGAAGGGAGAAGGGGTATACGTGGGTTAGGTGAGAGGGAAAAGTGCTGGTCCATCGTGACCAGCACAAAGAAAAATTACTATTTTTTTATTTTTTTTATTTTTTTTAACAAAACCCAAATTAGAAATTAAGAAAATAGGATTGGGTCTGGGTTCGGGCTCGGGTCTGGGTTCGAGTCTGAGTCAACAACCAAAAGTCCATGTGAATTAATTTTCGAAATTAATTTTAACACTCAAAGATAATAATAATAATTATAATAAATATAATAACATAGAATATTGATTTCACAAAAAATGGGTTTCACACTTGCATTCATATCTAGCATTAATTATATACTTTCATGCATATATTGTATATCATTCTTTCATTCATGCATTGCTTATATACATTGTATTAATTGTATTCCTACATGCTTGCATTCAACCATATATATACATTAATGTAAAGAGAATATATATCATATATATATATATTATTTCATCCATCTAACATATCATGCATTACATACTCTATATTCATTTAATATCCATACTACATAGGCTCATAGGTTACACAAAATGCATATATCGTATAGTCACTCTTCTACTTAAAACCAATATTGTACCAATTGGGCATTCACTAAATTCTAGGATTAAAGTATGTCATAGTCCTTCGTGTTAGCTTTCCGAAACTTCAAACGGATCGCATTTTCGTGTCCGGAAGCTCCCGAAATCGCGAAAATACCAAAACGCATTCGTCTTTCGTATAGCTGACACTCAAATAATTCTACAGAAAGTTACAGAAAGAATTTGGTTTATTAAAATATATATTTGGAAATCTAACTTCTATACGGTTCTTTTAAAAAAACGGGAGATAAATCGGAGTTCTAAGCTAAAAGTTATGACATTTCTAAGTTGCTTTGGTTAATAAAAACGTGGATGAAAATTATGACGGATTTAGGTAGTTTGAGACAAAAGAAACACAAGTATATAACATAATATATCAAGAACTCACTCTCTACACTAATATATATATATGAGACACTATAGAACACATCTCCAATACAAAAAAATATGAGATTAAACATGTAATAATTCATTCATACATAACAACAACACATAGTGTGTCCAAATTTGGGGTTTTCTCATATAGACACAACCACACACAAAGGACACTCCTATGACCTCCAAATGGACACGAAATGGATACAAATGGAGATACAACCATGGGGGTCATTCCTATAGGTTCAAAATATTCCTATATGCACGTAGGGATGGATTAGAGGAGAGATTATACCTTCCGAAAGAGAAATTCAAAGGAAAATCCTTCCGATACGACACCGACACGTAGAGATTCTAAAAGGACACGAACAAGCTCCGAATCCTCCCAAACTTGGCTAGCATCCTCTAACCATGGAGTAGAGGAGAAATGAAGAAAATTTGGTGGAAGAAAGGGTTGATTTGGAGATGAAATCAATGGAGGTTCATCTCTAAATTAATTTGGGGAAGAACAAGAGAGAGAAAGTGGATAAAAATAAATGAATGAAGGAGTGACTCACTCCTTATCCCCCCCATAGATGGCTGCCCAAAAAGGGTGAGGTGTCCCCTATTTGAATGTCCAAAATGCCCTCTACTAATCTATTTAATTTAAATTAGGAATGGGTTAAAGGTTGAGGTCAATTTAGTCTAGTTTAAGTCTCTAATTAAACTAAACCTATCCATAAATAATTAGTCTAACTACTAACTAAAATTAATATCATGTGGACTAAAATTAATATCATGTGGGCCATGCCTAACTAGTGTGTGGGTCCCACTAGAGTCAAACTACCCCCCGGGTCCCCGTTTCAAGTCGGATTGAGTTGAAATTCGAACCCGACTCAAATAACCCCAAAACAATATCATAAATAATAAAATAAATTTCAACCCCAAAATAATATCATAAATAATAAAATAAATTTCAAAAATATTCAAAAATATAAAATGACAAAAATATCCCTGTTTCTGAAAATTGGGGGTGACAAATCTATCCACCTTAAAAAAATTTCGTCCTCGAAATTAAAACAAAGCAATCACAGGAAACACATGCAGAAAACAATCTCATTCAAATACTTTTCAAAAAAAATCAGCAATAAAAAAATCTCTTTGAGGCACATCAAACATTTGTAAATAAAAAATGATACGTGTCCGCTACGGACACAAAACCATCACAAAATCACACCTATCAAAGGTCAAAATCAACAATCACCAACGCAATAAATATCAAAATAATTTAAAGAGATCAAATGCAAAATATCCTTAGGCCAGAAATGACATTAAAATATCCTAATCATATGGTTAGGCTCTAGGTCAAACAGTCTCTAGTGTTTCACTAGCAAAACATCAAAATCACAAGTCATGATTTTAAATAGTTTTAAAATGATTTAAAAATTACCAAAAATTATATCATGATTTAAATGTTAAATCAATAAATGATTAAAATTACAAAATTTCAAAATTACCCTCATTTTTGAAAACTGGGTGTTACAAGTCTACCCACCTTAGAAAAATTTCGTCCTCGAAATTAAAATGTTCATACTCCTTCTAGGTCAAACCCCCCACAATCAAAGTCTCAGAACTTAAACAATCATACGATTTAAAAGGATGACATACATGGTCATGGCATACGGTGGTAGTGAAAGTCTCATCTAAGTATACTAGTCATGCTAAACCAAAACGGTCGTAGGGTATCAAAACACACAAGCAATCTAGGGTGCTAAACTAGAAAAGATACAGAAATAACAATCATCAAGACTGTAAGGCAGTCTACCATCCTATATGAAAACTGGTACTTATCAAAATAAAATAAAGTTAACTACCATTTATCTAATAAGGGGTACAATTCAAGAAAATCACAATCAAAAGTTAAAGAATGAAAGCCAATTGCATGGAAATCCAATCACAATATATTTATATATATAGCGTTAGAGAGGGAAAAGCTAGCATTATGTACAAGTTATGTAGTTCGTGTGTGTATGGGTGTATGTGGACATGTTCATATGGTTAGATAATAGGCGTGTATGTATGTGAAATATACATGAAAGTGCATAGGAGGATTTGGGTTTCAAACAATAACTATCAAGTTACACTACTCATGGCATATTGGTTAACAATCTATAATGCACAACCTATTTACTCATAGCATGCATGGCTAACCATGTATATATGTATATATAAAGAGGTAGAAATTTAGTTATGTATCTATATACATTATAACATGTATGCCTAAGCTCTATATATATCTATATAGATATATAATCATGACAAAGAGAGGAAGAGTTAGGTTTACATGGCAGTGTATACTAAGTTAGGGTGTGTGTGTCCTTGTACAGGGTATAGCTTTAGTATTGAAAGGTTAACTCCAGTTTTAGTTCAGCATTTACATACAAAATCTGAAAATAAGCTAACATTTAAACCAGTGCAATATTAACATAATGCAGTTTCAAATTTTAGGGGTTTGAAACATCATAACTAACTCAATGCTTCCAATACATCCTAACATGATAGAGAAGAAACCCTAACATACTATCCATACATTTAGCTATGCATACAGTACAATATTACATATTAAATATGAAATTGAACTAAGCATTGGAAATCAATGTGAACATGTTAACATGTATTCAGTTTTAGGATTTGGAGAAATTCGAACATCAACCAACCCAATGTTTATCACAACCTAACATGTAAGAATATGAAACCTAAATTTATATCCCTACATACCACAATGTATATAGCTCAAAATATTACATTTTTAAAAATAAAAAATAAAACAGCAAATTGAAATAAATATTTGGAATCCAGTATTAAGGGTTAATATGCACACAGTCTTAGATTTGACAAATTCAAACACAAAAGTCAACCAATTTTTTTTGAATTGAAACCCTATTTATAACATACATGTGCAGTGATGTAAACATAACTAATAACATGAAATTTATATTTGAATTACAAATTTTAACTGGAAATGCAGAGAACCAGTCTCTGTTACTGTACTGTATCAAAAATATTGGGGTTTTGAAAATTTAAACATTAACAACATATTAATATGTATTTAGATAGGTTGGAAATCAAAGTGTAGCATGCATACGTGTCAGACAAAGAGTCTGTGTCCACTATATATATATTCTCATGTCCCAATATAAAAATCAAATTCTATATCAAGACCAACATTTAGATTCCTACCAAGATTGCAAAGCAGGTGATTGATGTAATCAAGACAGTTTTATTATTATTATTATTTAATACAAGAAAAATAGCAAGAAGGAAATAATTATAAAATCTGTTCTGCTTATCTGTTTAAAAGAAGGAACCATTTTAAAACCAGAGCTATAATATCAAATCCAAGGTAAGGTCTAGCAAAATCATCGATTCATTATTTTAAGAAGAGATTCATAGTAAGAAGTTACACAAAGGTTTATAATACAGCTAAAGCTACTCCTACTCCTAAGTTAAATAATGAGAAACAAAACAAACAAAACAATTTTTTTTTTGAAAGACTGAACAAAGGTAAAGAAAACTTGTTCAAGAGCATTTAAGGTACAATCTGATAATGATATGCGTATATCCAAAATCATGGTGCTCCAAATCCTCGTCATACTAGTAAGCAAGGCTACGATAATCACAGAGTCCTTGACTAAGGTACATACCATTAGGTTCATGGTATTTAAAATTTCCGTATTGCCGCATGCGACGGCAAAAACCTTAAATTTCTACACCCGAGAAATAGATCCAAAATCTGACTATATGTCCTCACTATGCCAGCTAACATGACTATCGAAGATTCTAGATCCCATAACTGAGGTGACCTAGCCCATATGATTTTTTTTCTCAGAAGAAAAAAGCAAACATAACACAGGAACAACAGAACAAATTGATCAGTCAACAAGGAACAGATGGAATCGAATTTTAAGATAGTTATAAAAGACAATTGCGGGAATAGAATAGAGAAGAACGGAACTTGCAACAAGATCTCTAATGGTCTGTGCATCCTCGACTGTCCTGATGATAGCTCGCCCTGCTGGTTTTCCCTGGTCTGCTGATGATGCTGCATGAATCGCTGCTGCTGAGAGAAATCAGAAATGACGGGAGAAAGTCTCTGTACAGGCAGAGGTGCACCTCTAATGTAGCAGAAATGCCAACCTAAGTCGATACAACAGAAGCTACGGTATCGAGGCCCTGTTGAACAGGACGAGAGGTGGCCAACCTCTCGATAGTATCCCCCGAACCGGAGCGATGAGATCGCGTCTCCATAACCATCATGAAGACAGATCAAAACAAGAAGCAATTTCTGAGAATGAAGCGAAAAGTCAAAGAAGGACAGTTTATATTCAAGGGAAGTCAATAAGCAATAATTTAGATAAAGGAATCTGATTAAGAGTTTTTCCTAATGTGATTGAGTACCTCAAAAATAATCCTAATCCTACTGCAGGCTGTAGTGATACTCTAATTCGAATACCACTACATAAACTTGACCTGCATGGGCCACCACTAAAAATGTGTCACGACCCGCACCCACTGTGAGGGTACGAGCACGTAACAACGCCCAGCCTACGCCGCAGTATCGACGGTAGAACGCTGTCCTAGGTCAAACATCTAACAATATAAGGTACATGTACAATATATACTCTCCGAATGGAGGTGACATAGCAAATACAGTCTCAATCACAACTAAGGTAGAGCATGAAAAGATAGATTGATAGATATATAACCAGAATGGAAACTCAGAGATACAATCCAGAAGTCTAAGTGTCTAAATAAAATACATATCCCAAATAACATCTCAGAATCTCAATACAGTAATCCAGGAAAGATAATAAAGACATCCTAATCTAGGGGAGTGTCATCAACTGCTAGTGGGTCCAAGTCACAAGTGTCTAAAACTGTACCATAGTGGGTAGACACCAGAGCCTCATCATTTACTGTAAAATTTTCAACAGGTCCAGTCAGGACGGGAACGAGCACATATCTCTCAAACAGTTCATAGCAGGTTAGGAGTATAAATCATGCAATAGAGTAAAATACAGGAAGTGTTGAATGGAAGTACGAGTAAACAGGAGATATTTTGTAACTGAAAGTAAATACATGATAGTAGAGACTGTAAGTGGCTACGTAATTTAGAGTACAATATGGTTATGTAAACGGCTTAGGGGCACATGAATATAACTAAGGAGGCACATGAATACAGCTACTGGGGATAGTGTTCACGTAACCAATTCTACTCATCCCGCCCCAATCAATACACAAGGATCCATTCAAGTTACGTTATAGGCACATGAATACAGCTAAGATACGTGAACTCATGTAATGAGTAGTACATGAGGCACATGATAAAGTACATGAAAGCACATGAGAACATGTAAAAATATGAACTAGTACGAGTACAAGGAGTACCTGATGCACATGATAAAGTATATGAACATAAAATACCTGATGCACCCGTAGAGGGATAACATCTCAGGAAAGGATCCATATAGTACTAATCCGTGAAGATACGTGTCAGCATCAAGTAGAGTAATCTAGAACAAGAATATAATCCAGGTAAGTATGAAAAGATTTGAGAATATACTCGCCTGTAACCTAAGAATCTGGAGAATATATACTGTCCGAGGAATGGTATATGTCTCCTATAGAAAAGTACAAGTCACTATAAGTCTAAAATGATATAACAGACTGCAACAATGCATCTACATAAAGTTTAGGGTCAAACTGGACTAAAGTCAACTCTTGGTCAACTCTAGTCAA
The DNA here is from genome assembly GCA_029216955.1 of Iris pallida. NCBI lineage: Eukaryota > Viridiplantae > Streptophyta > Magnoliopsida > Asparagales > Iridaceae > Iris > Iris pallida. The sequence goes on from JANAVB010026400.1 coordinate 1,706,688, forward strand.
CTAGACTAGTCAAACTAGGTCAACTAGGTCAAGTTCTAGCCCAAATAAGTCTAACAAGTCTTACTAGGCCTAACCAAGCCTAGGCTAGCACTCACACAATCACAAGACAATATGAACCACAACAATGCATAATATAAAATCGATAATATATATAAATATATACCTTCATACATACATGCATATCCACATTACATACATATTTATATATATAGGCATATGTTACATCATGCATATTTACATAGTTACATAGATATATACATTCATGCACATTTACATACATACTTTTATACATTATATATGTTAACATTCATTACAATACATTATATTTTACTTATACCTTTGATTGATTCATTCATTCATATATGACATTCATTCATGCATTTATACATTCATTCATATCCCATATACATACATATTTTAATTCAGGCATTATATCCATTCACATATCATTAAGTTGCATACATATATTTATTTTTATTACATACATGTCATTCATGTATATTACATACTTACATGCATCTATACATTATATATGGATACAATACATTATCTTGCATGCTTGCATTCATATATTATATTCTATATTACCTATATACATGTATTTCCTCCATTCATTCATGCTTGCATCATATACTCTACATTACCATAGATGTTATCATTATATATTGCATTACAATATTTATACGTTATGTATTCATATCTATCATTACATATATATCTTGCATTCATATCTAGCATTCATTATATACTTTCATGCATACATTATTTATCATTCTTTCATTCATGCATTGCTTATATGCATTGTATTAATTGTATTCCTACATGCTTGCATTCAACCATATATATACATTAATGTAAAGAGAATATATATCATATATATATATATATATTATTTCATCCATCTAACATATCATGCATTACATACTCTATATTCATTTAATATCCATACTACATAGGCTCATAGGTTACACAAAATGCATATATCGTATAGTCACTCTTCTACTTAAAACCAATACTGTACCAATTGGGCATTCACTAAATTCTAGGATTAAAGTATGTCGTAGTCCTTCGTGTTAGCTTTTCGAAACTTCAAACGGATCGTATTTTCGTGTCCGAAAGCTCCCAAAATTGCGAAAATATCGAAATGCGTTCGTCTTTCGTACAGCTGACACTCAAATAATTCTACAGAAAGTTACAGAAAGAATTTAGTTTAATAAAATATATATTTGGAAATCTAACTTCGATACGGTTCTTTTAAAAAAACGGAAGATAAATCGGAGTTTTAAGCTAAAAGTTATGACATTTCTAAGTTGCTTTGGTTAATAAAAACGTGGATGAAAATTATGACGGATTTAGGTAGTTTGAGACAAAAGAAACACAAGTATATAACATAATATATCAAGAACTCACTCTCTACACTAATATATATATATGAGACACTATAGAACACATCTCCAATACAAAAATATGAGATTAAACATGTAATAATTCATTCATACATAACAACAACACATAGTGTGTCCAAATTTGGGGTTTTCCCACATGGACACAACCACAACACAAAGGACACTCCTATGACCTCCAAATGGACACGAAATAGATACAAATGGAGATACAACCATGGGGGTCATTTCTTTGGGTTCAAAATATTCCTATATGCATGTAGGGATGGATTAGAGGAGAGATTATACCTTCCGGGAGAGAGATTCAAAGGAAAATCCTTCCGACACGACACCGACACGTAGAGATTCTAAAAGGACACGAACAAGCTCTGAATCCTCCCAAACTTGGCTAGCACCCTCTAACCATGGAGTAGAGGAGAAATGAAGAAAATTTGGTGGAAGAAAGGGTTGATTTGGAGATGAAATCAATGGAGGTTCATCTCTAAATTAATTTGGGGAAGAACAAGAGAGAGAAAGTGGATGAAAATAAATGAATGAAGGAGTGACTCACTCCTTATCCCCCCCATAGGTGGCTGCCCAAAAAAGGTGAGGTGTCCCCTATTTGAATGTCCAAAATGCCCTCCACTAATCTATTTGATTTAAATTATGAATGGGTTAAAGGTTGAGGTCAATTTAGTCTAGTTTATGTCTCTAATTAAACTAAACCTATCCATAAATAATTAGTCTAACTACTAACTAAAATTAATATCATGTGGACTAAAATTAATATCATGTGGGCCATACCTAACTAGTGTGTGGGTTCCACTAGAGTCAAACTACCCTCCGGGTCCCCGTTTCAAGTCGGATTGTGTTGAAATTCGAACCCGACTCAAATAACCCCAAAACAATATCATAAATTTCAACCCCAAAATAATATCATAAATAATAAAATAAATTTCAAAAATATTCAAAAATGTAAAATGACAAAAATACCCCTGTTTCTAAAAACTGGGGGTGATACCTGGAAAGCACGAGCATACAGATTCGTATTGTTCGTTCGGAGATTCCACTATACCCTTTTCACTCAGGAAAGCCACTGACGCCTATATTCTTTGTCTTGAATCACAGAGGAAGGACAAGAGCTCGGACAACAACTATCACAACTGGAAATGCTAGAACTACTTACTAGCTATCTGACAGTAGTGAAGATATACGAAACAGGAGATATGCGAAAGAGGTAAGCCCTAGAAGGATGCCCTCGCTCTATTGGCAAAACGCTTCGAAAGAAGAACGTATCGCCAAGGCCCCGATTTACTTTCACTTTCTGCTTATTTATGGAATTGTTTTGAGTATTTTATACTATCACTTTCTGCTTATTTATGGAATTGTTTTGAGTATTTCAATAGGCTATCCTCCCATGAGGAAAAGCATGAAAATAGATCTATCTCTCATGGAAAAGCTTTTGAGCTCGGGCTCCTACTAACAAACTTGGTCGAAAAACCCAAGTCTTGATGCCAATGTTGGCCCGTAAACCCTTTCTCAATGAATGGAGAGAAAGTTCGCAAATAACCTGGGTTTCAGATAATACATGAGGTGCTAATCTCCGTTTCTTTCTTCATTATATGAAATTTGGTGCGATATCTTACCTATAACAGACCGAACACTGCCTTTCACCTCTTGCTTGGGCACCCCTCTTTTTTTTCCTTCCTGACTTGTGAACGGCCTTTGGAAAAAGATGCCTCCAGAAACCATTTAACATTATTCGAGTATTTCGAAGAGCATTTTCTACATTTTGTATTTCAACGTTAATTTCAGCACACGTGCAAGTTTCCCTACATATGGCTCGTCCGTGCTTTTTTTCGAGGCGCTGCCTGTGACTCCGCATGGGAAAGGGGGCTGAACTGCAAACTTTCGTGTTCAGAGCATTACATTGTCTGCTTGAAGTTGATCAAAAGGGCTTAACAGCGCCTACGATCAGGGCTACCGACTCGGGGAAGGAATAAGGGGGGCTCATTTCGTAACGTATTTTTTCATAAAGAAAGAGATTTCATCACCTTGGACAAATTGTATTTCTTTTTTCTATAATCTAACCAATGTAGGTCTTGCGCTAGTATGACAGGCCCATGTTCTTCTCTTGCTGATTTGGGAGATGGTTTTCCATTCTGTTGTGTAATGGAAATAGCGTGACTTCTTTCTTTATATTGTTCCTATTTGAATAAAATGGGCTCGGCATCTTATCATAGTACGAAAATGGGAGTGGTTGTTCGAGATCTACTTCACTGGCGGATAAATGCCTTGACTAGCTTCCTGCCTCAGCTTGCACAGGACAGACCAAGGCAACTCGACCCATGCCATCTCTTTGGCTGCTAGAGGGGAATAGAACCTCTCGATGTCTTGTTTGGTAAACGGGATTTTGACCCAGGCGCCGTAGTGTTTGTTGCCTAACCGTTCGGCCAGATATGTCGGATGCGAGATCTTTAGCTACTTGTATCGATTTGCCACAGTGTGGTTAGATACAATACGTGGTTATTTTTTAATCCATAATACCCCTTTTGTTTAGTTTTACATCTCTATCCTCAAATAACAAATTAAGTTCGTATAGGCATTTTGCACGCAGCTATTTCAATAGCTGCTCTGGCTAGAGCCAGAAGACTGCTTCGATTCGTTTGCTTTCCCTTTCTCACTCCGCCTCACTTCGCTGTATTCGCCTTCCATAAGGAGGTTGTCGGTAATATCTTTAGAAACAGCCAACAACTAGAGAATGCTATACGGGACATTCACGTTGCAACATTGGCCTTCTTTATGTGCTCTAGTTGAATTGGTTAAACAATCACTTGCAAGTTATTGAATATGAAGGCTTGCATATGATATGTTTTGAGTGTGGAAAATACGGGCACCGACGAATAAGATGAAAAAGGCCATCATTGAGGCAAACAATGCAATTGCTTCGGTTAGAGCAAAGCCCAAAATGGCATAACCAAATGATTGTTTAGCTTTATTAAAGGATTCTATTTGTACAAAACAAAAAAGGAAGAGATAGGGCTTGGATTCAGATGAATGAAGGATAGGCACTCAGATCCATGCGTCATGAATTGGATGACAGGCACAATTTTTACTAGTTCTCCGCACTACTTTTCTTCAGTTGAAGACTATCATGCCTATTTAGTGAAAAACTGGCTCTGGCTACCTTGCGGGGCGACCAGCAAACGGCTTCAAGACCTTTCGTTTCGAAGCAGGAGCGGACACTCTTTTTTTATCTAAAGGCGAGCGTTAGTGAGGCGACCGTTTAGGGAGCTAATAGAAGGAAGTAGGGGAGGCCCAGCGGGCGAACATGCCGGGCTCTGGCTCCGCGCACCTGCGGACACCTTTCGAAGCACTTTCACGTGAGGGATAATCTAATTCCTTCCGCATTCGAACGAGTTGCAGACCCACCCAGTAGGAGTTTTAAAATCTCTCAGGAATGAAGTCAAATTGGCGGAGGGGGGTAAGGTCGATCTTCAATTTTATAGATGTTCGATGTCATGAAGTTTCTCTTTATCAAAGTTCCCAGGAGAGAAAATAGAAGATTATCGACTATACTTCTCACTCTACCGAAAAAGCGCCTGGAACGTAAAGGAATCTACGAGTAGTTTCAACCCTTTAAACCTACAAGAATGAATGTTGTCAGTCTCAACTGCAAGGCTGACAGAAGTGCCCAAACAACCACAATATTCACCACTTCCAATTGAAAAACAAATTGTGGCAAACCCTTGGGTAAAAATGGCACTTGGTATGGTTATTGCACTTAAATCATTTTTATGATTTCGCATCTCTCTTACAAAACCTTGCTCCAAGCCCTCTTGCTAGATCTACTACCATAGCGCGAACGAGATCCGGGACTGGAACCAAGCCTGGACTATCTTTTTATCCAACTTGGAGTATAACTGTGACTCGAACCTGGCATAGCTGCTATATTTTGATTCACTACCTCATTGATAGATAGGACAAGACGAGCTTACCAGAGTCATTTCGGACAGCAAGTTCTGGGTACGGAGCGAAGACAGTGAAAGCATGACTAATGAAAATCTTATATAAATAGATAGTAAGGAGGAATAAGGCTAAGATCTCAAATCTGGAGATAGAGGGCTGAAAAGAAAGTCGCTAGCGCCCTAGAGCTTTGAAGCAGGGCGAGACTGAAGCGTTGAGCATCATTTCCTTCCCCAATTACCTGTTTCTCCTCACATGCAAGAATGGACCTTAGCCACGAGTTGTCCGGCCTAGACGCTGATAACGCGAATACACTTGGGCCTAGGGTTGGACGCAAATCTGTGGTGAAGATTTTCAATCGGATACCAATGGATGCGTTTGAAAGCCTCGAGTTGACTCTTGCAGAAAAATGGACGTTGGGAAAGGTCTGTCTTGTGTCTCCGTAACAAATGGTCCATTTATTTTTGGGCGAACGACGGGGATTGAACCCGCGCGTGGTGGATTCACAATCCACTGCCTTGATCCACTTGGCTACATCCGCCCCTGAGATCACATGATAAGAATAAGTGTTGGTGAGTCTCATCTGCTGAGTTGCACAATACACAAAGACCATCATTTCATCTTTCTCTTTGTTGAAGCATCTCCTTCGTTTTTAACTTCCCAAGTGTGGCTTGCCAGCTTCAACTGCTAGCAACAATCGTTCCATTCGGACATAGTCAAAGAATAGGAATCGAATGCAAGTTCATGCTTATCCGGTCTTAGCAGCAAATCCTTCTCTATTATACGATCTCGTCTAAGGTTTTCACTTCCGCTTATGGTAAGCAAACTCTTTCCCGGCAATGTCAGATCATGAAGAGCCGGCTTGACTTTTGCTCTTATCGATGTGATCCTTCATCTCGAGTGTTGTCTTCTTTTGTTTCCTCTATTAGTAGTCCGCTTGACTTCCTCTTTGGTCGAGTAGTTTGTCCATTTTCTTCGCATTCTATTCTGATAAAGGGCTAGGCGATGGAATCCCTAATCAAACCTTACCTTAGGCTTACGACTGCTTCGAGAGCATCTAGAGCAGGGCATTCTAACAGTGAATGAGGAATGATTTCACTACTTAATAAGAGAAGCATTGGGATTTCCTTGATTTAAGGGTACGTACTCATTGTGGAAGTAGAAGGGAATTACTCCCTCTTTATGGCAGCTATCTCTTCCTAAACAGTAGAGAAAGAAAGCCCGCTTACTCCAGCACCTCTATTGCTTTTGAAAGATAGCTATTTCTCCGCTTTGATGCTTTCTTCCACTGATTCAACAGCAGCTCCCATTCCTGCAACATTCGTTGCTTCCTCAACAAGAGATTTGTTGTTTTGTCTGCTTCAATAATACCGCTTATCCTAGTGAGTTTGACGGGCCCACCGAGCCAGAAGCTTCTCAAGCTCAAGCATTGACTTTTCTAGTTAGAAACCAAATAGGGCTAACGTGGGATCTGCTCAAGGACCTACTTACTGGTTTAGGTAAATATATCATGCGTTCCCCGACTAGATAAGTTCTTTTTGGAGGAAAAATGATTTTCAAAAATGATCGAAAAAAATGCACCTCTTAAGGGTTTTGATGCAAAAAAAGACAAAACGGGACCTTGTATTTTTTGTTGAAATTGGATGGAGAATGGAACCTCTCGACGTCTTGTTTGGTAAACGGGATTTTGACCAAGGCGCCGTAGTATTTGTTGCCTAACCGTTCGGCCAGAGATGTCGGATGCGAGATCTTAATTGAAGTAGGAGAGTGAGCTTGGAGTTTGGCCAATTGCTCTCGGAGACCAGCTAGGCAAGATTCCGCTTTGGTTGCTTCCTCTGTGACTTCTTTAGCTGCTGCTGCTTTCTTGAGTAGCTGGTCCAGCACCGGTGGAATTTTCAAGTTTGCTGCAATATGCTTAGAGCAGAGCCACAAGAATGCCATTAAGGCTCAAGGCCCAGTGGAGCAGTTTAACCTTCTATCCTCCCAGGCACTTTTTAGTAGAATTTCTATCGAAAGTTAGACTATGGCTTTCTTATTGCCCACTAAAACTTGAGTGAGGGGTAAGTTACTCGGATAAGGACCGGGCTAGAATTGATCGAGAGAGGGAAAGTAGCAGCTTATCTATAGTAGGGGAGTTTGGCTGCCGTGTGTAATTCCGAGACTGTTGGGCTATCACGAAAGCAAGTTGGAAGAGCAGCAGTTTACTCAGTTGATCGAGAGAAAGCGCCCGTGGACGATGCGTAGGCGGAATACGACTAGGGTTCCGACGACGAACAGAGGGAAGGCGAGCGAAGTGAGCTAATACTGAATAATCGAAATGAGGCTAACGTAGTGATATTAAATTTGTTACTATATTTAGTATTAATTAAAAGTAGGAAGTGGTTAATGAATGTCACGGCCGAGAACCAGAATACTGTAGAGCGGAGGGCGATAGGCCCGCTACATATCTCAGAATACTCGGTACCCTAAGATATGCTCATTGTTGTATAAGACATAGGATTTACTCTATAATCCATTGGTTAATACTAGATCGAACAATCCTAAGTGCCTCAATCGGGAAAATAAGCTACATAATGTATGCTCATTATACAAATAATAGGAAACGTCACTAACTAATAATATATAGATGTTCATGGAGCGAATAATACAAAATGGAATAGTAGCAAGAATAAACAGTTATACTTGATTATGTCTAGATGCTAGAATATATAAAATCATGTTCCCTTAGGTAGAAAATATGATACCAAAATACGAGCTAACACATGCTCTGTGGCTAAACGCCCCTAAGAATAGTAGAAAGAATAAACAGTTATATTTGATTATGTCTAGATGCTAGAATATGTAAAATTATGTTCCCTTAGGTAGAAAACATGATACTAAAATATGAGCTAACACATGCTCTGTGGCTAAACGCCCCTAAGAATATAAAAATGTTCAGTAGGAGAAAAATATAGAACCATACTCAAGCACTCGGGTGGTGGTCCTTCAGGTGCTGACTATCGAACGGAAGGTATGATAGATCCTCATGCTCTGCTATGAGATCTGACCATCAAAACATGTGGGGTCAACTCCAGATAACAAATACCACAAGGAAAGCTATATGATGCACTAAAACCAGAATACAAGCATATAAAGAAAAGTAGTAAAGAAATAACAATAAAGAAGGAAATTGAATAAGCAATAGTAAACTAGAACTGTAAACTGATACTGAAAGTTGAAATAGTAAACTAGAACAGTAAAAGAAACCATCTATCAACCTCAACCAATCATGAACTACGACTTGATAACATTAACTAATTAGGCTTTTCACATTCCTGATTACTATCACATAAAATTGAGGTTCAAAATGAAACATGATTGTAGTCTATCCAGGTTATCCAGGAAAAACAGTAATCAATAATATATGTATCACCAGTCGATGAGATAATAATAATCGGTACAGTATTATATCACTCGATGGTGAGCTGGAAGTGTGTCTCTTACGACGAAAAGATCCAAATTCATAAGTGGCCAGGATGCCGGGATTGTATACAACATAGAAATATCTCATCCTAATGAATCTAGGTGAGCATTCTAGTTATTAATTCTAGAACATTTTTATTTCAATTCCCAACTTTGGACATCCGTGGAATCCATCATATATTTGGTTCAACTCGAGGAAATGAAAGACTCGACAATATTTTATCATTCACAATCAATAATATGAGACATTCTAGCAGCCCATATCGCTATAATCACCATATTATAATGTGTTGTGATGATCCATTGAGAGAACCTTTACGGTATTAATACAGTACAAAAATGTACAATATGGTATAATATAATACATGATGGACGTCAGATATGATATCGATGCCCTTCCATAAGTAGCCGATTATAATAGTACATTTCCATTTATGCTAACTCTATGTAGTAGAGACATAGCATAGAGGATATCTACGTATTCAAACAATTCGTGACAATACAGGAAGTGCTAGTGTGCTCTTGCACATAAAAGATAAACAATGTGTAATAGAGATACCCTTGGGTATGAGACATGGGCATCACCACGATAAACCTATAAATTTATTACTTGAAAAAAGAATCATTCTTGAACTATAAGTATTCATTAAATTCAATGGAAATCAATATGAGATTCATATCAAAAATTTATCTGTATTTCCAACGAAAACAAAATAAATCCGATATAGGAGATCCACCAATTCGATTCCATTAAAGATTCACCCACAGCCTCTCATATATGCTAGGACATTATGTGTCAATTTTTAAGGCCATCGTCAATCGGATCGGCATAAAAATGAATCGACAAAAAAGGCAATACAGCCTTAATCTACTCATAATATACTGGGTAGTATACTATCGAGTATATTGTTTGGGACAGAGACCTATATATATATATATATATATATATATATATATATATATATATATAATATTGGTAGTATAATGAAATTGTTTGGGACAGAGACCTATAAAAAAATATATATATATAATATTGGTAGTATAATAAAATTGTCAGGCAGGTGAAGTACTCAAGCATTATTGTAAGTTTAATGTATTCTATGAGTGGCACTAGTCCTGTCATCGCTTTTGCCGTAGGGATGCAGAGTCGGTTCATGAGCAATCCAGATGTAGAATATTGAAAACTATAAAAAAAAAATAGGTTATAAGGTATCTCAAGAAGACTCAGAAGTTTGCACTGCACTACAACAGTTATCCGACTGTGGTAGAAAGCTTCAGTGGTACTAGTTGGTGCTCATAAGAGAAGAGAGAAAGGTCTACATGAGGATATCTTTTCTAAAGTAGAGATGCTATATCATGGAAGTCAAAGAAGCATACTTTGCTCTCTCACTCACATATGAAGTCTGAGTTCTATGCTTAGGCGGCTGCAATAGATGAAGCAAAATGGCTTCAAGAGCTCATGTATTATATCTTTCTTTTGTTGGGGCACATATTTTGGTGATATCGATATTGTAGTAATAGCATCCATTGATCTTTTCAATAGTAATAAAAGGACTATAAGACTTCGTCACACAGTACTGAATGAGCACATCAAAGATGTCATCATTATAGTGGTTGATGTTTGGAGTTTTTTGGAGTCAGAAGAATCTAGTGGATCCGTTTATGAGGCCTCAAACGTCAACTGGTCGATGACTCATCAAAGAAAATGAGCTTGAAGGAATTCTAATGTTATGTCTTTGTAATTCTAATACAAAGTATTATGCTATTAGTTCAAAGAGAAATCTACTAGGAATCTTGCTTTTGGTTCAAGGAATGATCATTGGCTAAAAAACATCAAGTATAGAGGTTAGTCCTTGGGAACATTATTGGGATTGTATTCCAGAACCTTCGTGGTCTACTTTTCTCTCTATATAAAAAATAAGTCTTATGGGAGGATGGCTTTATGCGTTAATGAGTTCTTGATTAATGGAATGCGTTCTTTACAGGAAGTACGGGTAGCTCAGTACTGCAAAAGGAAACGTCATGCTATAATGGTGTGACACCACATGAGGTGGGACCTGGGCTTCGAACCATGTCACAATATCGTAGCACCAAATAAAGGCAGGTAGCCTCATGCTGAAATACAGAGATTGGTAGTATAACACTAAAAATATGCTAGGATCTCATGCTACTGTAGAATGACACCACAAAGAGGTTAGACCTCGACTTTGAGCTATCTCACAACGATGTAGCACCACAATAGGCAGAAGGCCTCATGTTTGAAAATTTAAACTCTCTAAAAACTCACCTATATGTTTGGACAGAGATGCAGACTATCTTTTGAGGGTAAACTTATAGACACCCAAGATATATACACAATACCAGGTCAGCAGATGGACTTTAACGTGTGACCAGAGGAATAATAATTGATGTCATTGTACAAGTAGAGAGAATAGTTGTTATAGTACTAAATTCAAGGCAAAGTTCATTCTGTGTCGTAATTAATGTTAGCTGATGCTCAGCCTTGTGAGCAAAAGCTCAACTCCCACCTTAGTCCCACGTCGGTTGGGCAAAGGGAAATGAGTGTGTATATATTACTACTCCCTCTTGTTCTTTATTAAAATTTGTGTGTGGGAGCTCCATGGGCCACACACGTGCACTGCCGCCGCCGCTCGGCCCGGCTCAGCTCGACTCGGTTTGGCACGCGTAACGTGTGTGGGCACGTGCCCACATCTGCGAGCGCCGAATGCCGATCTGATTCCTTCTTCGGGTTCGGGCTAAGACCCGAAAAAAATACTTTTTGCTCCTATTCAAATTTTAACCGTTACTATTCCTTTAAATTCTGTAACGGTTGAATTTTGAATTTCGTCCAAGTTCATTGAACCATGTATTTTTCATGTGGTGTAACCTTCAAATTAAATTGGTTAATTAAAACTGCATTTAATTCTCCTCTCCATTGCAAGCCTATATATTGAGCTCTCTTTTCATTCTCAAAACAGAAAATTCCTGACAGAAACTCTCTTCAAAAATCTCGTACTCTCCGAAACACTTCGTCCTCCTTTTTCCACTCTGGGTAGAGCTAAGTCGGTGGTCACTCTCTCGAAGTCGTGTGTGGCAAGGAGATTCTGGTGGAGCAGGAATTTTACCACTAGAAGAGTTTGGATACCACCTGCACATAGACCCGGACTATCTCTTAGGACAGTGCTACGTGCGCGACTTCTCCGGAGGTCGGTAACATTTAATTATTTTATTTTCTTGCAGTTTTAAAACAAAGAATTATGAAGAACTTCCAACAATCTAAGAGATAGTTTAGGATTATCTATTCTAATTTGTTAAATTTGCTACTATTTACGAATTATTAATTTATTACGGTTAAAAAGTAGCTACTGCCAATTTTAACAAATCCTTCAAAAGTTGCTACTTTATATTTGCTACAACAATTCACAATTTGTGTTTCTATTTGCTATAGTACTTCACATTTTTTACCAAGCTTTTATTAGCAAGACTTTGTTACCAACCACTTGTTAGCAATATATATATACACATTCTTAATTTGCTACTGTTAATTGTACTATTATATTGGTAACAAATTCTTGGTTGCACATTATTGATAGATTATTGTCACCAACATTTATTCTGTTAGACAAATTCTTGGTTCTGACTACTACATTTGCTGCTGTTAAGTTTACTCAACATTTATTCTGTTACATAAATTATTGCTAGTTGTTAGCACATTTAGCTTTCAAGAAAATCTACCAACAAGTTGTCTATTGCTGACATTTCCTAATTTTTTTTGGTCAAAGCAAATTCCTTGACATAACTAAGTACTATAGAACAGTTTGTTTGCTTAATCAACCATTCATTACAGCTAGAAATTGATACTTCACATACCAAACATTGTAGTAGTATTTTGTTAATTCTATTTTCTTTTACTCAATATTTAAATTTAGGCTAAATCATACAGTTAAATTGATTTAGTACATTCCTTTAATTTTAAAGTTCTAAAGTAGAGATTTGTTTGGAAACAAGCCGAAAGGGCCCTTCTGTCAACAAGACGAAAATTCGTCTAAGCGGCCGGTATTTAAGTTTTTCTAGTGAAGCACCGCTTGCTGAGATCCGACCCCTACAGCTAACCCAACCTTAGCAAAACTTAAAAAACTAAAATTTTCAAGGTAGATTACTAAAATCATTTTAATTGTTAATTTTTGCTTAAAGCCATCTTATTGAGTAAATATAATTTTACAAACTTTAGAAAACATGACTTCCAAGGAAAAGACTTTTTTTTGCAAAGCCTGCAAAATTCAATGACACCTACTTTAAGAGGTGGCAGAGCCAGATGAAATTTTGGCTTACTACTTTAGGCCTAATTTCTGCCATTGATGGGTCCACACCCATCTTAAATGATTCTAATGAGACTGAGTCTGACGTAGGGGTATCCAAGTCCTCTTCATCCTCCAAACCTAAGACCCCTAAGGAAATTGACTACCACTGCTTCCACAGAATCTTAAGCGCTATGTCTGAGTTACTCTACGATATATTTTTTGAATATAAAAGTGCTAAAGAACTCTGGGATGCTTTGGAAGATGAATACGGTTGTGATGATGCTGGAATTGATAGATTCAATTCTTCCACATTCAACCGATATGTCATGGTAGATAACTAACCTATCAATGACCAAATCTATGAATTCAAGAACACCTTAGACAGGTTCAAGCCAAAGGAACTTTCTTTTCTACTGAGCATAAAATAAGATGCATAATAGACAAACTTCTTCCTTCCTGGTCTAATGTGGAAAAGGATCTCATTTTCCTATAAAGTACCATTACATACCCTCAAGCTCTAAAGAGACTTAGAACAGAAGAAGAATATAGGTTGAAGGCCAAAGCTAGGTCTAATGCCTCAGCTAAGGTAAATCTTGTAGAAAGCCGTGGAAAATCCAAGTCTAATAACCATCTCAAGCCCAAGAAAAACTCCTCCAAAAAGAAGCAGAGTTTTCAGTCAAATCATCAAAACCCTTATTTCCAAAATCCTCATCATAAAAACCCTCAACACCAGCAACCCCAAAAACCTAAAAACTTTGGTCAGACTCAGGATCAAAGAAGATTTTGTTTTATGTGTGGTAGAACCAATAATACGGCCATTAACTGCTTCCAAAGGAAGAAAGAACCTATCCATACCTCCTTCAAAGGGAAAGGTAAGCTAGAGGCTAACATGATTCTGAATGGGTCTTCAGCTCCTTCAGTTGTGTAAGCTATCAACCTATAGTAAACCTTTATTTCCATTTTGATGATTGGTGGTTGGATTCTGGAGCTAATATTCACGTTTCATTTGATCGCTCATGTTTTTCAACCTATCAGGAATCAGATGGAGGAGGTGTGACTCTAGGAGATGGCTCCACGGCACAGATTGTAAGAAGAGGAAGAATAGATCTGAAGATGACATCAGAAAAAATTCTACCTCTTCATGATGTGCTTCATGTACCGTCTGTCAGAAGAAACCTTGTTAGTGGATCCCTCCTTGTAGCCCCAGGATAAAAAATGTAATGGAGGCCAATAACGTAGTTTTCTCTAAGAATGATATGTTTATTGGAAAAGAATTTGTGAAAGATGGACTTTTTATTTTAAGTACTATAAATAAAAGTTTTAATCCTTCTTTTATTGCAAATGTTGAATCATGAAATATTTGGTATGGTAGACTAGGTCATGTGAACTTAGGATCTATTAAAAGGATGATGAACTTAGATCTTATCCCTAAGACTCCTATAGACGATGAACACAAATGTGAGATCTGTGTTTAAGCCAAATACACTAGATTACCTTTCAAATCTGTCCATAGGGATTCCGAACTCCTAGAACTTATCGATAGTGATGTTTGTGATTCCAATAGGGCTTTGACCCGAGGTGGTAGGAAATACTTTGTTACGTTTATAGATGACCATTCAAAGTATTATTACACCTACCTACTTAAGACCAAAGATGAAGTTCTAGACAGATTCAAGGTCGATAAGTCTGAAGCTGAGAAACAGTTGGATAGAAAGATTAAGATCCTCAGATCTGATCGTGGTGGAGAATATACCTCAAATGAAATGACTAACTTCTGTAAAGAACATGGAATTATTCATGAGGTTACCACTCCTTATTCACCACAGTCCAACGGAGTTGCTGAAAGAAATAATCGCACTCTGTTAGACATGGTCATTGCCATGCTTCTCAGCTCAGGTGCCTCTGATAATTTATGGGAAGAAGCCCTTTTATCAGCCTGTTATATCCTTAATAGGATACCTAGTAAGACTAATGATAAGACCCCATATGAGTTATGGAAAGATTGAACCCCTAGGATAAACTATCTTAAAGTTTGGGGATATCTAGCTAACGTAGAAATTCCTGAACCCAAAAAGAGGAAGATAGGACATATGACTGTAGATGCTGTGTTCATAGGATATGTCTTAGATAGCAATGCCAATAGATTTCTTGTAACTCATTCTGAAGTAAATAAAATCTCTAATAACACAATTATAGAAGCTAGAGATGCAGTTTACTTTGAGAATATATTTTCCTTCAAGGATAGAAACCCTTCATCTTCCTCTAACCCTTCTCTTTCTCCATCTACTAGTTCTCATGATCAAATACCTAGTTCTCAACCTAAACAAGTTATAGAACCTAGAAGAAGTAAAAGAGAAAGGATTGAAAAGAACTTAGGAGAAGGATTCTTCATATTTTTGATAGAGGGTGATCCCTCAACTTATGAAGAAGCCATATCTTCTCCTGATGCCCCTTTCTGGAAAGAAGCTATTAACAATGAGTATAACTCCATTATGGAGAACAATACTTAGTTTTTGGCAGACCTTCCTTTAGGTAGAAAATCTATAGGTTGTAAGTGGATCTTTAAAAAGAAAATTAGAGCCAATGGTACCATAAAGAAAT
This sequence comes from Iris pallida, assembly GCA_029216955.1. Classification (NCBI taxonomy): domain Eukaryota; kingdom Viridiplantae; phylum Streptophyta; class Magnoliopsida; order Asparagales; family Iridaceae; genus Iris; species Iris pallida. The sequence continues at coordinate 1,722,400 of JANAVB010026400.1, forward strand.
ACAAGGCTAGGCTAGTAGCCAAAGGTTTTACCCAGAAAAAAGGATTAGATTATTTTGATACCTACTCTCCTGTAGTTAGAATTTCTTTTAGTAGAACCCCCTAGCCCTAGCTTCCATTCACGACTTGCTGATCCATCAAATGGATGTAAAGACAATATTTCTAAATAGAGATTTAGAGGTAGAAATATATATATGGAGCAACCTGAAGATTTTATTACGAAAGGCCAAGAAAACAAGGTTTATGGATTAGTAAAATCTCTCTTTATGGCCTAAAGCAAGCTCCCAAGCAATGACACAACAAATTTGACAAAGTTATTATAGAATTTGGTTTTGTGCCAAATGAATATGACAAATGTTTTTATTCTAAAAATACAAATGGAAGTTGTGTTATCTTATTCTTGTATGTTGATGATATCCTTATTCTAGGATCTTCACTGGAACTGATAAATAATACTAAGAATTATTTATCTAACCAGTTTGATATAAAAGACCTAGGTGAGGCAAATCTGATCCTAGGAATGCAAGTGTCCAAAAGAAAAGAGGGCTATACTCTATCCTTAGCACATTCAATTGAGAAAATGCTAAGGAATTTTGAGTACTTTGACAAAAAATCTGCCCTTACTCCATATGACAGTAATGTTGTTCTAAAGAAGAATGAATGATCACCTATAGAACAACATAGATATTCACAAATGACAGGGTCCTTTATGTACATAACTAATAGGACCAGACCTGATATTGCTTTTGTAATTTGGAGACTAAGTAGATATACTAGTAACCTAAATCATTCACATTGGACTGCATTGGATAGAATATTTAGTTATCTTAAGGGTACTCTAGATTATAAACTTCATTATACTAGACACCCTAATATCATAGAAGGTTACTCCGATACAAATTTGGTAACTGATTCACATGATGTAAAATTTACTACTGGATATGTTTTTACCCTAGCAGGAGCTGCAATCTCCAAAGGATCATGTAAACAAACTATCATAGCCAGAAGTACAATGGACACTACCTGTATAGAAGCCGAATGGCTCAGAAATCTTATCATGCATATACCTGTTTCTGTTCATCCTATTCCTGCAATTTCTATAAACTGTGATAATAAATCTGTTATAGAACTACTAAAGCATGATTCTGTAAATACTAAGATGAACATGCACCTGCAGCTGCGCTTCAAGTCAATAAAGAGCCTATTAAGCAAATATGTGGTTCTTGACTATATAAAGTCAGAAAAGAACCTTACAGACCACTTGACGAAGGGTCTGTCTAGGACATTGATCCTAGAATCATCGAGGGGGATGTGGTTAAGCCCATAGTGTAGTCCAACTGTGGCAACCAACCGAGTCTGACTAGAGATTCCAAAAAGCCGATTCAATAGGTAGGAACAAGCTGGACTATGTGACTATTACAGAATACTGACCTGAGATTAAATTCTTTTTAAAATAAAAGCCCAAGAGGCTGTCCATGTGTATATTAATATCCCATCCTTATGGTGACAGTGTTTCTTTTGTGATATGGATAGGGTGAGTTCAAACTCTTAATAAGTCTAAGCAAGATATGCAGGGTTGATTCCTATCACCAACCCTTAAGGACTTACCTATATGAGAGGTCGTAAGGGCCGCGACTATAGGACAGGGCGATCCTAGACAAATCTCATGAATATGTAAAAGTGCGCATGGCCAACCAAACGTGCCACCTGATAGACCCAAGTACCTCTAGCGTACTATATGTGCTATTTTTTGAGTCTGGTTCAAGAAGACTGATTTAAGGCGTAGTCCATCAAGCTCTTCTTCAGACAAAGACAATAGTCACTACATGAGATTCAAGGCTGTAGTCTATCTCATTTATGCATAGTATACAACTGTCCAGAAATTCTCTTACTCTTCTCTTATTTTTTATTCTTCTATTACCTTAGAACTTGAGCTTTTGGGGGGGGATTGTTTGCTGATGCTCAGCCTTGTGAGCAAAAGCTCAACTCCCACCTTAGTCCCACATCGGTTGGGCAAGGGGAAATGAGTGTGTATATATTACTACTCCCTCTTATGCTTTATTAAAAGTTGTGTGTGGGAGCTCCATGGGCCACACGCGCGCGCTGTCGCCGCCGTTCGGCCCGGCTCGGCTCAGTTTGTTTCGGCTTACGGAATGGGTGCGGGCACGTGCCCACATTTGCGGGTGCCGAATGCCGATCCGATTCCTTCTTCGGGTTCGGGCTGAGACAAAAAAAAATATTTTTGCTCCTATTCAAATTTTGATCGTTACTATTCCTTTAAATTCTGTAACGGTTAAATTTTGAATTCTGTCCAGGATTATTGAACCATGTTTTTTTCATGTGGTGTAACGTTCGAATTAAATTGGTTAATTAAAACTGTATTTAATTCTCCTCTCCATTGTAAGCCTATATATTGAGCTCTCTTTTCATTCTCAAAACACAAAAAAATTCTGACAGAAACTCTCTTACAAAATCTCGTACTCTCCAAAACACTTCGTCCTCCTTTTTTTGCTCTGGACAGAGCTAAGTCGGTGGTCACTCTCTCCAAGTCGTGTGCGACAGGAGATTCCGGTGGAGCAAAAATTTTACCACTAGGAGCGTTCGGATACCGTCTGCACATAGACCCGGACTATCTCTTAGGGCAGTGCTACGTGCGCGACTTTCCCGGAGGCCAGTAACATTTAATTATTTTATTTTCTTGCAGTTTTAAAACGAAGAATTGTGAAAAACTTCCAACAATTAATCCATGCATGAAGATTTAAGTCGTAAGCAACATCTATTATAATGTATGATGTACAATCATTATGGAGAACGCTCAACCTATATATTGAAATAGGGGACGGGGGTCATTGATATTATATTCTAGAAAGTATTTTCCACATCCATGTAGCAAACCCAAGTGTGTATTTTAAAATAAGAATATTATTTTATTGACTTGCACATATTGGGAGTGGTAGCTTATATGGTTGCTATGGTGGGATATTTTACTAGAGGGCATGGTTCAAATCCTCCAGGGAACATTTGTTTTGTCACCCATTTCTTAGGAAATTTCCTTAGGAGCTAGGCCCCAAAGCGACTCGGACTCGATCTCGGGCGTGGACAAAGGGCGTAAAGTGGCACTTTAATGATGTACTTCATACGAATGCATAGGACACGAAATATCTCTTTTGTGTGTCATTGTGTCATTCTACGCTCGTTCTAACACCATTCAGTGCCAATTCCAGCTCTCATTCCAGTGCCAGTTCAGTGTCGATTTAGTGTGGGCATAGTGGGGGTGCGGGGGATGTGCGGGGTAGCGAGCATGCGTGGCAATGGGACTGCAATTTAGTGAGAAGGTTGCTCTTGCTGGACCTTGGTTCTAGAGGAGATGTTGCTCATGGTGGACTTAGGTTCTAGCATGGAGTCTACTTATGGTGGACCTTGGTTCTAGTGGGGAAGCTACTCTCGCTTGACCTAGGTTCCAGCGTGGAGCTGCTTCTGCTGGACCTTGGTCCTGCTGGACTTGTGCTGCCTAGCTGTTTTCTGTGCTTCAGCATGGGCGTTTCAGTTTTCGTATCTACCCACTTAGCAGAAGTACTGTTGTAACCACTCACTTAATGAAAGTTATTCTCCAGATTAATTACCCATTGTGCACAATAGTGCCTACTAGGGGATTTGGCTCTCCTATATATTCTCTAGTCTTTGGTTTTTGGAAGAATACTTGAGAATATACGCTACGAGTGGAGAGTTAGCATCAACGTTCTAAAGCAACTAAGTGATGTCCGATCAAAGTTTTGTTCATACGAAATCTATTCCGTGGGTGACAAATGAGCGACTCTTTGAACTTTCTATATTTGGGAGTTGATCGACGAAAAATGTCGAATCTTGTCGTGATGAATAGTGATCTTTATCATCCCAACAAAAGTTCTAATCTTGTATTTCTTTTACTTGATTCTTGTTGTAGCAACGTTGTTGCAATAGTTTTAAAGCCTTGCAATTTTAGCATTATATAATCTTTTCTTCTATTAGTTGTAATTTTCTGTTTGATACGTACTTTGTACGATTTTTTGTAACCAAACAATAACAAAAACTTCATATCATATCGTGTTAACCTCATCATTTAGTCTCGTTCTAGTCTAGGAGAACTTCCTTTCGTGCATATCAAAGTTATTTCTATAGTAAAGCATCATCTTCATGCTATTTCTTTAATCCATTGAACTTGGAATGTTAGGTTTATATATCTGCCAACTAGTCTTAGGCTTTACTGTAAGGTCTTCTCTTGTTGCTGGTCATATGTATAAACTATTTTTTTTTTAGTTTTCTCATGCTGACCCTAATCTGATGGGAGATGGATTTAATTATTATATTGATGATGAAGATGAGTCTTCAAACTCTCCACGTTTTAAGCATGTGTATATATATTTTCCAACCCACAATAGGGTTGATAGGGTTGGAGACACTCTAAAGGGGAGAGTGTTCTAAAGCCCTAATTAATCATTTATACTACTTAGGTCTTTAGAACGACTACCTTTAGAGTAGGGATGAGCGTCGGTATAATCGGTCGGTATTTGGTCGAATATTTCGGTATTTTTTTAAATCAGTATTTGAAAAATAATTACCAATACCGTACCATTTAGAATCGATTTTTTCGGTTTCGGTTAAATCGGTATTCGGTCGGTTTTTGTTCGGTATCGATATTTTACCAATTAACATTTGAACCTCTTAACTTTCAATATATTTTTTTAATTTTTTGGAAGCATTAAATTTCAAAGCCAAACCTCTACCAACCAAACAACGAATTAAAATTATTAGAACAATATGTAACAAGCCGCAAACACCTAAAAATGAACTTAAAGATCAAACGCGGTCACTATGTTTAATCTTTAGTATAAGTTTAAGTAATCAAAATTCACTTCAGAATTCTATGAGAACACAAAAACATAAGCTCAAAAGATCACAAACTCAATTCTCAGCATTCATAACATAACTTCAAGTCCATTAAAATACATTCTAAGTTCTAAGAAACTGATTAAAACAAAGATAAAAATGAAAATGAGTATTATAAAATTAATCACGAACAATATTCTAAAAAAGTATATATATATGTGATCGGTTCAGTTCGGTATTTTCGGTATGGTATTACACTCAAACCGTTACCACTACCATTATACCATATTTTAGTCGGTTCGGCAATTCGATATCGGTACATAATTTCGGTTCGATTTTTCGAAATATTTTTAATCGGTATTCGGTATTGGTCGGTATTTGCTCACCCCTACTTTAGAGTGTCTCTAACCCTATTGTGAATTGGAAAAATGTTGTTGCCATATATTGTTGGTGTTTTTGCCTTTGGACTAGAAAAGATAGTCCCACATCGGCTACACCAAATGGTGAGTATCTCAATATAATGCATTGCTTGTGTTGAGGTGTGCACATGAGGTATAGTGGGGCACAAGTTTGTGCCATGTGGGAGTATTTTCCTAGAAGGAAAAAGGATTAAATCCAACAAGGATGCAAGTTAATTTTTGTTGTGCGGACTCGGACTCGGACACGGACTCCAGGATGTCTCGTGCATGCACGGAAGTGTTCGGGGGGTAGGCGTGGACTGGCACACTTCTATGCTGATTGTGGGATGATCTAAAATATCAAACTCTATTTTTGAGTATTGGTATTTTAGTCCCACATCTGATAGGAGAAGAGGTGAAGTCTCAACTCCACTCTATAAATAGAGCCCCATGGCCTCCTTTGAAAGATGTACCAAGAAGAGAGTTAAGGGAGTCTGTAAAGTCCAAGAAGCCCATTCAAGTCTCAAATTTTGACTTACGAGCGTTCCAGAAGTTCTTCGTGAACTTGCTGGTTCCTGGAAGCAGATCGTGATGGGGCGAATCTTGCTTTGAGCAACGGTGAGCTTAATCACCCCAGCAAGAACCTTTCCTCTTCTTCTTTCTTCTTTCTTCTTTCTTCTTTTTTCTCCTTCATCTGAGTTGTAACTCAGTTCTGTCCGTCTGCAACTGCGATTGCAAGGAAGAATGTGAGATTTATTTTCTAAACTCAGTTCTGTCCGTCAGCAACTGCGATTGCGAGGAAGAACGTAAGGTTTACTTTCTGATTATTGTTGCTTTTGTAATCAGATTTATATTATAGTGTTCCTCTTGGATCTCGAGAACAATCAGAAGGTGAACGTTTGTTGAACCTCTGATCTCGACATCGAGTCTACCATCTTTGATCAAGCCCCGGGACTAACAATCTCAAAGCAAGATTCTTGTAGATGGAGAACTCTCGTGCTTCTCTCATCGATACCAACTTTAACAAGTTGGAGAAATTCGATGGAGAACATTTCCAAATCTGGAAGAGGAAGGTCACCCTTAATCTTCAACTCGTGGACGTAGACCATGTGTTGATTGAGGATGAACCGACGATTCCAGAAGGAGGAACTGTCGATACTATTGCTGCTGCACTCGTCAAGCAGAGCAAATGGAAGAGAGAAAACAGCATCTGTAAACTGCTGATTCTCAATTCTATGGAAGACTCTCTGGCAGAGTCATATTCCAAGAAGGTGAAGGCCAAAGAGATCTGAGATTCTTTGGATAAGTTATATGAAGATGATGAGAACAGGTCCAAAATCTTCATCGTCGAGAAGTACCACAAGTGGCTCTTCGAAGATGAGATGGTGATGCTACCTCAAGTAAAGGAATTCCTGAAGTTGCGCCAGAAGTTAGATGACGAGAAGATGTCCCTCGTCGACAAGTTTGTCGTTGGAGGGATAGTCTCGAAACTTTCTGCTGGTTGGAGCAACTTCTATGCTAGAATGCATCGGAAGAAGCTGGACATTAGCTTGGAAGATCTTCTACAAGAGATCAACGTTGAGGACGAAATGCGATCTCAACAGAAGATGGACTCTCTGTCCAAACAACTGGCTAAGGCCAACTTGGTGCAGACAAGAGAGTTCAAGGGGAAGCAGGGGGCTTCTCATCACAAGAAGAAGGACTCCACTAATCTAAAAGTGAACGGTCCTTCGTTCAAGCAACAGAAGTCCAAGTCCCACGTGACTTGCTTCAACTGTGACAAGAATGGCCACTACATGAGTGAATGCAAATCCAAGCCCCAACCAAAATAGCAGGTATAGCTAAACTTGGTTATTTTGATTACTTAACTTGGTTGCTAGTGTTGCACAGGTTGAGTTATCTAGCGTGCTAGCTGACTAGTGGTCTGACACTAGTACATCTGACCACGTGTGCTCTCAAAGGAGTTGTTCACCAAGGACGAGCCATGTTATGACGAAGGTCTCGATGGCGAACATATATCTAGCAGAAGTTCTGAAGATCAAGACAGTAGTTATTAACCACCGACGAGGACACTGGAATGCGTGTTGCACGTACCAGAGATTTTTTGGCAATCTGATCTCAGAAAGTCTGTTATCTGATACAGACTTGAAAGATGGACATTCGTACTAGCCAGATGGTAATTTCTTGGCGAGGAACATGCTTCGAAAAGATGTTCGGTACTGAAAGAATGTTCAAACTTCTGCTGATGGCGATAAAGTTACTTCATTGAGTGGACTGAGAGTTGTTCTATGACAGAAGCAGACTCAAGCTGTCCTACTGGGACCTTATCTTCAGAATGTGGGGGTAAGGAGGTGGAGGAGTTTAAGGTCTGTGCAGATACAAGACTGTTGGAAAGCTGCTCAGACGATTGAACTAAAGTACTGATCATCTGGAGTTAGTACACTCAGATATCTGTGACTTTTATCAATTCTCCACAGAGGCCGGTAAGTGTTTCTCGAAGTGCACGTTCGCATGACTTCTCAAGTAGAAGGATGCAGCATTCGAGTAGTTCAGAGACTTCAGAGCTGAAGCTGAACGTTAAACCGATCTACAACTACTCAGAAGTGATCGAGATGTAGAGTATAGGTCTCATGAATTCGCATCGTTCTGCAAAGAACATGGAATCATCAATGAGACTACTGCTCCGTATTCTCCTTAATCTAACGGGATAGCGAAGAGGAAGAACAGAACGTTGACAGAAATGATGAACTCAATGCTGCTAACTACGGGTCTTCCTAAATGCTAATGGGGAAAAGCTATATTGACGACCACTTTTATTCTAAATAGAGTGCCGTATGCAACTTCGGACGTAACTCCTCATGAACACTGGTTCAAAGTCAGACCTAACTTGAATGTCATTCGAGTGTGGGGGTCTCTGGCTTATGTGAAGCTCCCAGATCTGAAGATTCAGAAGCTGGGGACTAGGAATACGAAGATGATCTTCTTAGGGTATGCCGAGAAGGGTGATGGTCGAAGATTTCTTGATATTGAGTCAAATCATATCATCGAATCTCGTGAAGATAATTTGCAAGGCACAAGAATATTGTTCTTACGGATAAACTGGAGAACAATAAGGGTGCGCAAGAAACTGAAGTTTTCAATAAAGAAGTAGTCCAAGAAGATGTTGTTGTTGAAACAACGGTTGAACCAGAACTCGCTGAGCCGTCGTCGAAGCGAGCGAGGAGGCCGAAGAACTTCGGAGATGACTTCATCACCTATCATGTGGAAGCAGATCCGCTTACCTATGATGAGGCGATGAAGACCAGAGATGATGTTTTCTGAAAGGAGGCGATTGACAATGAAATTGATTCCATCACCTCAAATAACACTTGGGTGTTGGTTGATCTTCCTGAAGGAGCGAAATCCATCGGATGCAAATGGATCTTCAAGAAGAAGATGAAAGCAGATGGAACTATTGACAAGTTCAAGGCCAGGTTGGTGGCCAAGGGGTTTTCTCAAAAGCAGGAGATCGACTACTTTGACATGTATGCTCCAGTAGCCCGGATGACCACCATCAGAATATTGATTGCTCTCGCAGCGATACATAAGATGGTGATACATCAGATGGATGTGAAAACGGCATTCCTGAATGGCAAGCTAACCGAAGAGATCTACATACAACAACTAGAAGGGTTTGTCATCAAAGGTCTTGAAGACAAAGTCTGCAAGTTGGTGAAACCTCTGTACGGTTTAAAGCAAGCTCCCAAAATGTGGCATGAGAAGTTTGACAAAGTCATAAGGTCAATTGGCTACAGGGTCAGTAAAACAGATAAGTGTGTCTATACGAAGTTTGCTGATGGAAGATGAGTCATCGTTTGTCTATACGTGGACGACATGCTAATCCTATGTACGGATATAAGCTGTGTCACGGAGACAAAGAAGTTCCTCTCGACGAAGTTCAGTATGAAGGACTTGGGGGATGCTGATGTTATCTTGGGACTCAAGATTATCCGGACAGACACTGGACTAGCGCTGTCACAGTCTCATTATGTTGAGAAGATGATCACTCGTTACGGATATCAGGATCTTCCAGGGATCGATACGCCATACAAGTGTGATCTGAAACTGAAGCCTAATTCAAGGGAAAGCATCAGGCAGCAGGAGTATGCAAGCGTAATCAGGAGTTTGATGTATGCTACTACTGCCACAAGGCCTGACATAGCTTTCGTTGTGGGGATGCTGAGTCATTTCACAAGCAACCCAGGCATTGAGCACTGGAAAGCTGTGAAATAGGTTATGAGATATCTCAAGAAGACTCAGACATATGCACTGCACTACAGCGGAGATTCGCCGGTAGTGGAAGGCTTCAGTGATGCCAGTTGGTGCTCAGAAGTGGAGAGCGAGAGGTCCACAGGTGGATACATTTTCACAATGGGTGGAGCTGCTATATCGTGGAAATCGAAGAAGCAGACTATGCTCTCGCGGTCATCCATGGAATCTGAGTTCTTTGCACTTGATACCGCAGCAGAGGAAGTAGAATGGCTTTGGGAGCTCATGTATGATCTTCCAGTGGTTGGGGCGCAAATACCGGCGATACCGATATACTGCGACAATCAGGCGACTGCGGCGGTGGCATCAAATAACCTCTTCAACGGGAAAAAGAGAACTGTGCGGTTGAAGCACAGGGCAGTACACGATCTCATCAAGAGGGGTGTTATTGCAGTGATTGATGTTCGGAGTCAGGAGAACCTGGCGGATCCGTTCACCAAGGGCCTCAAGTGCCAGCTGGTCGATGACACAGCTTGTAAAATGGGCTTGAAGGCATTCTGATATTATGTTATTACAATCCTACCATAAAGTTTTATGCTATTAGTTCAAAGAGAAATCTACTAGGCATCTAGCTTTTGGTTCAAGGGAGGACTATTAACCAGAAGAATATCAGGAACGGTGGGTACTTGTCCTCTATGACATGGAGAGGTTACGGACCTATAACCACTGTTGTCTACTGTTGTTTTCTGCAGAAAACGGATCCTGTGGGAAGGTTGTCTTAAATGCCTTAATGAGTTTTCAGGCAGAGTGAATGCCTGGAGTGCTTTACAGGAAGCACGGTAGCGCAGCACTACAAGGAGTGTAACTCTATGCTACAGTAGGGTGACTCTACCATGAGGTTCCCAGGTAAGGGTAATGCCTCGGCTTTGCAATCCAAGTCACAGCGGAGTAGCACCGCAAATAGGCAGGTAGTCTAATGCTGTGTGATAATCGTAATAAAGAGAGGTAGACAGCACTACAAAGAGGACGATGTCCTTATGTTACAGTGGCATGACACCACGAAGAGGTACCAGGTAGGGTAAAGCCTCGGCTTTGCGAGCCATGTCATAGCGGCGTAACACCGCACGGAAGCGCAAGGCTTCATGCTGGGTAGTTTGGCACTACAAAGAGGCCTGTGACCTCATGCTATAGTAGTATGACACAACGATGAGGAACCCAGGTGGGGTAAAGCCTCGGCTTTAAGCCATGTCATAGCGGCGTAGCACCGCAAAGAAGCGCAATGCTTCATGCCATGACTCTTTATAAAGAACTCACCTATAGTGTATGGACAGAGATATCAGGACGTCTCTTGAGGGTAAACTTGTAGACGCCCAAAAATTATACACTGAAACCAGGCTGGCATAAGGCCTTCAATGTGCAGCCAGAAGCACAGTTAATGTCATTATATGAGTAGAAAGAATTGCAGTTATGGTGCAGAATTCAAGGCTTAGTCCATTCTTGTATCATGCTGTTATTTAACCTATGCGGGAAGATTCAAGTCGTAGCGACATCTCTCCTAATGCATGATGGGCAGTCACTGTGGGGAACGCTCAACCTATATATTGAGATATGTGGGGGATTGTTGGTGTTTTTGCCTTTGGACTAGAAAAGATAGTCCCACATCGGCTACACCAAATGGTGAGTATCTCAATATAATGCATTGCTTGTGTTGAGGTATGCACATGAGGTGTAGTGGGGCACAAGTTTGTGCCATGTGGGAGTATTTTCCTAGAAGGAAAAAGGATTAAATCCAACAAGGATGCAAGTTAATTTTTGTTGTACGGACTCGGACTCGGACACGGACTCCAGGATGTCTCGTGCATGCACGGGAGTGTTCGGGGGGTAGGCGTGGACTGGCACACTTCTATGCTGATTGTGGGATGATCTAAAATATCAAACTCTATTTTTGAGTATTGGTATTTTAGTCCCACATCGGATAGGAGAAGAGGTGAAGTCTCAACTCCACTCTATAAATAGAGCCCCATGGCCTCCTTTGAAAGATGCACCAAGAAGAGAGTTAAGGGAGTCTGTAAAGTCCAGGAAGCCCGTTCAAGTCTCAAATTTTGACTTACGAGCGTTCCAGAAGTTCTTCGTGAACTTGCTGGTTCCTGGAAGCAGATCGTGGTGGGACGAATCTTGCTTTGAGCAACGGTGATCTTAATCACCCCAGCAAGAACATTTCCTCTTCTTCTTTCTTCTTTCTTCTTTCTTCTTTCTTCTCCTTCATCTGAGTTGTAACTCAGTTCTGTCCGTCTGCAACTGCGATTGCAAGGAAAAATGTGAGATTTATTTTCTGAACTCAGTTCTGTCCGTCAGCAACTGCGATTGCGAGGAAGAACGTGAGGTTTACTTTCTGATTATTGTTGCTTTTGTAATCAGATTTATATTATAGTGTTCCTCTTGGATCTCGAGAACAATCAGAAGGTGAACGTTTGTTGAACCTCTGATCTCGACATCGAGTCTACCATCTTTGATCAAGCCCCGGGGACTAACATATATGAGTGACAAGTATTTGTTTAAAAGTGCTTTTTCAATACAAATGTCAAATAAATTATGAAGGTGACATGGCATGACATGACAAAGACAATATAATTTTTTATGGTGTCCAACGTAACGTTCAAAAAAATTTGTGCACACTGCATTGTATATCTTTTGTGTCCACTGTTCCCAACTCCCACCATAAATGGTGCATTTGGCCCCACTGTCCCCCAACTCCCACCATAAATGAAAGGAATAATATGTTCCCGTAGCTCGATCTACTGATCTTCCGCCATCCAGCCATGAATTTTATGTCTCTCTGTTGGCCACAATGATCAATCGGATTTGGCAAGACATTGTGAAATTGATTGTCTAGTTCTAGACAATGTACTTGACAGTGACTTTACCTTCACATCATCAATTATAAATAAAAATATTTATAGGAAAAAAAAGAGCAAGTTGTATTGGAAGTTGAAAAAAAATATTTTTTATTATATTTTTAGTGCTTTTCCATTGAAGAAGATTTTTTTTTATCCCATTGTCTTTTGTAAATATAATTTTAGCATTTATGAAAGACATTGTAGGATTGGAGATGCTCTTATGGCTAATTTCCAATATGTGGCTATTTCCTTTTCGACATCCGTTTTATAATATAGTTCATATTTTATTCCGTTTTATAATTTAGTTCGTATTAGATATAGATAACTATGATAACTGAGTTTTAATTTTGACTTGAGTTTTGCATCTCATTTTTCCGTGTAATTAATTATTGGGCCGAGTGACGGGGGGGGGGGGGGGGGGGGGGGGGGGACTTGATATAAGATTGTGGATAGGCCAGCAGCAACACCAAATGTATGTGTGCATCCTCTGTAGGCCTACATGGTGATGGCATAGAATCCGCCTTAAAAAAAGTGTAAGCATCATGGTGGCACATATGGGTTAGCAACAGTTCGGTTTAGTTCAAACCGAAATAATCCTATTTTTCAAAACCAAAAATCTAGCCATTTTCGGTTGGCTCGATTTTATAGGCCAGTGGACTGAACTTTTACATTTTAACAAATGAGTCAATTTAAATAATAAATCTTCAAAAAAAAAAAAATTGAGATTGTTGCATGCATAAATTATTACAATTACAGAGAGTGAAAAATATTAGTATATATATAGATTGAGGGTAGAGACAGCGCGCTCAAAAAAACGACGACAAGTACCAACAGAGAATGGAAGGAGAGAGTACGCTTAGATAGGGTTAGCGAAAACATTAGTATATATAAATTGAGGATAATTTGATAAATTATTTGATCTAAATTGGTTCGGTTCGGTTACTCGGACCAATAGCTGAAAATCGAACCGGTATTTCATTTTTCTAAATCTCCAAACCAAAAACCGAACCTAAAACCGAAAAACCAAACAAGTTGTCATATTTTGGTTCGGTTTGGTTCGGTTCGATTTCCAGTTTCTAACAGTTATTTGCCTGGTGGTACATATCTTTTGTGGGTGATGGTGGACAAACATCTTTATTTAGGGGTGGGCACGGTCGGGCCGGGCCCAAATTTGTTGGATCCGGACCGGATCCGTTACTTGGCGGGGCGGGGCGGGGCGGGGCGGGACGGGTCCAAAAAATATTGGACCCGGAGCGGACCCGACCCGTTTGAAACGGGTCCGAAACGGGTCGACCCGTGGGTCCAAACGAGTCCAAAAAAAGTTAAAAAAATTCTATAATAGTAAACATTTACATATGTTATATTGTCTATAAGAACAAAACAAGTCTAATGTCTTCCCAAACTTCTAGAATTTGTTTAGTAAAGAATAAAATATTCTATTATGTATAGACTATGATAACAAAAAATGCTAAAAATTGATATAAAAAATATATACTCTTAGAAACGGGTCGGACCGGGGTCCCGTTTATTTTGAAAATAGGACCCGCCCCGACCTGTTAATGTCACACGACCCGCCCCCGGCCCGTCCCGTTTAAATTTCAAAATTTAGGAACCGGCTTGTTTAGACATTTTACGGTTCGGACCGGGTCGGAACCGCGGGTCCTAGAACCGTATGCCCACCCCTATTTATTGTTCACCTCTTAACTGTAAGGTCTTGTTTGGTTTGCAAAATCATAGAATTGAAAAAAAGAAAAGTCGTTACTTTCCTATATTTAGATGCCAAAGAAATTGAATAGAAAGGAAAATGATTGCCAATGGAAAAAATTAGAAAAAAAATGGTTCCATCCATCAAAGTAAGTATTCAATTTCTCACTTTTACCTATTCAATTTTCCTTCCAAATTTGTTGACATTTCAAAACTCCGAAAAAAAGAAAAGTCGTTTGAAACGGGTCCGAAACGGGTCGACCCGCGGGTCCGAAACGGGTCGACCCGTGGGTCCAAACGAGTCCAAAAAAAGTTAAAAAATTCTATAATAGTAAACATTTACATATGTTATATTGTCTATAAGAACAAAACAAGTCTAATGTCTTCCCAAACTTCTAGAATTTGTTTAGTAAAGAATAAAATATTCTATTATGTATAGACTATAATAACAAAAAATGCTAAAAATTGATATAAAAAATATATACTCTTAGAAACGGGTCGGGCCGGGGTCCCGTTTATTTTGAAAATAGGACCCGCCCCGACCTGTTAATGTCACACGACCCGCCCCGGCCCGTCCCGTTTAAATTTTAAAATTTAGGAACCGACTTGTTTAGACATTTTACGGTTCGGACCGGGTCGGAACCGCGGGTCCTAGAACCGTATGCCCACCCCTATTTATTGTTCACCTCTTAACTTTAAGGTCTTGTTTGGTTTGCAAAATCATAGAATTGAAAATAAGAAAAGTCGTTACTTTCCTATATTTAGATGCCAAAGAAATTGAATAGAAAGGAAAATGATTGCCAATGGAAAAAATTAGAAAAAAAATGGTTCCATCCATCAAAGTAAGTATTCAATTTCTCACTTTGACCTATTCAATTTCCCTTCCAAATTTGTTGACATTTCCAAACTCCGAAAAAAATCGATAAAGATTATAATTTTCTTAAGGAAGGAACTATCATGAAATTGATTTTCTTTTCTTTACTTTCCGCGAGTCAAAGAGGCCCTGTGAATGTAACTGTGAATGTTTTTTCATACTCCGAAAAAAAAAATGTTTTTTCATCTTAAAAAAAACATTACAGATAGGAAAATGATAAGAGAGAAGATTCTAACATTGTGGATCAGGGGTGGAGCTACCCCTGGGCGTGGGTGCGCTGTAGCCCATCCCAAAATTCTGGGAAAAAAAATTGTGTTTTTTTTGGGTAATATTTGTTAGTTGTGCTTTATATTTTTGTTTGAATTTGAAGTATACAACAATTAAATGTAAATAAATTCTCAAAAATTCGATATTTTAGACGGTGCGATGCTAATCATAGTGTCGTTCAAGCTATACCAAAATTTTAGCCCTCCATAATTTTAGAGACTAGCTCTGCCACTGTTGTGGATCCTTTTTTTTTTTTTCCTATGGAGATCATACAGAAACAAATCAAACTTTGTACATATATGTGATAAATAACTCCTTTTTTCTTTTTCTTTTTTTGATACTAGCTTGATGTGTCAAAGAGGCAAAGATCATACAGAGCCAAAGAGGCCTTGTAAATGGAAGGGCTTGTTTGGTAAAATGGATTTGCATTTGGATTTGAATTTGGAAATCCAAAATTCAAATCCAAAACCAAATTCAAATCATGAATTTCCAAATCCAAATCAAAATCCAACCAAACATAGAATTTGGTAAATTATTAATTATTAATTAGCTATTATAATTATAATTATAGTTATGATTAATAATTAAATTATTATTGTAATTAATAAAATAATAAATAATAAATAATAATAAAGTTATAATGATGATTAATAAATTATTAATTAAGATATAATGATGATTATTATGACGATTAATCAATTATTAATTAGCTATTATAATTATGATTGTAGTTATGATTAATAATTAAATTATTATTATACTTAATAAATAATAAATAAATTATTAATTAACTATTATAATTATAATTATAGTTATGATTAATAATTAAATTATTATTATAAATATGATAGTAGTTATGATTAATAAATTATTAATTAAAATATAATGATAATTATAATGATGATTAATAAATATTAATTAAAATTTTAATAATATACTAATTATTAAATTATTAAAAATTAATTATTAATTCAGATGATAATTTGCGATAACTAACTACCATACGGAATAGACCTATTGCTCGTGGCTTGCAAGGGATAATATTTAAACCTACCAGTCCTTTGGATAGTAGCTTAATGGTTTTAGTAGAATATTCTATATCAATTATTGAACTAGTCACATATATTATTTAAGTTTGCTAGTGAAAGGAACCGTGCAGAATAGAAGTATTGCTCGTGGTTTGCAAGGGATTATATTTTAATCGAATTGCTCTTGATAGTGGCTTAGTGTACTCTTAATAGAATTTTTCTACATCAATTGAACTTAGGGCCCGTTTGGTTTGCAGGATTGGACAACGTAATGTAATTGGCATTACGTTGTCAATCTAACTCGGGTGTTTGGTTGGACAAAAAAAAAATAGATGTAATGTAATCGCGATTACAAGTTCGATTACATTACATCAGTTTCTTCTAAACTCAATTACATCATAAAACCTATGTAATCGCAATTACATTACAACTTAAGCAGAAGGTTGGTATGCTATAATTTGGTCTTTTTTTCGTTTTTTGCGTCAGTTTTTGTTGTTTTGTGTGTTTTTTGTCGTTTTTGGTTGTTTTTGTTCGTTTTTTTGTCGTTTTTGTTCGTTTTTGGTCATTTTTGTTCGTTTTGGTCATTTTTTGTTGTTTTTGTTTGTTTTTTCGTTTTTGTTCGTTTTGGTCCTTCTTTGTATTTTTGTTGTTTTGTTTGTTTTTTGTCGTTTTTGTTCGTTTTGGTCTTTTTTGTCATTTTGTTCGTTTTTTGTCATTTTGTTCGTTTTGGTCATTTTTTTGTTGTTTGTTGTTTTTGTTTGTGTTTTTTGTTTTTTGTATTTTTCGTCGCTTTTGTTCGGTTTTTGTCATTTTGTGTTCGTTTTTGTTCATTTTTGTGTGTTTTTGTTTGTTTTTTGTCGTTTTTGTTCGTTTTTTGTTCGTTTTTTTTGTCATTTTTTTCGTTTTTTTGTTGTTTTTGTTTGTTTTTGTCGTTTTTGTTCGTTTTTTGTCATTTTTGTTTGTCATTTTTTGTCATTTTTGTTCGTTTTTTTGTGTTTTTTGTTCGTTTTTTTTTGTTGTTTTGTGTCGTTTTTGTTTTTTTCATTTTGGTCGTTTTTTTGTCATTTTTTTGTTTTTTTTTTTGTCTTTTTGTTTTTTTTTTTCTTTGTTTTTGGTGTTTTTTTTTTGTCGTTTTTGTTTATTTTTTGTCATTTTTGTTTCATTTTGTTTATTTTTTGTCGTTTTTGCTTGTTTTGGACCTTTTTTTTTTTCAATTTTGGTCGTTTTTGCACATTCTTGGCCATTTTTTTTCGCTTTTGCACTTTTAAATCTTTTTGTCGATTTGTGTTGTTTTTTTGTCATTTTGTTCGTTTTTGTTTATTTTTGTCGTTTATGCTCGTTTTTTTTTTTCTTTTTGTTTGTGTTTTTGTCGTTTTTCGTCTTTTTTTTCCTTGCATTTATTGTTTGTTTTTTGTCATTTTTTTTTGTTTTTAGTCATTTTTTTTTATCATTATTGGTCTTTTTATGGTTTTCACATTTTTTATTTTTTTGTCGTTTTTCTTTTTTTTATCACTTTTTCATTTTTGTTTTTTTCCTTCTGTTTTTCGTTTGTCATTTTTTGTATTTTTTATTTTTTGTCGTTTTTGGTCTTTTTTTTTTAGCCGGAAAACAAACCATTTTCCCCTTATTTATTATTTATTTTAGTTTTTTTCTTTTTAATTTTTTTAAAAAATTTAGTGATCCGCTTTTTTAATTTATGTTGTATTTAAAAAAAAAAATTAAACTTAATTACATTACATGTTAAACCAACATATGAATGTAATTAACATTACATTAATGGTTTGATTACATGCTTCAACCAAACATAGTAATGTAATTGTAATTCCATTACATTACAAACTCAATTACATACAAATCCAATTCCATTACGATTACATTACGATTACAGTATAATGAACCAAACGCAACCTTAGTCTTGAAACAGATTGTTACTCTTTGGGTGACTAATGGAAAGTTGCCACATACGTCAAAAACTACATAATATAAGTGATGGAGTTACAAATTCATATGATTCTTGTGGTCAGCGAGAAAATATATAATCTCCTTAGCCAGATGGATGATCTCGGATCAAAAAAGAAAAAAAAAGGATGGAGTTGTTTTTCCCCCTTCATAGATCCAATTATCATCGATTGCACCAAAGTGCTCATACGTTATTGTTTTTTTCAATTTTCTATTTAAGAATTTTCTTCTAATAATTTTGTTATATATAATATATATTTTTTTTTTTTTTGGAAAAAGGGTAAATTTTATTCATCATCGCAATAATGTTACAACTATAAATACAATCCCACTCAGGGGGACATAACTAGTACATCCGACTCAATATTATGGAGTAGCCCACCACAGGTGTGGATAGTCCCTCATAAATGTAGGAAGCTTTACGACGGAGCATCACATTGATGGTAGGTAAGCTTTCTTATGACCATCAGTAACTCAGTATGGGAAGAAGGTTGTGATTCAAGAAAATAAGAGGTTCGAGTCTTCTCACTGCAACATCAATCTAGTAACTGGTATATATATCCTTGTTGTTTTGTTGTTTTGAGAAGATTAATTGTGTGACTATAAACAGTATTCTCTCCGTGTTGATTGTCATTTGGATTGTTAGTAATCCTCCTTCGAATTACGATTCCTCTTATGTAAAATCTCAGCTCCCCCATTGAAAATTTTTACTTTATGAAAATGTTGATTGGATGCATTAATTAAATTTTGGGGGGGACGATAATAACCTCATTGACACCAACTGAATTTAAGTATTATCTATTATGAAGTAGTATTATGAATTACTGAAGATTATTTTGAAAAATTTGAACAAATTAAGATTTCATTCTTGTCTAAACCAAACATGGAAATAAAATTTTGAATTTTTTGGCTGTATATTTCTAAATTAACCAAATATGGGTATGGAAATATTGAATTCATTTTCCATGGAATTGAAGTAGATTCCTAAGAATACCAAACCTTCATCCAAATGCCACCTAAAATTGTGGCAGCCCCCATGCTTCAACTTTTGCAAGTTTCTTACATTATTTGCACAAATAGAAGAAGCTAAGAAAGGAGGATAAAGAACATGAGGTTCTTGGGAACCTTCTCAAATACTTTGCAAGGATTTGACGAGCTAGAGTTCATCGAATTGATTTTCATTACATCTTTCTCGTTGTTGGGAGCCATATTGATCCACTGGAAATGAATGGGAAGACTGGAGTAGCATATTCATTAGTCAAAAGGAATTAATCTCCACTAGCGTACTTCGAAGAACGAACAAGAAAAGACGACAATTTAGGTAGGAGCATGGTGTTGGGAATAACAACATCGATGAAGCACTTTGATCCACGTGTCTGAAATGATCACAGTGAAACCTACTGAGTATAACCAACCAATGTCTAACGCAAGCACCAAGAAAGATCAAACACAGTATTTTCAGTGACTACATCACCTCGACAAATCACAATCTTTATAACTTTCAAAAAGATACAAGATTGATACAATTGTGTTGAACCCATTAACCCCAAGGCACCATCACTAAACTCAAAGCAGAAGATTACAATTGAAATCACTCAACCTATCCGTATCGATCTTCCAGAACGAAGAACGATGACTCCCCGAACAGATCTCCTCTTTCAACTGTCTTGGTTGGCGAGCATAAGAGCAAACTACGTACTTTCTGTAAGATTTTTCGTGGACTTGCTGTCTCGAATCTCCCGTTCTGAGCTTCTCACGGAAACCCTCCAACACACACACACACACACACACACACACACACACACACACATACACACACACGTATATGGGCTAATTAGCTTTTAGACCCTAGATTTTATACCAGCTTAGATTTTAAACCCCAACATATCCAATTGAAAAGTTTGGACCCTGGTTTTTTATTTTTGGTTTACTTTTTCCATTATACTCTCATTTTCAATCCGGATTGGTTGTTGCACTTATACTCATATTAAGGGTAAAATGGAAAAAAAAAATAAACCATCTGAAAATAAAAACCCAGGGTCCAAACTTTCTAATTGGACATGTCAGGACTTAAACTCTAAGGTGGTATAAAACTCAGGATTTGAATGCTATATATATATATATATATATATATATATATATATATATATAGTGTGTGTGTGTGTTGAGAAACTTATTTTAGGGTTTAGGAAATCTCTAAAATCGTCAAGCAACAATCCTAGTCGTCCATACGAAACCAACGGTGCTGATTAAAACCTGAATTATGTTCAGCTCAATAGAACTGAACTCTGTCCGAATTTGGTCAGTCGCATGCCCATAGGTTATATTTGACACAAACTGGGTTCTAATCGAACAGGACTGAACACGGTCTTGTCCAGACATAACTCATCCAAACTGGACCCAATATTTCTCTCCTTCCAGTCTGATGAGAGGTGTTGACCCCATGGCTCCACAATTGACTCCATGCATGTCTCCCAATGACATAGTTCGTGCCCCTCCATGCCCTTTGAGTTGCTGTGAATCTTCCTTCGTCTCTAGCTCCTCGACCACCAAGTCGATGCTAGCTTCCATACGTAACACCTCATGTATAATTGGGATCCTGCCAATATCATAACTTGGTCAAGACCGAAATCCCTCACGATCAGCCTCACCATAAGTCTTGGCTTCTTGTCCCCGACTTTCTCATCCACCGGAGCGTGCTCCCGTTTCGTCGAGCTCCTTCTTCCAAATGGACGGTGCGGTTCCTTCCAGATTCAAGCTCCTAGCTCCTAAACCTGTCCACCTTCGTGTCCGATATTAAAGCTCCTCCTACATATGCATCCTGTCATAACCCGCACCTGTTATAGGGGCACGAGTAGTGAACAACGTCCGGCCTACGTCGCAGGCATCGACGGCAGAACGCTATCTAGATCACTAACTATCTATCTCACACAATGATATAATGTACCTATCATAGATCTCAACTCCAAATGGAGGACAAAGTACAAAAGATAACACTGAGTACTCAATCACAATCTAAAGCACGATAAGATATCAAAAAGTCTAATGACTACAAAGTCTAAAACATCAACAACTTCTAGTACAATATCAAATCCAGGTCTCAAATATAATAATAAAATCTCCTCTATATATACATGCCAAGAGTTCTAACAGGGAATCTAACACAAGCTATAATAGTAACTAAGCCTCCCGGTAATCACTTCTGAGTATCAGGACCCATGGTTGCTATCCCCTCCTCGGATCCGTAGAATGTGGGACACAAGTCCCCTAAGCAATCATCTGAAAAATATGTCCAGTCAGGATGGAACGAGCACATCTCTTCTAAAAATTTCAATTAAATGACAAAGTCTATAAAACAGCTATAGCAAGTGATGCTTGATGAGCAGAAAAGAATGAGTCAGGAATGGAATAGAAACAACTAACTAAAGTACAAGAAAAGTAAATATGGTGAACCAGTAGAACATGGCAATAAAGACTGTAAATAAAGATAACTAAACTAGAACCGACATGAAGTGAGTCCGTCAAGTATAATGTGAATCCAGTAGAAAGTACTAAACCATTGTGTTTTGAAATACCGCTTTTCGATATGTAAACGGCTAGGGAGTAAATACGGCACATCGCACACTTGGCAAGCATGCGACGGCTATCTTTCTAGATTAGACCAGTAGTAAATACGGCACATCACACACTTGACAAGCGTGCGACGGCTATCTTTCCAGATTAGACCAGTAGTAAATACGGTACATCACAACACTTGACAAGCGTACGATGACTATCCTTCCAGATTAGACCATTAGTAAATACGGTACATCACACTTGACAAGCATGCGACGGCTATCTTTCCAGATTAGACTAGTAGTAAATAACACACATTGCACACTTGACAAGCGTGCGATGAATATCTTTCCAGATTAAACCAGTAGGGGTGATTCCAGCATGATTAGGAATGTGATATTTCTAGTAGGTGGTTCCAGTGGGTGATTCCAAAAGTAGAGGCCAGACAGGTAAGATGCATGTGTCGCAAGTGAATGAATCCAGAAATACCAATCTGTGTCATGTTAGAGAATCAGATAATACTATACTAGAAGCTGAATCATAATAATTATCAGATAAATAAAAACTATCAGAGAATGTACTCGCCTGCGGTCATGAGCAGTAAATGTGGATCGATGCCCAAAGTGGAGTCACAAAGACCGATATATAAAATTATAGAGTTAGTTGGTGTTATAGAGTAAATAACATATTTAAGTGTATTAATATATGCTTCTAGGCCTTTTCTACGTCATGGAAGTCAAATTAAGTCAAACTAGTCAAAGTAGGTCAATTTGACTTAAATGTTGACCTTTGGGTCAATCTAGTCATCCTTGGACAAATTGAGTCAACCCAGATTAAATTAACCTATTCTAAGTAAATCCTCTTACCCTATCATGTATGTAATACTCTATTACCTATTTTAGACATAGGTAACCCTTACCCTAACATTACCCTATTTAACTTGTGAGTAAACCCTATGAGTTAAATTATCCTGGTTGTAGGTATTACCCTATCATCTATCATTACATTATCATAGGTATATACCTATACTTAAACACTATGTAAACACCCTTACCTATACATGTTTTATATTGGTATTACCTACTCTATATGTAGGTAAACCTATAACATATTTCCTAGATGTTTACCTTTACCCCAAATGTAGGTAAACCTCCATTACTTATCACCCATATTTCATTACCTACTTACCCTAGGGATTTACCTAGATAACTCTCTACCCTAGCATATAGGTAATTTTCTTCACCTACATGCACACACTCTATCATTTTACTGGACACCCAAGCCCACACTCTACACAGGCCACATACACAAAACTGGCCTAAAGCCCTCACCTGCCCCAGTTCCAATGGCCAAACCAGGGCCTAAAGCACCTCAAATACAGGTCCAACAGGACCTGCCCTGCACACATGCCTGCTGCCAAATGCAGGCAAGGTATACTGCCTTGCCCCCCCAAGGTCAAACAAAACCCCAAGCCCTTGCCACTCTTGCACAGGCCAAGTGCCTGTGTACACTGTGCATATCAATGCTCTGCCTGGCCACACATTGGCATATGCCTGTGTGCATAAGGGCAATGGCCTAATGGCCTGTGCACGCCAAGGCCAATAGGCCTATGCACAAGCCAAGCCTGCTGCCACTGAGAGGCTTGAACAGGGGAGTGAAACCCCTGTACTGGAAGCCAACTCCCCACCTGCCAGTGCCATACATACTCTAAATCTCCTCTATACACTACTGCTCGCAGGCTTCCCCTCTCAAGATACCCAAGACACTACTCATTGACACACTTAGGCCTCTCTTAGACACTCACACTTAACCCTCACACATTACTAACCTTACAGTACTAACTGTCACTCTTACACAAGGAACTTTCCTATCACACATAACACCACTTGCCAAAGCCCCTTTCATGACACTGACACATATATATGGAATACCTACACTATTACACAATGTGGCACACTTGGCAAGTGTGCCACTCTCACACTCTTACTTGTGCAGTCCCCAATTCATTCATGTCAGTAGCTATGAGCTACTCAACTTTACTAACCCGAGCCTACTTTTTCATATAACTGATGTAAAATGTCTACATGACTGATGCATGAATGGCCTCAAGGATGATATATATATATATAAGCCACATTACATACAGAATTAACATCTCAGTTTACTAATATATCCATACTCCTCTCTCATTAACAGTTAACAGATAGGCATATAGGCCTTTTCCTAATTAACTGATACATGTATGTCGTATATGACTGATACCATATCTCCCCTATTACACTGATGCACATATATGGTCCTAACTGATACAGTGTGAGTATCAAGGATTCTCCTGCATAATTGGTAATGCAACATATAAGACTAATACAATAGAGTATAGGACTTGATACAATAGTGAAGAAGAGGACTGAGACACATGCATATATGGAGACACTCATATATATATATATATATATATATATATATATATATATAATTATATATATTATATATACATTTTTTGATTCTAATCGAGTTCTGATTCGACACCGGACTCCCCACCCCCCCCCCCCCCCCAAAAAAAAAAAAAAAACGCCGACCCCGCCATTTAGAATTCGTGCGGACGAGTGCGATTCCAACGAAAATTTCCAATTTTTTCCCTTCCGATTCCGGAGGCGCCGGCGCTAATGGCGGGGACGGGGCCCGGATCCACCGGGAGCGGCGGCGACAGGATCCGGACGGGGGTTCCGCTCCGGCGATACCAGACCGGCGACGAGGGGGAAGGAGGGGGAGAGAGGACGGCGGAGGGGATCAATGGCGGCGGTTCTCGGGGAAGAAGCTTCAGCAGCAGCAGCAGATGGGTGGTTCGGCAACGAGGGTTCTGACGCTGCCGACGATCCTGACTCTTGGACGCGTGGCGGCGGTTCCCCTTCTCGTGAGCACTTATCACATGAATGGTTGGTGGGCAACAACTGCAACAACAAGCATCTTTGTAGTCGCAGCAATCACAGACTGGCTTGATGGTTATATTGCACGAAAGATGCAACTAGGAACAGCATTTGGAGCATTTTTGGATCCTGTGGCAGATAAGCTTATGGTTGCTGCTACATTGGTATTATTGTGCACCAAACCTTTGAAAGTCTCTATGTATGGAGAAGTTCCTTGGCTTCTGACAGCACCTTCAATTGCTACCATTGGTAGGGAGATTACTATGTCAGCAGTTCGAGAGTGGGCTGCATCTCAGAATGGTAAAATTCTGGAGGCTGTGGCTGTAAACAGCTTGGGAAAGTGGAAAACAGCAACACAAATGATCGCACTAACTGTCCTTATTGCCGCCAGGGACACCAGTCTAGCAGGATATGATGTTTTAGTTGCTTCTGGTGTGCTTTTGCTCTACATCTCTGCTGGTCTTTCCCTTTGGTCATTAGTTGTGTACATGAGGAAAATATGGAGAATCTTGCTTTAGGTAGAGCTTCTGCTCCGTTTGGTAGGGTGGACACGGTCATCAATTCTTGGATCCTATTCTTTAGCATCCAGAATGTGGGGGTCCAATTCAATATCTTCACATGGATTCATGTGGCGATGAAATCAGAAGAATTTGTCTGCTTTGTGGGCGAAGATCCTCAATGATACGTGGCATGTCCTAGTAACCTTCCGATAGCAGTGTGGTGGTTCTGATACAGTTGAAACTCAGTCTAGTTTCGCTTCACTATAAGAGACTGGTGTTTCATCTCCCATGTTAGAGGAAATGTTGCCGTACAAGAATTTCTTCAGAGATTTGTCATGTAACTGGGAAGCTGATCCGATACGAGATATTTATTACATAGTTATATATCATATAGTAGGTTCATATTTAATATATATATATATAGATATATATATATATATATATATATATATATCAAACAGTTACAGTCACCTCTATGGACTGGTAGACACATACACTTAGGACTGATACCATATGTCCTATATTGATACCTGTATGGCCCTATCCATTGATACAATAGGTGTCCCTCTTTATATGTACTGATACATATGAGGCTCCCTCCTGATATCACTGATACAAGTATGTCCCGTATCCACTGATGCATGTCCCTCAACTGATACCTGTTATTTCTCCCAAATCATATGAAGCTCTTAAACTGATGCCTACATAATTTCTTAATGAGCCCCCCTTCCCTTCATCCCGAGAACAGGACCCCCCATTGACACATACTCAAGAAATTTGCAACATAAGACCTCTCCCAAAACTACTACCTTGACACTCCTACTCACTAGCTACAACCTGTAGCAATTCCATTTGCTCTAACTCTGAAATAGGATATTCCTACTCAACACACAAATAACATACTTATACACGAGGAACCCCCCCCCCCCCCCCCCCCCCCCCCCCCCCCCCCCCCCCCCCCCCCCAATTTGATGTGCATACACCAATATACTCCCATCACCATCACACATTAGCATACACAACTTGCTGTAATGCCCCGCTCCGCACGGTGCATTATGCTGAGTCGTTGACTCGAAGAGTTGCGTTGACCCGATTAAGTATCGATGCAAATAGATACAAGAGTACGTTGACCCAAGAAATGCATCGAGTCGGATCGATGCAAAGATTCAGGTTGACCCGAGGAACGCATCTAGTAAGATCGAAGCAAGTGTTAAGTTGGCCCGAGAGAAAATATTGAGTCGGTTCGAAGATTCTAAGAAATCGAATCAATGGAATGCACAAGTCCGATTCAAACAAATATTGATTTAGTTGGTTTCGTGTGCAGGCTATACTTTTACGCTGAAATATAAGAGGTCAGCATTTTGCCTTATTTACAACGGGATCCGCAAAATCAAATCACCGCCTCGCAACGGACTGAGGCATAGGCTCGGTAAGCCAAATAGGTCATATAATTCAATGAAGCACAAAGTGCTCGAATGGCTAAGCCAGAAGAGTTGGCCGTGCAACAAAGTTATAGAAGTGAGCCGCATCGGCTCGGCGAAACGACAAGACATATTGGCTTAAGGTGGGGGGACTTTGACTCTTCTTTCCTAGTCCGTCATGCTTAATTAAAATGTACCGTTGTATGCTAAGTTAACTATCGAGACCACGGGCGTGGCATCGATCGAAAGATGAACGTAGTGCATGTTGAACACTAGATAGAACAATCAAAATAAAACGTGCATCAATTGCACGAGTCACTATTGAATATTGAAACACCACAACGGCGAACGCGTCGATGCGCAAGCCATAAGAATATGGGATAACTGTATCGACAAGGGCCATAGTGCACGAGTCATTCCGTGCCCCCGCGCACGAGTTAGATGGCTAGGACATTGAAAGACAATTGATATGAGTGTCCTAGTGCACGAGCTAAGAACATCGAACACTAAGACATAGAACATGAAAATGCGATATGTTTGCCATCGAAAATGTGACAAGGTTTTGTTGATTAAAACTTTGGTATTTCAATTACGAACAGAATATTATACAATGTAGGACTTAGACGTAGTCCTAGGAGTACACTTTTGTTTTTATCTGGAAACTGTATCGGTAGAGCGAGTGGTAATGCATTAACTCCGTTGACGATCTGACGACGATCTTGGATTCTCTGAAGGTCTAGGCTGCTTTGGATGCCGGAGCATTTAGAAGAGAAGTAAACGTTACGTGTTTCTTCTCGTCTCTGTAGGTAGATATGATGATCTATCTGTCCTCTGTATGTTAGAAGGAATGATCCTTCTATTTATAGGCAGCAGACTGGTCTGCTCATGCGCGTATATGTAGGATGCGCCTGTACGTAGAAACACCTCATGGTTCATGATGTGGGGCGTATGGATGATGTGCCTAGAGTTGAAGCTGAATCTTGTTTGAACTATACTGTTGGACTGCAGTGGAGCTGACACGTGGCAGGTGTGGAGATTCAGTTGTTGCTAAGAACTTGGGTGGTTAGCACCCATTCGTAGGCAGAACTGATTCAAATGACACGTGGCACGTGTTCATGGCTCAAAGATCTCGGATTTGGTGGAGGGTGATTTGTTAGGATGCGCGTAGGATCTGGCGTATGGGGCGACTTGGTTTATGACTTTCAGAGGTCACAGACAAGTCTTGGCGCATGGCTTCTGAGGTGCATGCAGAGCTTCGAATGCATGGCTGTGGAGGTGCATGTAGGGACTTAGCTTATGTCTTTTGGGATCAAGAGTAAGTCGGGAGCGCATGGCTTTGAGGCGCATGCAAACTTCTGGGCGCATGGCGGCGGAGGCGCATACGAGTGATCGGTCGGCCACATGGCAAGGACATGCTGTAGCCGACAAAAGCAAGTAATGATGATGCTGACGTCTGCGGCTCTTCGTTTTTTGCAAAAGGATGCCAACCGTTCAGTCTTCGGGGAACGTGCTGCCAACACTTTCACATAGCATTAAATGCTTGATGGGTGACGAGTTGAAGTGGGCGCATCAGTTTGTGCCCCACTAGACGCATGGGTCTATGTCCTATTGATTGTATCGGTACGGAGCGTATAGTGCTGACGGCACATCTGTCAGCATGGCGCATCTTTATTGGCCCGTCTGTTGAGTTCTTCGAGGCATTAATGGCTGTTTGACTTGGATGAATACGAAGAGACAGATTCATTGGCATTAATGCAAATTCATTGCACAGAATATGAGGAGACTGCCACTTGGCGCATGGGCGAGGGTTGCCCCGGCCTATAAATAGCTTTGTGAAGAGTTTTGTTTCTCATTTCATTTAGCTTTCCTTCATGGAGACGAACTTGATCGGTCCCTTGCCTCGGCGAGTTGACGATGAACTCCTTTTGAGGACGAAGATGTGCCGAGTTGCTTTATTCACCATCGGCCCTGTTTTTGTACAAGCCTGTGAAAGTGTCTATTGCATCCAAATATCGGGATCATCGTGTCCTGACACAAGCTGAAGGTGCCTGTTGCATGCAAAGATCGGGCGGTCGTGCCCCAATTTTTGTTATGCTGGAAGAGCAGCAGGTCGGGGCTATCGTGCCTCGATTTGATTAGGCTAGAAGAGCTACTCCTCCTGCTAGAGTGCCCGCATGCTGACGAGGAAGTGAATCGCTCTGACTATGCACGGGGATGCGCCTACACTGAGATGCTGGAATGATGCGCCTGGCTATAGCTTCTAGGATTTTCTTTCTCTTTTGTAAAAGAATTCTCCTTTGTAAAAGACATGTAATAGACTTTCATATGAAATAAAAGCACCATTTATATGTCTCTACTTCTTTGCTGTTTTTTGCTGTGCCAAGTATTCTATGCATGGCGCATGTTGATTTCTGGCGCATGAGAGTTAGGGCCCATAGGAGTTTCAGCCTTAGATGTGCCTTTAATTCCATGCTTCTACAAGACCCCTTTCAAAGTTTTCAAAACTTTATGCCAAGTTTTGGAATACTTTGAACAATAAGCATGGGTAGTCATTGTTCTGGGCGCATGTCCTCGTCTTGGCAGCATGGCTCTTCTGGGCGCATGACCACTCCGCGCACTGCTGTAGGGGCACATATTTTTTTCGGTTTTAATGCAAGAAGATAACACCTTGAATTTTGAAAGATTAATGATAATCTTTTTGTAACGTCCCCAGTCCCAAAATACTTGGAACTTAGTATGTGGACATGCCAGCTGCATACATACGAATAATACTCCAATATATGGAAGCCTCGTAAGTATCCATAAGCTGTAAAATACAGTAAACTATGATAACTAAATCTCATCCACCAAATAAGAGAATAATAATATAATCAACTCAAGAATTTATCATTTATACATGTAGTTGGGCGGAGACAAATCCATTACCAACCATTTTAAATGAAAGAAAAATATACAAAGAAATGATCGATAAAATGGCAAGACGAACCAAGAGCAATCATCTTCGAAGGAATGGAGAACATCATGGCCTTGGCTAGAGCACCTGCGAAACATCACAAAAGCACACACCTGGAGAATTTACCAGGTCCTCAGAGGGACGTAACAAGATACATAAAGAACATGCCATATAAACTGAATATAAAATATGTCATAAAGTCACAAAGTAAGGTAAAGTGTTCCAACCATAACACGGCCCAATATTCCATCATCGAAACAGTAGACTACCCCTACAACCAAACAAGGACAAGGGGTAGTGCACTATTCCACGATGTGACATTGTCCCGTGCCATGACTAGAACGAAGTGTGACATGACATTAACTATGTTCACCTAACCAATCTAGTATGCAATTTAGAAGACATCTCGATGTATGGGCAGGTGAAGGCTGACTCCCACCAGGACAAGGTAACAACTCACAACACGCACGCGTCAAGTACCAATACTATCAACCGACATAACTCAAGCCTAGCGGCCCACGTGACCCATCACACTACAAGAAAAATACCATTTTATGACGGGTAAAAACTGTCATATATGACAATTTATGACAGTTTTTTGAAGCAGGCAACCGTCATGAACACAGGTGTTATAAAAGTTTAGAAAAACCTATTATATATGACTTACACTTATATGACATTTTTTTTATTAAAAACGATATTAATATTATCATTATATATAACATATCTATGCTAAAGCGTTATGAATAGGTTATACATGCATAACGTTTACTAAAATGATCTAGTTCTGAAACCATTCAGAAAGCGTTCATGAAACGTTATAAAAAGAACTTATACATAACACCTTGTAACGTTCTGTTCTAGTCATTCACACACATATATATCACTTGTCAATGCTCATAATTCAATGCGATATAAAAAGCATATTAATTCCCGAGACAACAGGAATATAAAATTTAACTAACATTTAAAATATTTCATTAAAAATATCCAAATATCATATCATGTTAATTACATTTCAAAATATATCACTCTTTTTCCAACTTTTATTTACACCAACATATCACCATTACATTTCAATATCCAAAAATATATACATCTTTCCTTTTTAGGACAGCCGGCCTCAAATCATTGAAACATCATTCACTAACACCAAATTGTGACATCTCTTCAAAAGCCAATATTGTATATCCCTTCAAAAGTCAACATTGTACGTACCTACAAATAAAAAATGAATAAATGAATAAAGAGATATTATGATGATATTTCCAAATCAGATAGAAATATAAATGTAAGTATTAAAGAACATATGAAATTTCCATTCTATATAGCATGCATCTAAATTTCTGTTTGAAATATTAGACGAAATCAATATATTTCTATGTATCAAGTCTATATAGACACATGCATCAATATTCAAGA
Organism: Iris pallida; assembly: GCA_029216955.1. Taxonomy (NCBI): domain Eukaryota; kingdom Viridiplantae; phylum Streptophyta; class Magnoliopsida; order Asparagales; family Iridaceae; genus Iris; species Iris pallida. Next base: position 1,753,417 of record JANAVB010026400.1, read on the forward strand.
ACATATGAAATTTAGATCATAAAAGCTAACAGACTAACCTGATTCATATGAGAACCAGAACTGAAAAGTCACATGATCTCAATATTACGTACCTAGAGCACCAAACTCATTTTCTCGTACTGTCAGTGTTTCTCGATAAAAGAATCAGCTCATCTATAGAAATCAATTGTTTACATATTTGGAGTGATGAACTAATAAAGGCAGAGAAAAGTGGGGCTCAAAGATTTGTAGAAATGTTGCAACATGTGTTTCATCCATGTTGACAAAAATATCAGAGCCAATCGGAAAACTCACTTGATACTCAAAGTCGTGATACTCAGAAGTTAAAAGCAGCATATAGAGAGCAACATAATCACATAATTGCCCAGAGATAATTAAAGCCCAAACAAAACAGATTAAAAACCTTCTTGATACTAAAAAACAGAGGCAACATCATATATATAGAGAGGAAAAACCAAGTATGAAGGGAACAACCAACTAAATTAAAACCACTAAAAACTTCTTGATACTCGAAAATAGAGGCAACAACATACATAAATTTCAGCAAACTCAGTCCTCGTCATAGCCCATAGAAAAACTCATGTTATGGTTCAAAAGAAATACTATTTCTCAGAAAAACATATGTATGCACAGAGTACTCCCAATCGAAGGGGCTGCTTGGCGTCATATAGATGACAAAATCACAAGAACTGGAATGCCAATAAAATAAAGGATAAGTGAGTATCAGAAAATTGAAGATTCATAGCAACTTTATTCATATCCTGTCATAGTTAAACTGAAGATTCATGATGCATGTGGCTGCCAAGTTCATATATGATGCCTAGTTCATCTATCAGACCACATTCCACATGGAAAATTTTTATACTCCCAACCTTAAGTATCAGAAACCAAGCATCACTTGATTAGAAGAGGATACTAAGAAACAAAACCAACATAGATTAGAAGAGGATACTAAAGCTGAGGATACAAAACCAACATTTAAGTCCTAGTTATTCCTATCCGAAGAAAAAACTTCAAGTCACTGATACACTGAAAGCTAGTGATATTCAAAGTAATCATAAAACAAAGTATAAAGAAATGGGGCTCAGAATTTATTACTTTGGCTCTTCAATAGATATTTCAATCTCAATTGTACCAAATAGATACTTCCAATCCCAAACAAAAAACTGATAGTCAAAGCCAACATACAACTGATTCTAAATCCCAAACAAAAACTGATACTCAAAGCCAACATCATTGTCAAGATAAAAAAAATCAAATACCTCTTGCCAAAGCAAAATTAGGCAACCATTCCTCATCATAGCCAAAAAATAGACTGAATTGTCCAGCAACATATAGACTGATACTGACAAGTATCATCCCAAAAACTGCAATGAACTGGAATAACTAGGAACAATATACTCAATAAACTGCACATGATATTTAATAAACTGAACATGATACCCAGGATACTCAAAAAACCCATACTTTTAAACCCAGGAAACTAAAACAACCCAATCATCATGAAAAAACATATCGGACTAGGTTGGGTGTGAAGGAACAAACGAACACATGGCTCAAAGAAGTCACCCTACTTAGTCATCATTGCCATATGTTTGATTTCGACTCAGAGTATTCACCCTACTCATCATTGTCCAAATCGAATGAAGCTGGTGGTCATCATTGCATAATATGTACCTTTCAGTAATGGCATGGCACCCTTCGAAGATTCATGCATTCTACCCAAGAATAGTACTTTATTCTTATTTTCTTAACAACAACCTGTTAAAATCAAAATAATTGAACATTTTTATTTTTGAACAAGTGAAACCCTAGGATCAATTTAAGGTTAACTAGAATTCACACAATTTCACCACTCTGCTTATTTATAGCACACCAGACACTTCCAAAAGTACTGCCGCCAACTTCCTTAATTATCTTGTAAATAGAGCAGGTTGCAAGATCTTGTCAGCAAAAAAAAATAAAAAAAATATATCAATTTCAAGTAAAAACAACTCACCGGTCCATCTTTTACAACAAAGATACACAAACTTCTAGGAGTTATTGAAGAAAATGACCATGTATGAGTCAGGAATATTTGGGGACTCACGAGAGGCGTGTATAATGAAAACTTCTAATTGCACTGGAGAATTCAACCAACCCTCAAATCAAGATCCACCAATAATTCGACTTATAGCATATGCCAAAGTATGACCGTAAACCTTTCTGATGGACATAACTTGTAAAGGCTTATATTTCCAATTTATGTGAGATTTGTCCTAGTCTGGACTCAAAATCCAATTTAAATAGTAGTGCGGTTGAGATGCAAAAGCTTATCCTGGTTGGACTAATCCCTCTAAACCTGCTTTGTATAGCTTGAGGAAAACTGAAATAGATGATGATTTATCTCCTCCATGAAGTTTGTTTGAGGATTATAAATCATGGTAAACATATCACAAAGATGAACAACATAATGATAAGAAAATTTAGAAGAATGCCTGAGACCCACAGTCCATTTTTTAGAAGACAGTAATGAAAGATGAACAACATAATGATAAGAAAATTTAGAAGAATGCCAGAGACCCACAAACCATTTTGTAGAAGATAGCTGAACTATCATTTACATCTCTTTTTGATAAACTAGGCCTATAACTTAGATCAATCTATATCAAATTGTAATGGCATATACATCAACAACAGCTGTAACAAAATTTGGATCACGAGTAAGATGTAATCAAGCATTAACAATCAGCAAGCATGTAGAACAAAAGGCGCATATGTGCTATCATGAGGAACACAAGCTAGAACTAATGAAAAAACATAGTTTTCCATGGAGTACCAGTAACGTTCGCATACATGAGCTTAATAACCACTCACACAAATAGGGCAGCCTAGTTGCCAACTAATCAGATTGGCTGCCTTGTAAGATATATTGTTAACAACCTCAAACCAAAAGGGTTTAGACAATTACTAAATTAGAAAAGATTTTTTATCATTGACAATAGTTATTATAAATCAAAATGTGGTCAGCGAAGAAATCTTCAGAAAACAGAACTATCAACTAAAGTTGCCTTATAAAATGTTGCAATATGGATGATCAACTAAAAACATTAAGTGAGGTATCTAATGGATACATAATAGACTTCCAATGCAATACCAGCACTACATCACTATATGTGAGCTAACCGATCAATCACACTGAAGATAGCCTAATTGGCCATTATACGACTGGCTAATTGCCCACCAAAGATGTTCCAAAAGGAACATAATAATGTATGACCAACAAGAACACCATAAGTAAGAACAAGCTGACATCTCAGCTAATCGAAATAAATTAACATCATAAAATTTGAAAAACTAACCAATGGCACGAGAAGCTAAGTAAGCCTCCATTGAAGATCATTTTCCCTTCTTGATAGAATTTATATATTAATCTAATAAGGTAACATATCTGTAATAATAATTAGAGAAACAAACATCATAAGCTATTAATAATAATGTAATAAATTGCAACACCAATTAGGTAGATGGGACTTCTTCAATCCCAAAGCTTGATTCAGCATAACTCAGGAACAAAAAAATATATAAAAAGGAATGGCACACTGTAGATATTATACATATAAATGGCCAAAGAATCCTAACTACTAGAATCATAGCAGTGATGCAGGTGGAAACTTAATATCAAATTTGAAGAATGTGATAGAATAATTTAATATGTATGTGTGGGAGGTTTTTTGTATGATAAAGTTGAGTTCGTTGTTACAGCTAAAGCTATCAACATCACATTAGGAAGTAATTAGTACTGCAAAATAGCTCATCTATTCTCCAAATATGGAAGAAGGATATTTCTTTCAAATGCATCAAGAAGCTCTTTCAATTGTAAGCTAGAGAATCAAATTCAAGACGTTGCATTCAAGATACAAGTAAAAACTAGAGAACCAATTCAATACATTACATTTGAAGAGACAAGGACAAAATTTAGTCAACATCGAGCATATAAATATTTAATCCTAGAACATTCACTACAACTACGGTGTCTTAGTGCAGTAGCTTGAACTTTAACATGGTATTAGAGCAAACAATATCCAAATCTTGTTTCGTGCCCCATCTTAAGTGGATACTATATAAAAAAAATCACAAGAAGCTCTCGGCACAAAACGGACATTCATTTCGCAAGGAGTATACTAAGTTCGTTAGTGAAAACATCACAAAACAAATATTAGTAAGCTAAGTCCAGTGTGAAACTTGGATGCTTTCTTGACTTGCCCATCTAAAAACGACATAATCTAATAATACTAAACTCCACTATAGACATGAATGTAGAGGGGCCTAGGAACTCAAATCCAAGACGTTACAGAGACAAAATCCAAGGACAAAGTATAGTCAACAACCGCGAATAAAATAAGAATTAAAAGCTAAAAGTTCTCGCAAATAACTTTTAAAAGAAATAATTTTTAACTCTTACCTTCCGGTGTCGGATTACCAGGACACGAAGACGACGACAAAATCCTCATCTTTGAACCCTTCTAGCTGCTCTATTCGACAGAAGAAACCACAAAAATAGCAACAAAGGTGCAATCTTTCTTCAACAAATAAGGAAAATATCCAGAGGCGACAACCACTCCATGGACTAGGGAACACTATAAAGCTTTCCCCTTCTGAAGGAGAAACCACGATATCGGCGGCATCGGAAGCCCCAATCCTCACTAAAATCCAGCTCCACCAAGAAGAAGCCCTAACCGGAGATTTACCTTCGATTTTGAAGCTCCCGTCTCGCTTTTGGAGCTTTCCGTCCGAGAAGACGGCGGCGAGAAGGAGGCGAAGGAGGTGGAGGCGACGACTGATGCTGCGACGAGGAACCTGCTGTGACCGGGAGGTCTCGTAGCCGCTGACGTCGGCGCTGATGCTGTAGCTACCGCACCTCTCGCTTTGCTCCTCATCGTTCTCCTCCAACGACATCATCCCCAAACCCTAACCCTAATTTTCTTTCTTTAATACTATTGAGAGAGTGGGAGAGAGGAAGAGTCACTGGAAGTGAAGAAAAGGAGGAGGAAAAGAGGAGAGGAGGAGATAAGAAGAAAAATGGGAGAGAGAGAGAGAGAGAGAGAGAGAAAGAAGGGACCGAGAGTTTTCATTTGGGGGTCAGGTTCGAGTGGGCGTTCAAACGGGCTTTCCAAAAATTTTATCACTTTTTATAACGTTTGCGTATAATAGCGTTACATATGTGTGAACAATATATAACGCTTAATGCTATAAATCGTTATAATAGGCCAAAAATTCTTCGTACCCGTCATATTATGTGCTGTTGTGGAAATTCTGTAACATTTATAAACAAACCGTTGTAATAAACTCTTATCAAATGTTATTATAGGGTCTTTTTCTTGTAGTGTCAGTTCACATAGCTCGAGGCTAGTGACCGTCGCGACACGACTACCGTAGTGCGCAGTTAATACAACTTACGGCTTTTGGTTTTGGGTAGCCCATACATCAAACTATCTTCACCCTCCCAAGGGTCACTAACAAAAGGTAGTCCGCTAAGACTAGGTCCACATGCATATTAAGAGACAAGCAAGAAAAATAACTGAAAGCAAAGCAAGTAAACTATAAAAAGCAAATCATGGATCCAACTGAAAATATATAGGAAATAAATATACAGTAATCAAATAAAGAAACATGCAAATAATTATAAATAGTATTAAGGCAAGGTATCTTGTCTGAGGTTGTATGTAAAAGGGCGACGTCTAATAGCTCGAACCGTCAGAATAGTGAAGCGATAAAAGCCAAATCTCGCATACGTCCTCAAATGCTAAAATAAATACCACGAATGTGTTTGGAATAAAAGATATGTCTAGAAAATGCCTGTCCAAAAGTCTAATTCTGGAACAAGGGCAAAATTATCATTTCGGGTCAAAATAATGTCTGCCGTTGGAACCGTTTTGCACCGAAACGCGTGCCAATATCTATGGTCTCTAAAGTTAACTACATGTCTACGGGTCCGGTTTAAGGAGACGAACTCAACGGTATGTACAATTTTGGATTTCGATGAGCCGTGCACAAAATTGCCCATTAGATCGGGTCACGGGCCCGCCAAATAGGCGTTCTAGTCGAACTTCTCAGAATCGGACCAAACTTGGAACACAGGACCAAAAAAGAGATTCGGTCCTGATGGCACAAGTTTTTTCGAACCGACGAACGTGCACAAAGTAATTGGAGAATTTACGAAGAGGTCGATACAGTAAATTTTGACGGATACGCATCAAATTCGTCGCGCACACGCAACCAATTTGAATTTCGTCAAAGCCCACGCATCCACGAAGTCAATAAGCACCTTTCGATGCTTTCGGTTCACGAACACGTCGCCCAATTTGTTGGGGCGCACGTCGTATCGGAGGTTTTTCATTAAATTTTACTATTTTAAAAATATGGTTTCCTTAATTTTTGAAATTTGTTTTCTCGATCCACAGTGGACAAATTTGAAAACTACAAAAAGGATTTTAAATCCCTATAGGTTTTTTATGAGATTGTCCAATTAGGTTTTCAAGTCGATCGTCGGTTTGACAGTAATTTGATTCAAACATGGGGTCTATAACTATAAAACTGTACAATTTTGAACAGATTTTTCGTTAAGTTTGGGCTTTATTTTCGATGTGTCAGTTATGATATAGTCAAATATATTTGCAGGAAGTCGAACTAGTTTAGGCTGGGTTCATACCTATGAAGACAGCTCGGAAAATGATCGAGCGAGGAGACGGAGAACACGCCATGAAGTTTGGGGTCCTAGGCGGCTACTGCTGCATCCCGTGGCCGCGTTGCACGCTGTCCGACGCATTTTCAGGCGGCCACGGCCATCTCTGCCGCCCCGTGCTGCCTTAGGGTGGCGCGCACTCGTGTCAGGGATGACGGGAAGGTGGTGCTGCATTGCTGGGTCAAGTATTTGCTAGGATTTCGGTTCTCAATTCTTGCGTTCCTATAAGTAGCAGTCGGCTGGTTATAACCTTCTTGTTCGGGTTTGTTTTTCTCGTAAGGGCTCGGGCCCATCTGACTACTGTTCCCGCAAGGGAACAATAGCTCGGGCTGCTATTTCCTTTATTTTTATATTTTTTTCCTTCTCTATTTCTTTCTCTTTTTCTTTTATACAATTCCATTTATATATATAGATATTTTCTAATAATCTCAAAATATTATAAAAAACCTGAAATTTCCAAAATAATTCTAACCACAACTATACTCTTTAACCATATATATATAAAACTTTATAATTTCAATTTAAAAAATATTCTTTACACAACAAATATATATATATATATATTTATATATATATATATATATATATATATATATATATATTTTATATATATATATATATATATATATATATATATATATATATATATATATATATATATGAAAAAAAAATATATATATATATATATATATATATGAAATATATATATATATATATATATATATATATATATATATATATATATATATATATATATATATATATATATATATATATATATATATATATATATATATATATATATATACACCAATATTATCTAATAAGGCACAAAATTTGTAGGAAATTTCTATACGTAAATTATTTTAAGGATTCTATATACATAAATACAAATGTAAAAATATTTATTGTTTATATATATTCCTCAATTTATAAAAGTATAATCTAAAAAATATCAATAATAATAATGTTAATGATAACATCAAAACACCGGAATAATAATATTAGTAAAAATAATAGTAATAATCCTCCAAAATTTTGGGGGATTACATCCTACCCAACTTATAAAAATTTTCTCCTCGAAATTAAAACAAAAAAAATAAAAATAAAATAAAATATATAATGAGGTTAAATACGGAGGAAGGGTAAATGTATCAATTCATAAATCTACTTCTAAAAAGATGTAGGAGGTGGTCATACAAGAATCCAAACTGACACCACATTCGACACGATAGGGTAGTCTTAGTCTTGCATGGATCAAGGGTATCTAGTCACTTAGGATTAAAATCAAATGGGACCATATATTAAAATCAAATGGGACTATATATATATATATATATATATATATATATATATATATATATATATATATATATATATATATATATATATATATATTGTGAGCCCTTGATCCGAAATTCCCCAATTATTTTTATATTGATAAATTATTAATCAATGCTTAGAGTTATTTTGGTAACTAATGTGTATAATTGTGATAGACTTATTAATCAACATAGATAAGTATATATATATATAGAATTGCTATTCATTTATTAAATAGAAGAGAGTGAGGTCTTTCAAATTCCAGTTTATATAGGATTGGATTGCAACTAATGCATTCTAATCATTAACTTGAAACTCTGGTAAACTGAACCAGTGCAAACCCCAAACCACCAGGGGCCTCAATGCAAAATGGGTTAGTTCAAATCCTAAACTGTTAACGGACCGTTTAAATTCAAACTCTTGGACAGATGAAATCGAATCCAACTCTGGATAGGAGATGGAAATTCAATCTCATCCTTTGATCCATCCAAACCCTAATATAAGTACCCAGGATCACCAAGCCCCTGCTTTCCGAACCCTAAGTTCTCCTGCCGCAGAATTCCCCTGTTCTACGTCGAGAGCTACTCGAAGTTGAAGGTTGAAGCAAAGCTAATCTTCGAAAGGTATTTCTCACTAACATAGTTTCGATTCGTTAGGACTAATCTACCATAGGTTTGCAACTTTTATTAATAAGCAAATAGGATGATTGAGGAGTGTTCGAAGTAATGTCGAGTAAGAGGTTTAGGTATTTGTGGCCATGTGAGGATATTAGGTTTGTAACCTGTTCTTTATGCCTTCATGTTGCCATATATCATACCAATGTAAGTAGGAGAGTTTGGATTGGGATAGGACAGGGTGTGTCATGCATTGCAGTACAGAGGACAGATGATCCATCGGCTCATAGAGACTGAACATTAGTTCGGACTCAGGGACAGGCACATAAGATAGTATACAGGGAAGAGTAAGGGTTCATTGTCTTGTCTCAGTTATGGTAAAGCTAACGAGTCTCATGTAGAGAGACATACAGGTGTAGCATCTATACATATATGTACATAAAAGGATATGCACAGTTTGAGAATGTGTCGAGAGAGTACCCTGTGGAGATGAAAACATGAATGGGTGTCAAGTCTTTAGCCATCCCCTTGCCTTGACCATCAGATCAGTGCACTTGTTATCAATAACCTTGAGTACCAAGGACAGGTTCGAATGTCTGCATATAGGATTCATTGATTAGAGTATCAGATATATATGTAATATCCTGCATATGGATTAGCCTTAGAATATCATGTATATGTGGTATTGCCTACATGTTACAGATTCATTCCTTTCACTCTTTGTTTCAGACGTTAGCGTAATGCAAGCCATACTCTTTTAACCCCGATTTATGTTCAGACCATGATCTTCTTCACAAATGTTTGTTCTGCACTTTTAGCAACTGTCCATCTTTGCACTTGGTTCAACCACTGGCATAACATGTCTAGTATAGGCTATTCTGTCCTGCCCCTTTTTCTTCAGTCCATTGATGATTAGGTTCAGGTGTTCACATTTAGTTCAGTTTGTGAACTTGGTAATCAACCATAGAGCATTCCCCAGTTCACTGTATCCCCTTGTTATCTGCATTTAGGAGAATGTTCAGATACTGAACTTAGTTCAGACATATCAAATTTCCTTAGATGTCCTGTCCACTTCTAGATGGATGTTACTAAATGCCAACCCTTGGTTTGAAGGTTGACCTGCATTACACAAATTTCTATTCTATTGTTCATTTTGTATCTGTCCTTTAGCTTTAGACTTCTATCCTAGCATATGGCTCTCCCCAGCATGCTCTTAAATAGGTTCAGTCCACACTAGCTTGTTCAGTCCTATACCCATATCAATTCTTGTATGTTGTCCTACTATCACCCCCTTAGCTATGGTACCAGTATGTGTGATTAGCCCTATCTTTAGTACTGTCCAGATATTTATAGAATAATTTGGCTCATTAGTATAGACTTGCCCAACCTTCCATTTAGTTTGCACTAGATTACCTGACCTTGCATCAATCCCAGTTCTTAGTTAGCTATGGTTTTCACTACCATCTGTTATCAACCCTAGTGGTGATACATGCACATATACGTCTAATCCCATATTTTATCATTGCTTCTATATATATCATGTAGAGAGATTATTGTTCAGTCTCATTTTTATGTTCTTTTCTGATATAACTTCATATTGTTCAGACCTTGCAATGTTCTGCCTGTATTGATTTGTAATATATCAGTCCTTAGGGTATCATCAAGGTTTTAGTTTCCTTACCTACATTCATGATTAGACTAGTTATCCTATTGTATCAGAGTTTGGAGGATGGGGGTTACCTCTGTCCAACCTTCCAAGTTACAGTATATTAAAATTGTTCTATCCTTATGTGGATAATTTAGCATATGTCTATATCTCTGACATGTCCTGACCTTGCTCACTTGATACACTTCATTCTTGATGTTCAGTGTGATGATTCAGATTGGTTAATGCCCTTTGTTCTAGTCTTGAGTTCAATTTTCACTTCAACCTTTGTGAACATGTGGGTCAGTCCTATATAGCCCATCTGTCAATATGTTCAGTTAATAGGATACCCCGTATCCTTATTCAATCCAATAATGAAGTATCAGTTCTCACATTTTGTATCATTCTTGGGAGTGCCACATGCATCAGTTATTAGGGTATTATTTGGTTTAAGACAGTTGGGCACCACTGTTTTCTAGGAAACAAATATATAAGTATAATATACATATATCTAATGGTCTTGACATGGTTATTGGTAGACATGCCTATAGGTTATGTTAGGAGTTTGCCAAGAGTGGAAACCACTCGAGCCATTTAAGGACTATTTCGAAGTATAAGGGTAATTAACAATGATTCAATAGCTTTACCTTGCTTAGTTCATATGTTGATCTAGATTTAATACATATCACAGGTCACTTGGACTCCAACTCAACATTAAGTTGGTATTCACAGCTCGAGGCGACAAGCAAGTACACTTTCTGTTCTACTTCCAATTCTGATGGTTTGTGCAGTATACATTCATATGTTCTCTTGCCTGATGACACGATGGACACACGAGTGAGAGACATGTACCCCCATTTATTATACTTTTGTTTAGCTCCTTTTCGTGACTTATTTGGGTTCATGAGTACTGGTCGGGAGGGGAAATACCTTAGTAGATGTGTGAACTTCCCATTCTATCCCAATATGTCTAATCTTGAACGATAGCAGCTGCATACGACACGTGCAGTGAGCCGTATTTACCCCTTAGCCGTTCACATGTCGACAAGGGTATTTCAATTCACTTTAGATAGATTGTCTTTTATTATTTTACCACTTGACATGTTACTATGCTTTCATACTCGTTCCAGTTGACATATTACTCTACGATTCATACTTTATTCTAGATATACTATGCCATCACATTACTGTTCAGCTTTCTTTTACATATGTTATATTCATGTACTGTCGATCCTATTATGTTGCGGATAGTTTTTCAGCTTGTGTGCTTGTTCCAATCCTGACTGGATAACCAACATTTTAGGTGATGAGTTAGAGGAGTTCTGTACTACTTTTTATGAGCAGACGGAAGACCCTGATTTGAGCATACAGGAGGACTTGAATGCGGGGCTACCCTCCGCAGGAGACTATTAGCTAGACAGTGATTTATAGAGCATGTATTGCTCACAGAAACTCTTGATTGTATTTTATTTTACTTATGGATTATGAGAGTTGAGTAGTGGACATCTCTTTGATACATTTTGATTATATTGAGATCATTCTTCTATCATACTTGGTCTCTACACTTTATGATCTTTTCAGTTATCAGTTTGCCTCTTTCACTTTAGATATTGTGTTTATAATTTCCTGTTGAGAGTGATATGCAAACTTGATCTTTTGTGGAAATCTATAAACTGCGTGATTGTATTTGATAAATTGTGGAGATGACTAGACAGCGTTCTACCGCTGACACTGCGGCGTAGGCTGGACGTACCCACGACTCATGTCCAAATACTGGGTGCGGGTCGTGACACGTTTTTTTGGTGGCCCATGCAGGTCAGATTTTGTAAAACACAGCGAAACGTGTGGTAGTACTCAACTTAGATGTACTACTACAGGCCTGCGAGTAGGAAGTAGACTTTAAAGATCATCTCCATAATTCTAACATCGTTATTGAATTCTACCTTTGATCTCAATTATTCCTTTAATCTGCATCCTGTTTGAATCTTCATACCAACTAACGATTTTACTTTGTAGCAGTTAGATGGATCAAGGCAGGAACCCCGCTCACCCGAACACCCCAGCAAACGTCGGTGGGTCCTCCACGAATGGAACCCTACTGACTCACGAAGGTCGCTTCACCTACTTAGGCGAGACTCCCCAGCCACAGGCTTCGAGATTTCGCCGCGATGACATTCCGCCACCTCCTCAGTTCACTTCGCCGATTCCACTACCAGCATAATTTCCTCCGCCAGCACCCTTCCACCAGCCTGTACCCTTCCACCAGCCAGTACCCCTTCAGCATCCAGCACCAGTCCTCCCTCCCCCACCTGCGCTGGACAATGCCACGCTTCTTGGGGTCATCCAATAGATCATGACTTCCTAGACGCGGCAAGCTGACATTTTTCGCGATACACTGAGGGAGGCTCTTCAGACTAGGGAGGCTCCCCCACTGCGCCCCGGCAACTCCAAAAATTTTACAGACCTCAGACCCTGGGAATTCAAAGGTACAGAGGGAATTCTTTACGCCGACGACTGGTTGGAGAATATAGACCACAATCTCTGGAGGGCCCGAATCCCCGAAGACCAGAAGGTTGATAATGCTAGCATGCAGCTCTATGACATCGCCTGCACGTGGTACAAGGATAAGCCCCGATTCACTGTGCCAGACGTGACTTGGAAGGAATTCAAAGAGCTATTTAAGATGAAGTTTTATCCTGAAATAGCCCGCGAAGAGTTGGAGAACGAGTTCGAGAGCCTCGAACAAGGCAACCTCTCCATCGACGAGTATTCTGTCGAGTTCTCCCGCCTTAGTCGATTTGCAGATGCCTTGACTTCTGCAGCCAAGGCCAAGAAGTTCAGGAAGGGGCTATCACATGAGATCCGCATAGCCATAGCAACCAGCCAAGCCACAACATACGAGAGGATCTTGAAAGTTGCGCAAGATGTAGAGAAGGAGATGAAGCGCAAGCAGAAGAGGGACCGAGACGCCTATGAAGGAGGCAACAGCCAGTCCGGATCGACGAAATGATCCAATGCTCCGGAAAAGACCGTAGCACAGCAGCAGCAACCACAACCCCGGTTCCAGCAGCAGTACCAGTCTTCGGCCAAGGCCCCTACCCCTCAGCAGAGCCAGCCCAGACAAACGACTCCTACCTGCAGCTACTGCCGGAAGTCAGGACATACGTGGGAGGTATGCAGAAGACGACTTGGAGTATACCTATTCTGCGGTTCGAGTTCAGACCAGATGAAGGATTGTCCCGCGGCGCAGGTTCATGCAGCACAGAAAGCAGCTTCTGCCACGGGAGCACCGACGAAGCCCACGATACCTCAGCAGCAGAGAGGACCTCTGCCCACACAACAACAGCGCTTCGGCCAGCACCGCAGCAGGGCAGAGCTTATGCCATGGCGGTCGAGGAGACCCTAGTATCTCCTAATGTGATAGCAGGTTCTGTTCTCTTTGAGTCTTTTCAGTTATTTTGATTCTGGAGCCAGTCACAGCTTCATATCTGTAACTTTTACTTTTAGACATAACATTGTATCTAAGCCTTTAGATAGCACCTATAAAGTCTCGACTGGTGGAGGCACTATTCTCCGAGCGAATCCACTTGGAAGAGGGAAGACGAGATGCGAGAGCGCTATCCTTATTTTTTTTGACTTGAGGTTCAAATTCTTACCCTTGTGTCTACCTTAATTTCGAGGACGAAATTGTTTTAAGGTGGGTAGATTTGTGAGCCCTTGATCCGAAATTCCCCAATTATTTTTTATATTGATAAATTATTAATCAATGCTTAGAGTTATTTTGGTAACTAATGTGTATAATTGTGATAGACTTATTAATCAACATAAATAAGTATATATATATAGAATTGCTATTCATTTTTTAAATAGAAGAGGGTGAGGTCTTTCAAATTCCAGTTTATATAGGATTGGATTGCAACTAATGCATTCTAATCATTAACTTGAAACCCTGGTAAACTGAACCAGTACAAACCCCAAACCACTAGGGGCCTCAATGCAAAATGGGTTAGTTCAAATCCTAAACTGTTAACGGACCGTTTAAATTCAAACTCTTGGACAGATGAAATCGAATCCAACTCTGGATAAGAGATGGAAATTTAATCTCATCCTTTGATCCATCCAAACCCTAATATAAGTACCCAGGATCACCAAGCCCCTGCTTTCCGAACCCTAAGTTCTCCTGTCGCAGAATTCCCCTGCTCTACATCGAGAGCTACTCGAAGTTGAAGGTTGAAGCAAAGCTAATCTTCGAAAGGTATTTCTCACCACCATAATTTCGATTCGTTAGGACTAATCTACCATAGGTTTGCAACTTTTATTAATAAGCAAATAGGATGATTGAGGAGTGTTCGAAGTAATGTCGAGTAAGAGGTTTAGGTACTTGTGGCCATGTGAGGATATTAGGTTTGTAACCTGTTCTTTATGCCTTCATGTTGCCATATATCATACCAATGTAAGTAGGAGAGTTTGGATTGGGATAGGACAGGGTGTGTCATGCATTGCAGTGCAGAGGACAGATGATCCATCGGCTCATAGAGACTGAACATTGGTTCAGACTCAGGGACAGGCACATAAGATAGTATACAGAGAAGAGTAAGGGTTCATTGTCTTGTCTCAGTTATGGTAAAGCTAACGAGTCTCATGTAGAGACATACAGGTGTAGCATCTATACATATATGTACATAAAAGGATATGCACAGTTTGAGAATGTGTCGAGAGAGTACCCTGTGGAGATGGAAACATGAATGGGTGTCAAGTCTTTAGCCATCCTCTTGCCTTGACTATCAGTTCAGTGCACTTGCTATCAATAACCTTGAGTACCAAGGACAGGTTCGAATGTCTGCATATAGGATTCATTGATTAGAGTATCAGATATATGTAATTTCCTGCATATGGATTAGCCTTAGAATATCAGGTATATGTGGTATTGCCTGCATGTTACAGATTCATTCCTTTCACTCTTTGTTTCAGACATTAGCTTAATGCAAGCCATACTCTTTTAACCCTGATTTATGTTCAGACCATGATCTTCTTCACAAATGTTTGTTCTGCACTTTTAGCAACTGTCCATCTTTGCACTTGGTTCAACCACTGGGATAACATGTCTAGTATAGGCTATTCTATCCTGCCCCTTTTTCTTCAGTCCATTTATGATTAGGTTCAGGTGTTCACATTTAGTTCAGTTTGTGAACTTGGTAATCAACCATAGAGCATTCCCCAGTTCACTGTATCCCCTTGTTATCTGCATTTAGAAGAATGTTCAGATACTGAACTTAGTTCAGACATATCAAATTTCCTTAGATGTCCTGTCCACTTCTAGATGGATGTTACTAAATGCCAACCCTTGGTTTGAAGGTTGACCTGCATTACACAAATTTCTATTCTATTGTTCATTTTGTATCTGTCCTTTAGCTTTAGACTTCTATCCTAGCATATGGTTCTGCCCAGCATGCTCTTAAATAGGTTCAGTCCATACTAGCCTGTTCAGTCCTATACCCATATCAATTCTTGTATGTTGTCCTACTATCACCCCCTTAGCTATGGTACCAGTATGTGTGATTAGCCCTATCTTTAGTACTGTCCAGATATTTATAGAATAATTTGGCTCATTAGTATAGACTTGCCCAACCTTCCATTTTGTTTGCACTAGATTACCTGACCTTGCATCAATCCCAGTTCTTAGTTAGCTATGGTTTTTACTACCATCTGTTATCAACCCTAGTGGTGATACATGCACATATACGTCTAATCCCATATTTTATCATTGATTCTACATATATCATGTAGATAGATTATTGTTCAGTCTCATTTTTATGTTCTTTTCTGATATAACTTCATATTGTTCAGACCTTGCAATGTTCTGCCTGCATTGATTTATAATATATCAGTCCTTAGGGTATCATCAAGGTTTTAGTTTCTTTACCTACATTCATGATTAGACTAGTTATCCTATTGTATCAGAGTTTGGAGGATGGGGGTTACCTCTGTCCAACATTCCAAGTTACAGTATATTGAAATTGTTCTATCCTTATGTGGACAATTTAGCATATGTCTATATCTCTGACATGTCCTGACCTTGCTCACTTGATACACTTTATTCTTGATGTTCAGTATGATGATTCAGATTGGTTAATGCCCTTTGTTCCAGTCTTGAGTTCAATTTTCACTTCAACCTTTGTGAACATGTGGGTCAGTCCTATATAGCCCATCTGTCAATATGTTCAGTTAATAGGATGCCCCGTATCCTTATTCAATCCAATAATGAAGTATCAGTTCTCACATTTTGTATCATTCTTGGGAGTGCCACATGCATCAGTTATTAGGGTATTATTTGGTTCAAGACAGTTGGGCACCACTGTTTTCTAGGAAACAAATATATAAGTATAATATACATATAGGTAATGGTCTTGACATGGTTATTGGTAGACATGCCTATAGGTTATGTTAGGAGTTTGCCAAGAGTGGAAACCACCCGAGCCATTTAAGGACTATTTCGAAGTGTAAGGGTAATTAACAATGATTCAATAGCTTTACCTTGCTTAGTTCATATTTTGATCTAGTTTTTAATACATATCACAGGTCACTAGGACTCCAACTCAACATTAAGTTGGTATTCATAGCTCGAGGCAACAGGCAAGTACACTTTCTGTTCTACTTCCAATTTTGATGGTTTGTGCAGTATACATTCATATGTTCTCTTGCTTGATGACACGATGGACACACGAGTGAGAGACATGAACCCCCATTTATTATACTTTTTTTTAGCTTCTTTTCGTGACTTATTTGGGTTCATGAGTACTGGTTGGGAGGGAAAATACCTTAGTAGATGTGTGAACTTCCCATTCTATCCCAATATGTCTATTCTTGAACGATAGCAGCTACACACGACACGTGCAGTGAGCCGTATTTACCCCTTAGCCGTTCACATGTCGACAAGGGTATTTCAATTCACTTTAGATAGATTGTCTTTTATTATTTTACCACTTGACATGTCACTATGCTTTCATACTCGTTCCAGTTGACATATTACTCTACGATTCATACTTTATTCTAGATATACTATGCCATCACATTACTGTTCAGCTTTCTTTTACATATGTTATATTCATGTACTGTCAATCCTATTATGTTGCGGATAGTTTTTCAGCTTGTGTGCTTGTTCCAATCCTGACTGGATAACCAACATTTTAGGTGATGAGTTAGAGGAGTTCTGTACTACTTTTTATGAGCAGACGGAAGACCCTGATTTGAGCATACAGGAGGACTTGAATACGGGACTACCCTCCACAGGAGACTATTAGCTAGACAGTGATTTATAGAGCATGTGTTGCTCACAGAAACTCTTGATTGTATTTTATTTTACTTATGGATTATGAGAGTTGAGTAGTGGACATCTCTTTGATACATTTTGATTATATTGAGATCATTCTTCTATCATACTTGGTCTCTACACTTTGTGATCTTTTCAGTTATCAGTTTGTCTCTTTCACTTTAGATATTGTGTTTATAATTTCCTGTTGAGAGTGATATGCAAACTTGATTTTTTGTGGAAATCTATAAACTGCGTGGTTGTATTTGATAAATTGTGGAGATGACTAGACAGCGTTCTACCGCCGATACTGCGGCGTAGGCTGGACGTACCCACGACTCATTCCCAAATACTGGGTGCGGGTCGTGACATATATATATATATATATATATATATATATATATATACCCTTGGGCTGCGTTCCCGGTCAACTCTCAGGAACAATGTTTGCCTCGTATTCCCCATTTTTTAATTTTTTGAAATTACGGTTTTCGTAATTTCAAAACCTGTAGAAATTTCGAAATTTCGGCCTTCCAAAATTTTGAAATTTCGAATTTCAAACTTTTCAATTTCCTACCTTGTTTATCGGGACCCCTTTTGTGTTTTTGGGTCCCGCACCTGTCTGTATTGCTCTTCGTGAGCCACTTTACCTTTTCAATAAATAGTCTCCTTTAAAATATATATATATATATATATATATATATAGTTCTTTTTATGGAAATTTTGTTATATGTGTGGTGTAATGGAAATGAAACACAAGATGGTGTGTTTGTGTGGGACATGTAGGCCATATATGTAGTTTGACTGGTCTTAGTTTATAAGTGTGAAATTTTGGGGCAGGACCTTGCTATAGATGTTGGTTACATAAGGGTCGAAAATTCTTTAATCATAATTACTAGTATGTGCAGGTTAGTGTTTGGTATTTGTGCTTCAATTATCAAAGTCACGGTCGAGGTAATTAAATGATACAGATAGGAATGGACGTTATGAACCACCAATTCATTAGCCCAAGTGCAATCAATCTATCTCAATCATTTGCTAATTCTTAGAGGGCTTGCTTATACACCTCAGGAAATTTTGTTTCAAAATTGGGACTAAGATACGATTCTATGATAGAACAAAATATGAGAATCAAGGTTGTGATCCTTTACCATAGTCATCTAAACACACGGGCAAGGGTATAATACACGATACAAAGATCGTGTCAAAATCCCAAGCAGGTGTAGGAATGGTTACGAATGGCATTCTATTATAAGAGGTAGGGTATACTAAGTTCATGGTTTTATCCAACCTATATGAATCGGTTAAACATAGCAAGCACAGTAATAGGACTTCTGATATGGTCCAATTTCTATAGATGTGTAGGGACTATAAGGTACTTCTAATTGTAGTGATGAAGTCTAAAGGAAGCCAAGGTGTTACTTGTTTTTAACATAACTCTTTTATTAACCATGTTCCTTCAAGATAGTATGAGTGGTCTTGATCAAACATAAACGAAAGCAAGTTGGTACGACAGGGTTCCATTCATCTCTTAATACAGGTTACGAAGAGATATTGTTAAGGGGTTCATGGAAGAGAATTAGTTGGCCATGAGATGAGGGATACCTAATAGGTATAGGACCTATTTCATCAAGTTTGGTTTTATAGTCCAAATATGGCTATATGCAAAGATGGGTTTAACTGGGTCTTAATGGATTCCATAATTGGACATCGATCTTTGATTGAATGAATCATAGGTTTTAATCTATATTGACTGGACGAGATGCTATAAAATCAATCTAAGCCATTCCCAGTAGGATCTTATATTGGTTCCAAGTCAAGTGGTCGGCAAATTTATCAGCCGGGTTGGTAAACCAGGTTCCTAAAGCCTGAGTACATACCTTCTGTGACTTTTGTATTTAAGTAGCACAATAAGACTCAATTAGGTGGCACACTAGTAGCATGTGCGTAGTGGGCTTTGAATAGATCACAATCATATATTGGGTCAAAAGATTTGAGTCAAGGTTGGATCCCTAACTACAGTAAAAAAAAGGACAATGATATTATGGTAGGGGTTATAGCTAGCCCTTTTGACTCGAAAGTCGCATCATAAAAATATAGTACAAAAGGACGTGTTTTAGTAGGACATGATATGTCTACATGAAGGTGGAGTTGTCTATATCTTGTATGTGAAATTTGTTGAAAGGTATCAGCTGGTCTCGTGCTCCAAATATTAAAGTCACGGTCGGGGACATCAAATGATCTAAATGGGATGTGGGAGTTCATAATTCACTAATTTACCCTCCTAGTGAGAACCAATTTATTTTATTCAATCGTAAGCTTAGTGAAATCCTAAAATATAGAAGGCTTCCAGTCTATTCACTCTAGAGACTAGGGCATGGGTTTAGGAATAATGAGGCTTTTAAAAAGTTTCAAGGTCTTGATGTTGTACCTCAAATAAAGGATAAGCACGATGCAATAGAATACTTGATACAGTAGATATGAATCAATATCGACGGCCGTACACCATTTTCTGATAAATGGGGAATGATTACGTCCATGTCACACGAGTCGATAAAATAGAATGATCCACTCGTCCATAGTACATGAGGGTTATCAATGGGGGTAACGGACTCTACGCATGTCATGGGAAAGATCTCTAACTACTAAATCGTGAATTTCTATTTGTGTCAAACCTGCCAGACTATAGTCACAAGGGTTCTAGAGGTATTGAATATAGTGCTCATGCATCACTTGTTGATTACTAATACAATATAATGACGGGGCGTCATGCTATAGATTTTGGCTAAGCTGGTGAATGTGTTGTTCTAATACTAAGTCACTTCTTTGATAATAGAATTTTGTACCTAGAGTAATATCTGCCGAATCTCTAATCTTGGAATAGGTGTCTACCACAGTCCTTGCAATGCTTGTCCTTGTTTTGGTCTATTCTTCTCTGTCTAAACTGTGGGGGCCTAGTCAAGTAAGGTTTGAGTTAAGACATACGGGTTGCTAGTTAAGCCAAGAATCAAGATGAATATTTGGAGGCTCACAATGATTGATTCCTAGAGATTAGATAGTCTCCTAGGTTTGTGGTTTACCCAAGGGTAAGATCTTACTCATTTTTCAAGCTCAAATGACTAGAAGGTCACGATATTAGTATTAGGGTCGAGGGAAGGATGAGTAATTTTAGGCAAGGTTATAGTTATATGGCTTGACCGATGGTTGCTATACTTGTGCATATAACTATCATGGCCATGGGGATACTCTGTATCTATCTATCAAATACGAGCGTTCGTCTTTCCAATCAGTGAAAGATAAAAGAAATAAATAGTTCAAGAAAGATGTCATCGAATACAATTACATGATTCAAAGGCGAATGTGTAATTCAAGAGAAATTGTCAATGCAGTCGCGGATGAGATCCTAGATACCTCTATATCTCAATCCATGTAGGATAATCATATGAAGAGCGAACCAATTGCACTATGGTTGATCAGACTATAATACATTAATTCTAATTAGACAATATGCTTGTGGGCATCTCCAGTATACATATGTCTTGAATAAGCTCGATAAAGAATAAGCTTGCAAAACTAGGCTATAAATAGCGTCGTCATTTATGGTAGTTTAAAGTGTAAGTACGGGAGATAATGATAAAAGCATTAATAAATTGTTCAAGGTTTTTCAAGAATCCAAGTCTTGCTCGGTGTTCCTGCTTATACAGTCGTCCTACTGTCTCTTGTATCAGGCATTTGTTGACCAATGAGGTATGGGCTACTAAAACTCTATATTCTAGGTAAAGATATCTTCCTACAATAGCATATATTCATTGTCACCCTATTATACTTTAATACTAGGTTACAAGGACACATGTGGTAGGTTGTAGTAATACTACACAACTTGTAAAGTCAACTAATAGGGTAACTGAGAAATATAACACGTATACTCGTATGCGTTATCTTCCTTACCTCCTATTAAGCACGAAGGAAGGATAAGATTTACAGTGAAAGGAATCAAGCAGAAGGAAGTCAAGGTAATCGGATGAGAGTTTGAATTGAATTCAAGAAAGGAGGTCAACTGAGTGGATCAGATTCTAGACCCTAATCCTATATGCAGGCTCACATCGGTACATTAATATGACTGAAATGATAAACTGGACCTACATAGGCCACCACAAAAATATATAACGCCCCAGTCCCAAAATACTTAGGACTAAGTACGTGGACATGCCAGCTACAAACATATGAAGAATACTCCAATATATGGAAGCCTCGTATGTATCTATAAGTTGTAAAATGCAGTAAACTATGATAATTAAATCTTATCCACCAAATAATAGAATAATAATATAATCAACTCAAGAATTTGTCACTTATACATGTTGTTGGGCGGAGACAAATCCACTACCAACCATTTTAAATGAAAGAAAAATATACAAAGAAATGATCGATAAAATGGCAAGACGAACCAAGAACGATCATCTTCGAAGGAATGGAGAAGATCATGGCCTTGGCTAGAGCACCTGTAAGACATCACAAAAGCATACACCAGGAGAATTCACCAGGTCCTCAGAGGGACGTAACAAGATACATAAAGAACATGCCATATAAACTGAATATAAAATATGTCATAAAGTCACAAAGTAAGCTAAAGTGTCCCAACCATAACGTGGCCCAATATCCCATCATCGAAATAGTAGACTACACCTACAACCAAACAAGGACAAGGGGTAGTACACTATTTCGTGATGTGACATTGTCCCGTGCCATGACTAGAATGAAGTGTGACATGACATTAACTATGGTCACCTAACCAATCTAGTATGCAATTTAGAAGACATCTCGATGTATGGGCAGGTGAAGGCTGACTCCCCCCAGGACAAGGTAACAACTCAATGCGCACATGTCAAGTACCAATACTATCAGCCGAAATAACTCAAGGCTAGCGGCCCACGTGACCCATTAGTCTACATAGCTCGAGGCTAGTGACCGTCGCGACACGACTACCGTAGTACGCAGTTACTACAAATTTTGGTTTTGGGTAGCCCATACATCAAACTGTCTTTACCCTCCCAAGGGTTACTAACAAAAGGTAGTCCGCTAAGACTAGGTCCACATGCATACTAAGAGACAAGCAAGAAAAATAACTGAAAGCAAAGTAGTAAACTATAAAAAGCAAGTCATGGATCCAACTGAAAATAAAAAGGAAATAAATATGCAGTAATCAAATAAAGAAACATGCAACTAATTATAAATAGTATTAAGGCAAGGAATTTTGCCAGAGGTTGTGTGCAAAAGGTCGACGTCCAATAGCTCGAATCGTCAGAATAGTGAAGCGGTGAAAGCCAAATCTCGCATACATCCTCAGACGCTAAAATAAACATCACGAACATGTTTGAAATAAAAGATATATCTAGGAAATGCCTTTCCAAAAGTCTAATTCTGGAACAGGCACAAAATCATGATTTCTGGTCAAAACGATGTCCATCGTTAGAACCGTTTCGCACCGAAACGCGTGCCAATATCTATGGTCTCTAAAGTTGTCAAACTAAATATCTATGGGTCCGGTTTGAGGAGACAAACTCAACGGTATGTCCAATTTTAGATTCCGATGAGCCGTGAACGAAATCGTCCGTTGGATCGGGTCGCGGGCCCGCCAAATAGGCGTTCCAGTCGACCTTCTCAGAATCGTACCAAACTTGGCACACAGGACCAAAAAAGCGATTCGGTCCCGCTGGCACAAGTTTTGTCTCGAACTGGCGAACATGCACAAAATAATTAGGGAATTTACAAAGAGGCCGATACGGTGAATTTTGACGGATACACATTAAATTCGTCGCACACACGCTACTAATTTGAATTCCGTCAAAGCCTACACGTCCGTGAAGTCAATACGCACCTTTCGATGCTTTCAGTTAGCGACCACGTCTCTCGATTTGTCAGGGCGCACGTCGTATCGGAGGTTTTTCATTAAATTTTACTATTTTAAAAATATATTTTCCTTGATTTTTGAAATTTGTTTTCTCGATCCATAGTGGACAAATTTGAAAACTACAAAAAGGGTTTTAAATTCGTATAGGTTTTCAATGAGATTGTCCAATTAGGTTTTCAAGTCGATCGTCAGTTTGACAGGAATCTGGCTTCAAACATGGGGTCTACAACTATAAAACTGTTCAATTTTGAACAGATATTTTGTTAAGTTTGGGCTTGATTTTCGACGCATCAGTTATGATATAGTCAAATTTATTTGTAGGAAGTCGAACTAGGTTAGGTTGGGTTCATACCTAAGAAGACGGCTCGGAAAATGATCTAACGAGGAGACGGAGAACACGCCATGAAGTTTGGGGTTCTAGGCAGCTGCTGCTGCATCCGTAGCCGCGGTGCGCGCTGTCCGACGCATTTTCAGGTAGCCACGGCCATCTTTGCCACCCCGTGCTGCCTCAGGGTTGCACGTACTTGTGTTAGGGATGACGGGGAGGTGGTACCACGTTGCTGGGTCGAGTATTTGCTAGGGTTTCGGTTCTCAATTCTCGCATTCCTATAAGTAGCAGTTGGCTGCTTATAACCTTCTTGCTCGGGTTTGTTTTTCTCGTGAGGGCTCGGGCCCATCTGACTACTGTTCCCGCAAGGGAACAGTAGCTCGAGCTGTTGTTTCCTTTATTTTTTAATATCTTTTTCCTTCCCTTTTTCTTTCTCTTTTTCTTTTATACAATTCCATTTATATATATATAGATATTTTCTAATAATCTCAAAATATTATAAAAAAACATGAAATTTCCAAAATAATTCTAACAACAACTATACTCTCTAGCTATTTATATATAACTTTATAATTTCAATCTAAAAAATATTCTTTACACAACAAATATATATATATATATATATATATATATATATATATATATATATATATATATATATATATATATATATATATATACGAAAATATATATACAAAAATATATATATATGCCCTCCCCATCTCCGGTGATTGGCTCCGCCCGGAGGTCGAGCCCCCCGCTCCCTCCCCCACCGCTCGCCGCCTCTCTCCGGTGATTGGCTCCGTCTGGAGGTCGAGCCCCCCGCTCCCTCCCCCACCGCTCGCCGCCTCGCCCGGTCCCCTCCGGCTACCGCCGACGCCTCGTCTCCCCCGTGCTTCTCTCTGGGTCCGGCTCCTCCGCCCGCAGCTGGTCCCCTCCGTCTGCTGTAGGACCCCCCGCCGGAGCCCCACTGACTTCGGGCTGCACTTTGGGGGGGCCCGAGGCTCCCTCGAGCCGTGCGCCTCCCCCTCGGGACGAGTGCCCCCCCCGGGACGAGTGCCCCCCCTCGGGCAGTGCTCCCTACCCCCCCTCGGGCAGAGCACCCGTCCCCCCTAGGACCTCACGTGGTTGCGGTCAACGGTCCTCTTTCTTTCGAAATTTCGATATGTTTCGAAATTTCGTTGAATTTTGTTGTTTCCGAAATCTCGTTATTTTGGATTTCTCACTTTCGTATTTTTTACCTTGCTTTTCAGGGCCCTTTTGTCTTCTGGCCCCCACCTGTCTGTAATGCTCTCGATGAGCCCCCTTTTGATTTTCAATAAAATGCCTTTATATATATATATATTTTTTTTTTATATATATATATATAAAAAAAATGCCTTTTGATTTTATATATATATATATATATATATATATATATATATATATATATATATATATATATATACCAAAATGAAAAACAAAATATATATACACCAATATTATCTAATAAGGCACAAAATTTGTAGGAAATTGCTATACGTAAATTATATTAAGGATTCTATATACGTAAATACAAATATAAAAATATTTATTATTTATTATATTCCTCAATTTATAAAAATATAATCTAAAACATATCAATAATAATAATAATGTTAATGATAACATCAAAACACCAAAATAATAATATTAGTAAAAAGAATAGTAATAATCCTCCAAAATTTTGGGGTATTACATGTTTGGAAGATATGAATCCGTCAGTTTTACGAGACTCGAAGAGTTTTTGCTGATGTCAGCCTCTATCGGTTCACGTGCGTGGCTCATGCCTATAAATAGGCGTCTGTGAGGGAGAGAGAGAGTCTTCCACTTATTCTCCTTCTTCCTCTATAGTCTTTCGAAAACCCTAGATTCTTTAGAGAGATGGCTCCTAAGACTCCCCGTGGCGGTGCTGGCCGAGGAAGGTGCAAGGACAAGGAGCCCCTGGAGGTTGACGTGGAGGACACTTCCATTGTCGCAGCGACGTCCGCCGACGTTCGGCCGGCGGTGATCGATGGGTGATCCTTCACTTCGTTGCAACACTATTGGGGCACGTGGGTTTGACTAAAATGAGTCGCTTCCCCATTGATACGGCTAGGCTTCCCATTGCTGACGCACATGGACTTTTGTCCTGATGATGCGCCAAAGCTCCTTCTGCTGACGCGCATGGACTTAGGTCCTGATGATGCGCCGAAGTTTCTTTTGCCGACGCACATGGACTTTCTCCTGATGATGCGCCAAAGCTCCTTTTGTTGACGCACATGGACTTAAGTTCTGATGATGCACCGAAGCTTCTCTTCAAATGCGCTTGGGCCTCGATCCTTTGTATGTGCCTTTGGTGAGATTCTATCTGTGCGCATGGATTTCGACCCAATTAATGTGCCTAGATTTGTTGTTGTGCCTTAGATGCTTGTTTTGAGCTTCTAAGTCTTTTTGCTAACTTTTCTTTGACTCTGTTGCAGTATCTATGCCGAAGGCGAAGGCTATCTTGAAGGAAGAGATACTGCCTCCTCTCATCAAATAAGAGCCGGTAACCGTTAAGGAGGAGGTGTTATCAAAGGTTGAGGTCAAGGAAGAACCGATGATCATCAGGGAAGAGATTGCTCCCAAGGTTGAAGTTAAGGAGGAGCCACAGTCAGAGAGTAGTAGCATCGGGACTAACCCTCCTGTCCCTACAGAAGACCTCAATCAGCTTGAGCCTTCATATGCAAAATGGCTGAGGGAGTGGTACATGCCTCAACGCAACTATGATCCCTGGCTGTGAAGATTCGTAGGTTGCCTTGCAATCGTCGTTTCCAGGAATATGAATAATGTCAATGTCCCTATTTTGTCTTAGTGTTTCTGTCTGTCTTTAGCTTTTCTTTGAGATCCGAAGATGTAGTTTTTGCTTCCTTTTGATGTCGATGTAATCCTTTGCTTCCTACTTAAATAAAGAAATGAAAAACCTTTTGCTTTATTCATTCTTGTAATGAATTTTGTGATTTTTTGGTGGACCTATTATCTTTTGTGCACCTTGATTTCTAGGTATAGATAATAAGTTATGAAAGGAGGAAACCAACATATTTACTCAGATGTGATATGGACGTGGTAAATATGGGTTAATGATAGAGCTTTTCTACTCAGAGGTGATATGGACATGGTAGGAATGAACTCTATAGGAAAGTATAGAACAACTCAGAGCTGATGTGGACGTGGATGTTCTATGATTGACGTGCAACAACGCGAGGATTATTGTATGGGATGTTTACTCAGAGGTAATGTGGACATGGTAAACATAGTAATGAGCATGATCCTAGGCAATATAGAATTTTCACTACCAAAATAAGTCGTTTTAGCGATGCCCAAAGACGTCGCTAAAACGACAAATTACGTCACTAACAATATTTACTGATACAATTACCGACATTTTGGACTTTTTGCGGAAATGTAAGTCGCTGATCTTTAAAACGTCGCCGAACGTCGCAAATACCGACGTTCATCGACGTATTATTACGTCGATATATCCTGGGATATTACCGACATCTACCGTCGTTTCGTCGGTGGATTAGCGACGTGTTGAAAGTCGCTACACGTCGGTAAAATCCTGGGATTATTACCGACGTCTACCGTTGTTTCGTCGATGGATTGACGACGTGTTGAAAGTCGCTATACGTCTGTAAAATCCTGGGATTATTACCGACGTTCACCGACGTGTACCGACGGTCTCCGACGTATAAGGACGTCGGTAAACGTCGATACCCTAGAAAATTTTGCAGATTTACCGACGTTTACCGACGTACGTTTACGTCGGTAAACGTCGGTAAATCTGCAAAAAATAAAAAAATAAAATACAGAATGTCCTTTTCTTCCTGCAGTTTAAAAAGATAACCATAAAGTATAACAGATATCCAAGTCACAACAAATAACAAATTCTACACACAACCATGTCCAAATAACCAAGTCTACACACAACCATGTCCAAATAACCAACGTCTACACACAACCTTTTCTCCCTACAGAATGTCCTTTTCTCCCCGATGCTGCAGTTTAAAAATAAAATACAGAATGTCCAAATGACCACGTCTACACCAAATAACAAACTCTACAACCAAATAACCAAAGTCTACACACAACCAACAAATAGAATAGGATCCAAACATCCAAGTCTACACAACCAACAAATATCCAAGTCACAACAAAGGATGAAACAAACACAAACAAACAGTCCTAACTAGGACTACTAGGGATCTGGTGCAGGAGGGGCACCGCCGCGACGAAGGAATAAGAACAACTCATACTCCTCAAGTAAAATCGATACCGATGGAGCAGGTAGTGACATCGGTGGAGTCAGTGTCGATAAAGAAGGCGGTGGAGGCGACGGAGTCGACGACGATGAAGGCGCACCCGGAGGACCAGCACGCTTCAACGCCGTAAGTCGCTGGTTGTATGAATCCATGGTAGATAACAGTCTATCACTGCTCTGGACCATCGAATCCGTCACCAATCTCAGCCTATCGGCCATGGTCACCTGTGCTGTCTGCAGCTCCGTCACCGTGCACTCTAACCCTCCAATGCTGTGCTCTGTCCTCTCAGTCGTCTTCATGAGCTCCATAAAGCTCCATAATGCTGCGGTCGAGCGCATCCAATCGTGCTAGCAGTGCAGGATCGTCCGTAGGGTGCTGAGACTGCTCCTCGATCCATCGTCGCAGGTCATCACGGAGAGACTCCATTATCTGGTGGACTCGGGCAGACTCCTGGGACGGCTGTGGACCATGC
This sequence comes from Iris pallida, assembly GCA_029216955.1. Classification (NCBI taxonomy): domain Eukaryota; kingdom Viridiplantae; phylum Streptophyta; class Magnoliopsida; order Asparagales; family Iridaceae; genus Iris; species Iris pallida. Next base: position 1,782,044 of record JANAVB010026400.1, read on the forward strand.
ACACTAGCAGGAGATGCCCTAGAGGACTGGGTCGCAACTAGGGCGCCATAGGATCCCGTACCGTAGTACGTACCCCTACGGAGTCCACTAGCGACGGTCATCCACAGCTCGTTTGCCGACGGAGCTTGAGTGGACTGCGAGGAAGTACCGGCCTCTCCTGCATTAGGTGCACTAGCAGCCACCCGTTCCCGCAGCCTCTGATACTCGGCCTAGAAAGTATGGATAGTACTCTATAATTTTTAATTTCTAATTAATGTACTTATTATTACTAACTACATGAATATTTATTTGCTTCATATTTACTAAGTTATATTAAAATTGACATGAAGTATTAAATTAAGATAACGTATTATAATACTTACATAGGTCTGCTCGGCCCTCTCGTCAATAAGGTCTTCGCCCTTCCGATGGGTGGCCAGGAAGACGGTCACCATGTCGGCGTTACCGACCTTCCTTACCTGTAATTAAATATATTATCTTATTAATAATTTATCGGATTTGCATTAAAATAATATTTCTAAAAGAGAAAGACATACCAGACGACGGAAATGTTCCGTCATCAGAATCGATCCACCGCACCACTTTGAGGCATGTTGCCTAGCCGCCTTGGCCTTCTCCGACTTCTCCTTGTACCTTGGCTCGTCCAATCAAGCCTTCATCGTATTCCACTGATCAGGGGTGATCCAACCTTGGATCGGCTTTCCGACACGATCATGATCCTTCTGATCATTAATAGCGTCGCAGATCAGCTTGGCAGCGACGGCAGGAAACATTCCCTCGATAAGCTCGGCCCGGTGTAGTGGATAGAAAAACATATCCTAGAAGAGCGTAAACCAAATATTTATCAGTTATATATAATATGAATTAATTATATGATTCATATTAAAAGCAAATCTATTTTAACCTTGAAGCGCGTAAACCAGTAGTTCTTCCTTTCGTCTGGAGCATCAGAGCAGTTAATCCAGGGACCACCATAATTATGCCTCAGCATGTGGCCTAGGCGTCTCTGTACCTCTGGGGGACGATATCTATACAGATATATTATATTCATGAAAAAAAGTTAATTTATGATAAAAACAGAAAAAAAATTATAAACCAAAACACCTACTTTGTACCGTCAGCCCAAATCTCCGTCCTCCTCTCATTCGGAGGTGCGCATACATCATCTGCATGATGCTGGTCGGCCGTCGGTGCAGCCTCCGCCATCTGCTCATCCGTCTCCATCGTCGTATCAGCAGCAGGAACGCTAGACGGGTGAGCACTCTCAACAGGCCTGGAACTACTCGTCCCAGGAGATATGCCACGTGATGTCGTCCCAGCAGGCCCAGCTACTGTCCGATATGGGGAAGTAATCGGCGACGAGGATCCAGAGCCGGTACCAGTAAGAGGTACCGAAGGAAAATCTAGTCCTCTAGCAGTACCTGTAGGAAGTACCGGAGGATCATGACCTCATCGTCCCCCTTTTCGGAACGATCCGCGACGACCTGCCATACCTGATAACAGCATATGATAATACAACAAATAATAGAGACTAGAAATATGAAAGTACAACAAATAATAGAGACTAGAAATATAAAAGTACAACAAAGACAAGATAATAACTAAGACAACATATGATGATACATTCTACAATAAACATCTAAGTCCAGATAATATATTCTAGAAGAAACATCTAAGTTCAGATAAGTATATCTCTCTCAATCATCTTCAGAATAATCATCTTGTTCGTCTTCCTCGACCTCATCTTCCTCTTCCTCCTCATCTTCACTTTCATCTTCGCCTTCGTCGGCTTCGTCTTCCTCTTCGTATAATTCTACATCTTCTACATTATGTGTCATGTAATGCGTAACTTTCGTGGAGTCCACATCGACAATATTGGTTATAAGAGGTAGCTCGTCCTCCTGGTAAGCTTTTTCGTCAACATCAAAAGTATCTCTAGCTTTAGTCTTGCATATTGCCCACCAGTCAGACTTCGTTGCTCCCCGTCTCGGATAAGCGGTGAAGTACACGAGCTGAGCCTGAGTTGTTAGGACAAACGGTTCGTAGCCTTGATATCTACGCTTGTAGTTTATATCCACAAGACCATGCTTGTCAATTTTTTAACCTTGATTTTCAATCGGATCGAACCATTCACACTTGAACAACATGATCTTTGCAGGTTCTCTGCCATTATTATATGACAACTCCACAATCTCTCGTAAGATGCTAAAGAAATCATTTCCTGGATCGACGTCTTTGTAGTTCGAAGACTTGATACACAAACAACTGTTTTTTGTGGAATCAAGATCCAGGAAGCTGTCTCTGATCGGAGCATTTGTCGACTTGAACCGAAAGCCATTGACACAGTAACTTGGCCATATTTTAACAAAAGTAATTGGTCCCTTGGCAAGAGTTCTAATTAATTCAATCTCAGGTAAAATTAGATGATCGCCCTGAATATCAAAGAAGAGATAATAAGTTATTTATTACGCAGTTGCATTACAAGAGGCCAGTAATTACCGAGCTACTTACATATTCGCTCAACCAAGAAGGAAAATGACGTCTCATTTCTTGTTCTAATGCTTCGTCTGTTAGGTAGGGTCTAACCAGCCTCAACTCATCATTATATGTGCTGGAAAACAACGAAGCAACCGCCGATTAGTACAATAATATTAGCTTATACTATTACATTGAGATGACGTAAACTCATCATCCTGAGTTACTTACCCCTCTAGCTTTTCCACTTTATTCTCGTTGCAATTGAGTAATACATACAACTGAGCAGCCCTTAGCTCTTCGTCATTCAAATATCTCTTCTTCATTTTCCCGAAGGCTTTCCGGACGCATTGAATACTTTCAGTATTCCATCATTAAATTCTTGATATCCGTCGTCGTTTCTTGGAGCCCTCGTTCTATTTGTAGCAACATGAGGTTTGAAATAGGAGGAGCAGAAATTTGTAATCTCCTCGAGAATATAGGCTTCACAAATAGAATCCTCGATCCGAGCCTTATTTTTTACCTTTCTTTTTAGGTGATTCAAATGTCGCTCGAACGGGTACATCCATCGATATTCCACGGGTCCACCAACATGTGCCTCGTAGGAAAGATGAATCGGCAAATGCTCCATAGAGTCGAAGAATCCAGGAGGGAACACCCTCTCTAGCTTGCACAGTGTTACCACAATGTCCTTCTCTTGCTTTTCTAGATGATCAACGAGTAATTTCTTAGAACAAAGGTCCCTGAAGAATATGCTAAGCTCCGTCAATGGATCCCAAACTGCCTGCGGTAAGAATTCCCGTAATACAATCGGAATTAACCGCTCCATGAATACGTGACAATCATGGCTCTTCATACCTGTCAGTTTGTTCTCCTTGAGGTCGACGCATCTTCTCAAGTTCGAAACATACCCATCTGGAAATTTCAGACCTTGAATCCACCTACAAAGCCTCACTTTATCCTCCTTCTCCAGTAAGAAAATTGCCTTAGGCTGCTTCAACTTCCCATTCCCGTCCTCTATCAAATGCAATGCAGGACGTCTACATATTTCTTGCAAGTCCAATCTAGCCTTTGGATTGTCTTTCGTCTTCCCCTTTACGTCCATTACAGTATTAATTATGTTGTCAAACACATTCTTCTCGATATGCATGAAATCAAGGTTATGTCTAATCAGATTAGTGCTCCAATATGGAAGATCCCAGAATATACTCCTCTTCGTCCAGTTATGAGTGCGACCAAATCCGTCACACTTGTAGCCCATAGCAGGCTGCTCAATAGCTCTTGGTAAATCTTTTACCTTTTTCCATATCGTATATCCGGGCCACCTTGGCGGGGGATTAGCCTTCTCCACAATGCCAGCACAAAAAGCATTCCTGTTCCTCCGGTACGGATGATCCTTCGACAGGAATTGTCGATGACAATCGAAGAAGCACGATTTGCCTCCGTATTTCAAACGGAAAGCCTTAGTGTTGTCCATGCAATACGAACATGAAAGACGACCATGCGTGCTCCATCCAGATAATATTTCATAGGCCGAATAGTCGTTGATGGTCCACATAAGTGCTGCCCGCATCTGGAAATTTTGTTTTCTAGATACATCGTACGTGTTGGAACCTACTTCCCACAGATGATTCAACTCATCAATCAATGGCTGTAAATACACATCGATGTTCCTTTTCGGATTGTTCGGACCTGGGATAATAACGGTGAGGAACATATACGGAGTCTTCATGCACATCCAAGGCGGTAGATTGTATGGGGTGACGATCACAGGCCAACACGAATACTGGGATCCCGAAAGTTCGAATGGGGTAAAACCGTCGGAGCAGAGACCCAATCTGACATTACGCGGATCAGAAACAAAATCTGGATACTCTCGATCAAAGTGCTTCCATGCTTCTCCATCTGATGGGTGATCCAACACTCCTTCGGTATGTTCCCGCTTATGCCAACTCATGTTTTCTGCAGTTTCCTTCACCATAAACAACCGCTGCAACCGCGGTATCAACGACAAGTAGTACATCGAAGAGGTAGGCTTCCTGGCACCGACAGACTTTCCTCTTCCGTATGCCTTGTAGCGATCGACACCACAAAATCTGCAGGCATCTTCATCCTTGTCGTCTTTGTAGTACAACATGCACCCGTTGCGACAGGCATCAATTTTTTCGTATCCCATCCAGAGTGATCTAACTATCCTCTTAGACCGGTAGAAGTCTTTAGGCAACTTCGCACCCTCAGGCAATATTTCTATAAGCAACTCCATAAGACGGTTGTAGAAATCTTACGACATGTTAAAATCGGACTTGATGCTCAACAATCTTGTAACCACCTCCAACGGTAAATGATCCTCACAACCAGGATATAATGGAGTCCTTGCATTCTCCAGCAACTCCATGAACTGTACAGCATCGGGGTTCGGTGCCTCCTCAGGTGCATCATGATCATCCGGATCAAAACTAGGCTCGGCCACGTCAAAAACCATGTTCACCAACCCATCGTCGTAAGGAGCGTTGTTGTGGACATCCACATAAGGCTCGTACTCCGATGCTATAGACACAAGTTCTCCGTACTCGCTCCACTGATAGTAATTCGGCGTGAAACCCTTCGAGTATAAATGATACGTGACATCCACTTCTGGATGATATTTCAAGTTGCGACATCTCACACATGGACACTTAATTTTGGTACCGTCCATGTACTGAGGGAACGCCTTGGCAAACTGCAGGAACTGGTGTACACCCTCTATGAATTCATTCCGTACACCGCACATGTCATCAGGATGACGGTTGTACATCCACGAACGATTCTGCAGATAGTAATTCAGCTCCATAATTCTGTAAGATAGATACATCAAGGTAGTGAATGATATGCAAGTGTCAAAGCTTTGAAATAGTAGCTCAACCGAGGAATAGAGTTAATTGGAGGAAGTTACTGGGGAAAGTGAAGACCGACATGAACTGATGACGCACGAAAATCAGGGTCTCAAAGCTGGAACAAGTCAAGTTGTGCTTTGGAAAAAGAACTCTTGCAAGCTCTTTGTTCACAAATCAAGCTATAAATAGAGAATACAGAACAAATATCGAGTTCGTAACTCAAGTATAGAGCATACAAGAGTCGTAAACTCGAGAGATGTTCTGCATTCGTTATATCTTACTTTGTGCACAAAGAGCTTAACAAGAATAGAACATATCCAAAACACAACTTTACTTGTTACAACTTTGATCCCCAAATTCTTGTTTGTCAGTTCATACGGTCTACACTTTCCGTAACATATGTACACATGACATTTTACGTTGAATGGTCAGAGATTATCGGTCATCTTCTTTTTGCATTGCTAACTTTTGTTTCGCGTGTTTATGCGTACGGTGGTCAGAGATTATCGCGGCGGCATATCACCCGTGTCTACATAAGGACGTCGCTACAATATTTCATATAGGATTGGCTGCTCGATCGATTTTATTTTTTTATCCAAAATTTTCGTTCTCCTGCCTCCTTCCCCCTCGACGAGCTTCTCCCCCTCGGCGACCCCCTCCCCCCTCAGTGACTCCCTCCTTCATCGGTGCAGCGATCGCGGTGGCGTATCACTCAAAGGCTGAGTTATATAAGTCAAGTTTTAGGATATTAGTCTATATATTATGTATAGTCCAACCGAGTCAACTCTAAGCTAAACTAGTCCAACTTGGTCAAACTAGCCATTTCTAAGTTGTATAAGTCAAGTTTTAAGATATTAGTCTATATATTATGTATCTAGCTATATTGTATCTAAGCTAAACCGAGACAACTTTATACTAACATAACTTTATAAGTCAAGTATAGAGTATTACTAAAAGAACTTTTGGACTTATAGTCCTAGGCATATTGAATCAGATGTTGGCAAATCAGTTGGTTTAGAATGTTAGGTTGCAGATATTGAAGTGGATAGAGGTAGGTTCGAGCAAGTGATCCTTTACAATTAAGACTCTGACACTATGGTCAAGTATCATAACTGAATCCTTCTCCATGTCAAATTAATGATGTTAACCTTAGCTGAGAGTAAGTATTTAATGTTTCCAATTGAGTACTCACCTAGACAGGTTGCACTAATGTTAACAGTAGGAATGATGTTTGGAATGGTTTATGAAGTGGTGAATCAACATTAGGTAGTTGGATTTATTTCAGACAACCATATTAGTATATGGAGGGCCAAACAGTTGGTGTTAGATGTAGACTAACTAAACTGTGAAAGAAGATGGATATTTGTATGAGTTAGCTTCAGTAGAAAGACTGTGACTCTGCATGAGTCATATTAGAGGAGTTACTCTGCATAATCATGTACTAAGTATAAGATATGGGTTAGGGCTTAATGGGCTAAGCTAAGCTGGGAGTCCAATAACACCAATAGTAATGTCTGTAACTAGGGTATTTGTGAATATTATGTATCAATATGAGAACAAAGTTTGGGTAGTAATTTAGCATATTATTTATTTATATCTAGAATACCCTAATTTAGCCAAAATTTGAGCACATAGGTGTCATAGTGTGTGCGCGTCAGTGTTGTGTCATGTGTCAAAGTGTGTGTGTGTGTGTCAAAGTGTTGTCATGTGTCAAAGTGTCGTATCCATGTGTATACGAGCCGGTTAGGGTTAGGGTTTACCTGATCAAACGTGGCAGGAGGGGAGGGGCGACGGCGAGGGGGAGCGACGACGGTGAGGGGGACCGGCAGTGCAGGTGGCTGGAGCTGGCTCTGGCGAACGGGAGGGACGCTCGAACGAGGGATCGGGCGCGGCGATGGCGAGGGGGAGGAGGGGGTCGACGGTCTCCGAAGGAGGGGGTCGGGGAGCGGCGGTCACCGAAGGAGGGGTTCGTGGAGCTGATGGGGGGGAGGGGGTGGATTGGGGAGAGGAGAGGGAATGGTTTGGGTTGGGGAGAGGAGAGGGAATGGTTTGGGTTGGGGAGAGGAGAGGGGTCGCCATGGGAGGTGGGGGTCGCCGAGGGCGTCGGTCGGGGGCCGATGGGGATGGAGGTCGCCGGATCGGGGTCGGGGGGGGGAGGATGAAAGAAATTTGGGGGCAAAAATAATAAGGGGAATGAAAACTCGAACCTGACCTATATTTTCAATTTAGCGACGTCATATTAGAACGTCAGTAAACGTCGCTAATATCAGTGATATTAGCGATGAAGTAAAAAATACGTCGGTAAACGTCGTTAATATCACTAATATTAGCGACGTTTACCGACTTATACGCGACGTGAGCTCTTTAAAACGCAAACGTAGTTTAAATACATCGCAGAACGTCGCTGTCAGTCGCTAATAATGACGTCATACGACGTTATAAAAAAATGTCGCTAAGTTGTTTTTTTCCTGCGACGTTTTCTTAAAACGTCGCTAATTACGTCGGTAATATGACTTATTTTGGTAGTGTTTACTTTGTGGGGTGTAGAGATGCAACTCAGAGGTAATGTGGACATGGTTGTTCTCCTACTGGGGATACAATGGAACAACTGGGTTCCAGGAGCACTTAATTGTCAAAAAAGATTCATAAATTCTCTTGCTGGGAAGAAGGAAGTACGTTTTGAAGGATGTTAAGAGTAGTACTTTTTTAGGAACTTGTCGTTTGATGGACATCATGAACAAGTCCCCATTAGGTTGAGCGAGAAAGTAAGCACCGTTTGAGTATACCGTCTCTATGATGAAAGGTCCTTCCTATTTAGGTTCAAACTTTTTTGGTGTCTTGTGGGTCATCACCATCGGTCACTTGACTACCAGAACCAGGTCACCTACTTGAAAAGTCCTCTTTTTGACTCTTTTTTTGAAAGCCTGTGAAATATGGGCTTGATAAAGTTCGATGCGCTATTGAGCCAAGAGACATTTTTCATCCAGCGCTTCCAACTCTTGCAGACGGCGACTTTGATTGTCTTCTTTCGTCAGCCGATTTGTGATCACCACTCGGCGTGAGGATATCTGGATCTCTAGAGGCAGTACTGCTTCACTTCCACAGACCAAAGAGAATGGTGTGTTACCCGTCGGAGTCCGTACCGTCGTACGATAGCCCAAATGCATTCACCAAGCTTCTCGTCCCAATCGCACTTGTTGGATAACATAACCTTTTTGAGTAGTTTGATGATAGTTTTATTAAAAGCTTCAGCCAATCCTTTTGTTGCCGGATTGTAGGCGGTTGATGCCACATTCTGAATACAATTCTTGTCGCAGAATCTACTGAACGCATTGCTGATGAATTGTGGACTGTTGTCGTGGATGATCCTCTGGGGTACTCCGAAATGGTAGATGACATGATGCTTGATGAAGCTGATCACCTTTAAGCTCTTTACCTCTGTCAATGGTACTGCTTCTGCCCATTTAGAGAAGTAGTCGATGATTGCTAGGATAAAGCGGTGTCCCCTGGATGAGAGAGGGGTAATAGGTCCTACTATGTCTATGTCCCAAGCTTTAAATTGCCAAGAGACGACTGTAGGAGGTAGAGGTTCTGACGGTATATGGATGAAGTCGGCGTGTAGTTGGCAAGCACGACATTTTTTTTGCATACTCGACAGCGTTGGCCATCATGGTGGACCAGTAATAGCACATGCATCAAAGTCGGTCCTGTAGCTTAGGACCGGGTTGGTGAGCTCCGCATGTTCCATCATGGGCTTCTCGAAGAGCTTCGGCTGCTTCTTCGTTTGATAGACATCGGAGGAGAAGTCCATCGTAGGAGCATCGGTACATCATTTTAATGGCCGTATCGTAATAGAATTGGAGCGAGTGCCTTCTGACTGAGACTGCTTCTTTTGGGTCCTCCGGGAAGATTCCGTAGATGGCAAAGTCGATGAACGGGAACCTCCAGTCTCTGACGTTGATACTGGCGTCTGTAGACATGACATGGTTCTCCCACATGCACAGATTGTTTCTGGGGCAAAAAAAATCCCAGCCCACCACTGTAATGAAGTATTTCACGCCGACCGGTGCTGCTAATGAGGCAGTGAGGCCGGCCAAAGCATTGGCTTCTAAGTTTTAAAGCCAAGGCACATGTTATATGAAGAATTCAGCAAAGGTTGAGATGATGTCCAACGCTGCTTTATGATAAGAGATCAGGTCTTCATGGTGGACCTCGTATTGTCCTCAAACCTGATTAACAACGAGCTTCGAGTTGCCGTAAGACTCGAGGTATTCTACCTCTAGCTGTTTTGCTAACTGGAGTCCTATGACGAGGGCATTGTACTCAACAACATTGTTGGAGCACGGCTCTGAAAAGGAATAGGCGTGCTGGATGACCAACTTATCGGAGGAGATCAGGACTACCCCCACTCCTACGATAATCTGTCCTTTGGAGCCTATTCTTGAAGCACCGTCGAAGAACATCCGCCAAACGGGGTTCTCTTCGGTTGTTTGATTCTCGCACTTCATCTGGAATATCTTCATAGAGTCTGGACGATTCCAGAATTGGGTACGCGGCTAGGAAATCGGCCAGTGCTTAGCCCTTGACAACCTTTTGTGGGACAAATACCATGTCATATGGTGTCAATAGTATCGCCCAAGTAGCTAATCGGGAGTTTAGCGCTCTCGGTTTTATCATGAGGACTCTGAGCGAATTGACTCGGGAGAATATGTGAATTGTCTGTGTCGAGACATAATGGCGAGCCTTCTGGATAGCGAACACTAGAGCTAGACATTCTTTTTCGATGGGATTATATCGGTGTTCGGCCCCGATAATTGTCCTGCTGAGATAGTAGATGGCTTGCTCATAGCCCGCATTATTGTTCTGGGCCAACAAAGTGCCAAAGGAATGGTCCATTACGCGGACATAGAGTAGAAATGGTTTGCCTGCGATGGGTTCCACCAAGACTGGGGGGCTCGTCAGATAAGCTTTAATGTTGTCAAAGGCTTTCTGACATTCTTCCGTCCAGACAAAGGAGACTCCCTTCTTCATGAGTTTGGTGAAGGCCTGACATTTCTCAAAAAGGTTTGCAATAAACCTTCGGATGTATGCGAGACATCCTTACAGTCCTCGAAGTTCTCTAAGGTTCTTCGGAGGGTCCATGTCAAGGATGGCTTTGGTCTTCTCGGGGTCGATATGGATGCCTTTTGCAGTAATAATGAAGCCCAACAACTTTTCTCTGGAGCTGATGTGCCCGTATGAGATCGAAGACTGTCTTCAGATCTTGTAGGTGATCGCCTCGAAGACGGCTCTTGACGGCGATATTGTCAACATAGCATTCAACTGTTTTACGGAGGTGCTGGTGAAAGATGGTGCTCATAGCCCTTTGGTATGTGGCACCTACATTCTTCAGGCCAAAGGGCATTACTGTGTAGCAGTACACCCCCTTCGGAGTCCTGAACGACGTGTGCTTTTCATCATCTGGGAACATCTTGATTTGGTTGTAGCCCGAGTACCCATCCATGAAGGACATGCGCTCGAAGCCACATGTATTGTCGATCATTACGTCGATGATCAGGAGGGAAAACTTATCCTTTGGGCAATCCGAGTTGAGGTCTCAAAAGTCAATGCAGACATGGATCTTCCCGTTCTTCTTGGTGACAGGGATAACGTTGGCTACCCACTCCGGATGTTGCTCTTCGCGAATAAACTCACTGGCCATGAGTTTATCTACCTTTTTGTCAATAGCGTCCATAATGTTGGGACGAAAGCATCGCTGTCGCTGCTTAACGGGCTTAGCATCAGGTAAGATATTAAGCTTGTGTATTACGACTTGTGGGTCGAGCCCTGGCATGTCTTCATAACTGCACGCGAAGACGTCGATGTATTCTTTGACCAGTTGGACCAAAGATTCTCGATCCTTTCCTGCCAAGCTCTTGCTGATGAAAATAGGGTTGGATAAAGATCCATCGCCGTGGTTGATCTGCTCGACTTTCTCTTCGGTAGGGGGTTCTTATAATTCAAAGCTAGATTCCCATTGTGCGCCTAAGCGTTCGGCCCAGGGTTCTTCTTCGAAGAACTCTATTGTTTGATTATCGTCTTCATCTTCTGAAGGATATACGGACGTCATATTGGCTGAAAGTACTTCCTGAAGATTGAGCCGATGCTGGTGTCGGAGTCCCAAGTTGAAGCCTCAGCCGATTGAGAGTATGCAACGACTTCTGCTTTTGAACTTTCTGGGGTTTTTGGGGGCGTGATGTAGCCCACCCTCCGTCGAGTACGGTGATAATAGTCTTGTGGCTTCCCTTTCGGAACAGGGATTCGTAAGGGAAGACGTCGGCCCTTGCCATAGTTTAGACCCTGGCTGCTTTTCAAGTTGTAGCCCATCTTTTGGATGAGATACTTGGCTCGATCATATTACCGGTAAATTTACATCCTGTCGGTGTAGGGTTCTGGCTCCGTCGGTGGAAGTTCTTGGTGATGCTCGACTTTGTTGAATATAATAGGTTTCTCGTCCTGGGTCCGATGTGGGACTATATAACAGCTCCTGGTATATAACGACTCGATTTACATGATTAACAATCGTTATTTATGTTTTCAACGACTGTAGAGCATTATCTAGAGTATACATGTCATTCCAATGTGGAAGACTAGAATAACTGAAAGACACCCTTTTATTGATAAAATATAGGATCTTGTCCCGAGGGATTACATCATCAAGGGACGGTGTATCCACATTGGCGGATATGTACTTTCCCAGTTCTTCGTCAGTGAGTACTGGAGCAGCCTGAGGTAGTTCGGGAGAACCTATTGGGAGCTTGGCCTTTGTCGACTCTGGTGCCGATAGAGATACGTGGGCCTTCTCTTGAAGAGGGGATGAAGACTGAGGAGGTCTGCCTTTAAGCCGCACCTTGAGAGGTGGCTCAGTTGGAGTTCCGACGACTGGTGCCTTTCTATATAGTTTTGCTACGAGAGGGGCTGATACTTGGGGAGGCTTCCCCTTGAGTCGAATCATCAAGGGGGCTTCAGTGGATGCTCTGCCTAGAGAAGTTGGTGCCCTCCCTCGATGTTTGACTATTATAGGAGACGGTGTTTGAGACAGCTTTCCCTTGAGTCAGACTTTCAGGGGAGCATCGATCGTCATCACTGCCTCCAAGTCAGCTTCGGCTTCATCATCAGCATCGTTGGCTTCATCTTCGAGATGAATCGATTTGTACAGATCAGAGTCGGTGAAGAAGGCCTCAATTCTTCTGAAAGGATCGACATCAGCGAACTCTGTTTGGACTATGCCGTTGGTGGATACGTACTTCATACATTGATGGAGAGTGGATGGTACCACCATGTATTCGTGTAGCCACGGCCACCCTAACAAGGTATTGTAGTTGATGTTCGCATCCACAACATAGCAGGTCACTTCAGTCTGGAGATCACCGATGACACTTCAGCCGGATCTTCCCAAGCGGCTCACTCATGCTGGCGTTGAAGCCACTGATTATAGTGTGGGATGCCGTCAGACGATGTATCGGGATTTCCAACGTCTGGAACAGAGGTAGGAGGATAATGCTGAGAGAAGACCTCGGGTCGATCTGTATTCGATCCACCTTGATGGCACCAACGTACCCTATGTAATACAGTGGTCTGTTGTGCCTGTTATTCTTAAGCAGCATGTCTTGTTGAGTGAATGTGATGTTGAGGATGATCTCCCCCACACTATGGCAGTATAGACATGCTGCTGGATCGTCCTCAGGCTGCTTGACCTAACTGATGAAAGACGCAGCATCCTTCAGGGCTTCGTAGAGAGCCTCTCGAGTATCTTTAGACAGGCGGAGGAGCTCGAACAAGGACAGTCAAGCTGGGGTACTGCAAGTTGTGCTAGTATGTCAAAGTTGTGGGGTTTGTTTAACCCCGAAGCGGTCTCTTCGTAGAGGTCTGTCGAAGCGGGCCTCCTTACGCTTCTGTTTGTCAGCTGCCGGAAGTTGGAAAGGACCTTCACCTTGAGCAGCCGAGGAGGTGACGGGAGGTGCCACTTCGACAGGGGCTTCCTCAGGCTGAACGTACTGCTATGAATGCGTTTGTACAGAAAGTGCCTTCTTGGGGGAGGAGGTTACCATTCAGCAAGACTTGGTCTTCTTGCCTTTAGCTTTGGAGGTAGAATGTACCCCCGATTGAGTTTGTTCTGGGGCAAGATCTGGATGAACCCACATGATCTCCCCATGAGATGTGGTAAGTGGAATCATTCCGTTCACGTTGTCATGAGTCGATGGAAGGTTGACTACCTCTAATGTCGCATTCGAGATGGGGACAACACCATCCTGATTTGTAGTAGACGGTAAGGTGCCGAACTGGAGCGACACTATGTTGGTCGAGACTGTCTTCTCATCGTAATCGACTGAGATGACGTTCGCATTGATCATGCGTTGTATGTAGTTCTCGAGGATGTAGCATCCTTGAGTTGGATGTCCAATGAACTAATGGTAGTGACAGTACCTCGGGTCGCCCACTCTGCCCACCTTATCAGGACGCTTAGGATCAGGCAACTTGATATTGTCGCTCTATTTTAGCATCTCGAAGAGTTGTAATATGTCCTCGTCATTGAAGGAGTACACCTCCTTCGGCCTTGGTGCTGTTAGAGGCTTCTGAGTGGGCCCAGCGTGCTTTTCGAAGCGTTGACAATCAATGCTTGCTTCTCTTTCACTTTGTGCCCACTGTTGCTGGTAGCAGGTCATTTTCCTTTGTTATCTAAGGCGGGAAAGTTAATACCCCAGAAGGCGAGCATTACGTGCCTTCTTTTCAGCAGCTTCAGCCCCTATGATCAATGAACTCTGTCACGACCCGCACCCACTGTGAGGGTACGAGAACGTAACAACGCCCAGCCTACGCCACAATGTCGGCGGTAGAATGCTATCCTAGGTCACAACATCTAACAATATAAAGCTAAGCAGTTTATACTCCCCGAATGGGGGTGACATAGCAGAAAATAAACTCAATCACAACTAAGAAAGAAGAAGCACGATATGATAAAGAACTCAAGAAAAATACAGATAATCAAATAGTCTAAGATAACATCTCTGTAGATATCCAGAGTACAAGGTCTCAGCTACTGAATATGAAAGAATATACAACCCAGATCTCAAAGACAGAAATAAAGTCTAAACTACTAGTCTCAAGACAACATAAGTAAGATAAGGCCTAACTAAGCTAGTCTAGGCAATATGGATAAAGTCGTCAGCTAGAGCTGTCCCGTAGAAGGTATCCACACAGGCCTCCTCCTCGTCCTCTGTAATATTTTTAACAGGTCCAGTCAGGACAGGAGCGAGCACAATACATCTCAACAGTTCATAGCAGGTTAGAAATATAATCATGTAGTAAAGTAAGATATAGATACTGAAGGAAATGCAGTATGTAAACAGAGAGAAAGCTGTAATAGAAATATCTACTATAAATAGAGACTAACAGTGGCTAGTGAGTCAGAGTACAATATAGACATGTTAATGGCAGAGGATGATTCTGATGCTACACTATGGTCTGATGCTACACTACTTGGATATTATTCACATGTCTACTTCTACTCTCCCGTACCTCCAATCAATACACAAGGATCCAACCAGGTTATGTTATGATTCTATGTAACGGCCCCCGAAGGGTGGTACATAGTAGTCCCATAAATGGAGATTCTGGGAAACCCAATAAATGGGATAAGGATTCAAGGAAAACTCTGTGATCATAAGAGTATATGTCACAAGTGATCAAAGAACCAATGAAGCATAGTGATACGCCATGTAAGTGAAACGCATAGAACATGTAGTACCCGATGCTCCCTAAAGGGATAACATCTCAAGAAGGGATCCATATAGTACTAATCCGTGTGACCAACGTGACAGTATCAAGTAAAGTAATTTATTGCAGGAAAATAATTCTAATTAGGATATTAAATGATCAGAGAATGTACTCGCCTGTATCCTGAGTATCTGAAGAATATCTACTGTCCGAGGAGTGGTGTCTGTCTCCTATAGAACAGTAGAAGTCACAACATGTCTAAAATAAGGAAATAGACTGCTACAATGCATCTACATGATGTTTGGGGTCAATCTAGGCTAAAGTCAACCTTGGTCAACTCTAGTCCTCAATACTAGTCAAACTAGGTCAACTAGGTCAAGCCTAATCCCAACCAGTCTCACTAAGCCTAACCAGTCTATCCTAGCAAGCACACAATAACACAAGGCTAAACAAGCCATCACTCACAACCATCTATATATATTTATCATATATATATACATCCAAAATAGGTTAAGGCATCTATAGATATTAGGCTATAACAAGGCAATATATATCATACAACAAGTCATGTATTAAGATGCTAAGAGATAGAGTGTGATAGTGTTAAGTGTCAAGTGTGCATGTGATATATCATGTGAAACTAAATCAGCATTAAGACCAATGTGTAAGTGTTAATACAAGTGTTTGCATTATCTAGATTCACATTTTCAAGAAAGGGTTATAGTGTACAAGTGTGTTCAGATTTTACATCAAGTTAAAGGGGTTGTATGGCTTGTCTAATATACATTCATTCATATCCCATATGCATGCATATTTCAGTTCAGGCATTATATCCATTCACATATCATTAAGTTGCATACATATACTTATTTTTATTACATACATGTCATTCATGCATATTACATACTTATATGCATCTATACATTATATACATTGTATACAACATGTAAAATAGAAGAGGGAAAAAGGGGGAAAAACTGAAAATGAAAGGGAAGGGAAGGAAAATTTAAGAAAAAGGGAAAACAGTGGACATATACATGCTTGCATCATATATTCTACATTACCATACATGCTATCATTGTATATTGTATTATATTATTTATATATTATGCATTCATATCTATCATTACATGTATACCTTGCATTCATATCTAGCATTCATTATATACTTTCATGAATACATTGTATATCATTCTTTCATTCATGCATTTATGCATTGCTTACATACATTATATTAATTGCATTCCTACATGCTTGCATTCAACCATATATATATACATTAATGTAAAGAGGATATATATCATTTCATTCATCTAACATATCATGTATTACATACTCTATATTCATTTAATATCCATACTACATAGGCACATAGGTTATGCAAAATGCATATATCGTACATTTACTCTTCTACATAAAATCAATACTGTACCAATTAGGCCTCTACTAAATTCTAGGATTAACGTATGTTGTAGCCCTTCGTGTTAGCTTTCCGAAACTTTAAACGGATTGCATTTTCGTGTCCGGAAGCTCCCAAAATCGCGAAAATACCGAAACACATTCGTCTTTCGTACAACTGACACTCAAATAATTCTACAGAAAATTACAGAAAGAATTTGGCTTATTAAAATATATATATTTGGAAAGCTAACTTCGATACGGTTCTTTTAAAAAAAACGAAAGATAAATCGGAGTTCTATGCTAAAAGTTATGACATTTCTAAGTTGCTTTGGTTAACAAAAATGTGGATGAATATTATGACGAATTTGAGTTGTTTTGGACAAAGAACACATATAGGCCAAGATACTTGGATACAAACATAGGTATCCAAATGAAACTCATTCTAACCATCCTAACTAAGATCAATCCACTCTCTAACCATATAAAACTGAATTTAAATATCTATTTAAACTATTATCATACATACATACACATGGGGTGTCCTAATTTGGGATCTATCAAGTAGGACACAAGACACATATCTAAAATCCTTAAGAGAGCTCCAAATGGCCTCAAATTTGAATCTAAATGGGACACATGCATGAGGATGGATCCTACGGAATCAAAACTAATTTATATGCACAGGAAATCGATTTAGAGGATGGGTTTTACCTATTAGGAGTGGAATCCCAATGAAATCCTTTAGGACATGGCTCCGATACGAAGATCCCTCAAAGTGGACACTCCTCCTTGCACTCCTCTTCCAATCCTTGGTAGCACCCTTCCCTTGGAGAATGGGAATGATTGAGGGAAGGTTTGGTGAAGGAATGATTTGATTTGGAGATCAAACCAATGAGAAGGCTCTCTAAAATTGGGAAAGAACAAAAGGAAAATAAAAGAGGCAAGATTGTAATGAATGAAATGAATCATTCTCCCCTAAAGGTGGCTACCATAAAGAGTCCATTAGGGCTAATGAAAAATGTCCTAATTGCCCCTCTCTAGTCTCATATGGTTAAGTCTAGACTAGGTTCAATTTTGGGGTCAAAATGATCTAGTTTTGAGTCTCTAACTTAACCATTCTAACATGATAAAAATTAGTTTAATTAACTAACTTAAATGTTGGGCCTTGTGAGCCATGTTTAACTTAATATTGGGTCCCATCTAGAGTTTAAGCTACCTGGGTCACAATACAAGTCAGAACGAGACGAAACTCAAACCCGACTAAACAAATCCAATAAAAACAATATTAAAAATATAAAATTTTCCCAAAATATTAAAATATAAAAAATGATCAAAATCATAATACATCAATTTAAATATTATTAAAATAATCTAAAATTCATCAATTAATCAAAATATTAAATAATTCAAAAGTCACAAAATGACCAAAATACCCTTAGTCTAAAAAGTTGTAAATAGTCATTCTAATCACATGGTTAGGTCCCCATGGTCATGGTCAGTCTCTAGGCTCAACAGTTCTAGATTTCACCAGCTAACACATCAAAATTATAATTTACCAATTTTAAATAGTATTAAATTAATTAAAAAAATTCCATAAATCATAAATCCTATTATTAAATAATAAACTTTTACAAAAGTTCAAAATTATCCTCATTTGGAAAATTGGGTGTTACAAACTACAATTGGGAGGCTAGGTGGAGTCGAGCCAAAGCTTGATTGCAGGAGTCATGTTTATGCTGCAGGCATCGATCAGTGCATGTTCTAGCATACCCGGAGGCAACCTTAAGCATGCTTGTCGGAAACGTTCGATGAAGGCTCGAACAGTCTCCTTCTCTGTCTGGCACACTTCTATAAGGGATGACATGGTCATGGTTATGTCCTTCCCACCGTCGTAGAATCAGTCGAGGAAGAGGTGTGTCAAGTCATCGAAGGATAATATGGAGTGGTCAGGAAGACTACGGTACCAGTCGTAAGCGACTCCCTTCAATGCCCCGATAATAGGCTGGTGAGTAGGGCATCTTCATTTGGGAGATGTCCTATTTGAGACTGGAAGTAGGTCAGATACCAGCGAGGAGAATCCTTCCCATCATATGGCATCAATGTTTGTGGTTTATAGTTGGAAGGATAAACCACTTTGTTCCATTCGAGAGGGTAAGGTTGCGGAATTCCCATCTTCTGATGATCTGCACCTGGAGATACCCATTGAGGGGGAAGCAGTGTGATGCCAGAGTGGGTATACTTGATTCTGCACCCGAAGGTGCAGTGTGATGATCTGTACCCGAAGATACTCGTTGAAAGGGTATACTTGATTCTCCATTGGCCCCTGGATCAGGACTGGTGAAGACAGGTGCCCTTGCGAATGGTTGAGATGACAGAGTGGTCTGAATCTCAAATACCATTTGAGTCAAGGATTGCATAGTGGTAGAGAAGGTCTTGAGGCTCCCTTCCAGGGTATCCATGCGCTGCACGATGTTCGGAGCTAGAGCGTCCGACACTCCTTTATCACCACCCCCGGCTATGTAGACTGGCATAATGTGGGTGGAAGTGGATGGATCGGTTGAGGCTTCGCTTTCAACCTTACTTTCCTGTGGAAAGGCCTCCCCTTCTGAGGCCTCGTACTGGCTACCCCCAGCTACCTCGGGATCGGTTCCTTGGAGAACGTCCTCATCTTCAAGTGGAGGGTTTTCATGGATAGCAGGAGTTTGATCACTCCCGCTGAGGTTTTTGCTAGAACCTTCTTCCTTGACCGGGTGCTCTCAAACACCCGTGAGGACGGGACCATCATTTTGCTTTTCCTCGACTGACTCTTGGACGATGTTGCTGAGGTAGAAGGATTGGTGGTTGTCTTTCTCCCCGATAAATGGCAATTAGAGATAACATGGCAAGAAGCGTCCTTGATCTCTGACTCATCTTCAATTGGCACCTTCTTTCCAAGATGACATCATATGGGTGTAACAGATTACAGTCGTTGGAACACAAACTTCCTGGATGATGGAGTCGTTGTTTTGCAACAGCAGCAGTTGATAGTGACCATGGCACAAGTGTTCCCCGTGAGGGGTACAACGTGCTTAATGGTCAGCTCTCCTGATATGCGTTTGTGAGTGATCATATTATGCAAATCATGAAGGAAGAGTTTCACTTTCACACCCCCTTCAGGCGCATGGCGAGGCCAAGTACCGGGGTGATCATGTGAATGCTGTACCCCTTGATCCAGTTCCAGCACATGAGATACACCCAGATCATTGGTAGGGGAGCAACTTGTATTGCGACTTGAACCCACTTCATGTGCACAACCCACGTGGGCGCATGGGTTCAAAGTCACAAGTTTTGTCTCGTACGACTTGGTTCCAAACGCAGAAGATGCACCCAAGCGAGACGGGGACTTTGAGAGTCGGATCGTATCTGGTGCAAACGACCCGAGTCGACTCTATACACTTTACCATCGGCAGTGCACATGATTTTGAGCGCGTACCTCCAATTTACTGTGGGCGTAGCACATTTGGGGCGCATAGCCCGTGCTGCCTTGGATTTCTTCATACCAGCCCGCAAAGGCACATAGTACTCAGAATCCAACTCATCCTGGCCACGATAATGAGTGATTTTGTCAAAGACAGAGGGCCTCTCCTGTACGCCAGAGTTCAAGCACGAAAAGTTGGATGCGCCTTTGTTTCGTCGGCGCATCTTCTTCGACTGGAAAGAGGACAATTGGGGAATGCAGTCAACACTGTATTTTCCTGGCAGATGCGCTGTACTGGTGGACGCATCTTGCTTATTGAGAACGTCAGCAGGAAGGGTGGGCTGTGGTGGCACGTCCCCTTCAGTGGTGGTGCTCGGTGCATCTCCTTTGTGCACCCAAACTTGGCGAGTCTTCTTCGGCTTTGGCAACCGCTTCGAAGGACTTGTGCTGCCTTCAGAGATAAACTCCTTATACGCTGTTGATTGAGGCGCACCACGCGTGTCTTGTGGGAGGAGCCAAGATTGATGTCGTCGAATTGTGACACAACTTTCTCATCAGAAAAGAAAGAAGTCTCCAGCAGAGTCGCTAGCTTGTTTGCCATCGAAAATGCGATAAGGTTTTATTGATCAAAACTTTGGTATTTCAATTACAAACATAACAGTATACAATGTAGGACTTAGACGTAGTCCTAGGAGTACACTTTTGTTTTTATCTGGGAACTATATCGGTGGAGAGAGTGTTAATGCATTGACTCCGATGATGATCTGACGACGATCTTAGATTCACTGAAGGTCTGGGCTGCTTTGGATGCTAGAGCGTTTGGAAGAGAAGTAGATGTTACGTGTCTCTTCTCATCTCTGTAGGTAGATATGATGATCTATCTGTCCTCCGTATGTGTGAAGGAATGATCCTTCTATTTATAGGCAGCAGACTGGTCTGCTCATGCACGCATATATAGGATGAGCCTGTACCTGGAAATGCTACGTGGATGATGCTGTGGGGCGTATAGACGATGCTCCCTGAGTTGAAGCTGAATCTTGTTTGAACTGCACTGTTGGGCTACGGTGGAGCTGATATATGGCAGTTGTGGAGATTCGGTTGTTGCTGAGATCTTGGATGGTTAGCACCCATTCATAGGCATAACTGAGTCAAATGACACGTGGTGCGTCTTCATGGCTCAAAGATCTCAGATTTGGTGGAGGGTGATCTGTTAGGATGCGCCAAGGATCTGGCGCATGGGGCGACTTGGTCTATGACTTTCAAAGGTCATAGACAAGTCTGGGCACATGGCTTCTGAGCCGCATACAGAGCTTCAAGTGCATGGCTGTGGAGGCGCATGCAGGGACTTAGCTTCTGTCTTTTGGGATTAGGAGTAAGTCGAGAGCGCATGGCTTTTGAGGCACATGCAAACTTCTGGGTGCATGGCGGCATAGGCGCATGCAAGTGATCGGTGGGCCACGTGGCAAGGACGTCTGGAGCCGACAAAAGCAAGTAATGATGATGCTGACGTCTGCGGCTCTTCATTTTCTGTAAATGATGATGCCCCGGCCTATAAATAGCATTGTGAAGAGTTTTGTTTCTCATTTCACTTAGTTTTCCTTCGTGGAGATGAACTAGATCGGTCACCTGCCTCGGCGAGTTGATGATGAACTCCTTTCGAGGACGCAGATGTACCGAGTTGGTTTATTCACCAACGACCCTGTTTTCGTACAAGCCTGTGAAAGTGTCTGTTACATCCAAATATTAGGATCGTCGTGTCCCGACACAGGCTGAAGGCGCCTGCTGCATCCAAAGATCGGGGCGGTCATGCCCCGATTTTTGTTATGCTGGAAGAGCAGCAGGTCTGGGCTATCACGTCCCGATTTGGTTAGACTAGAAGAGCCACTCCTCCTGCTAGAGTGCCCGAATGCTGACGAGGAAGTGATTCACTCTGACTATGCACGGGGATGCACCTACGCTGAAATGCTGGAATGATGCGCCTGGCTGCAGCTTTTAGGATTTTTTTTCTCTTTTGTAAAAGAATTCTCCTTTGTAAAAGACATGTAATAGACTTTCATATGAAACAAAAGCCCATTTATATGTCTCTACTTCTTTGCTGTTTTCTGCTGTGCCAAGTATTCTGTTCCTGGCGCATGTTAATTTCTGGCACATGAGAGTTAGGGCACATAGGAGTTCCGGTCTTAGATGCGCCTGAAATTCCATGATTTTATACGGTATTGAGGCATGCATCGCATGCACGACTCAAAGAATAGAGAACAATCGTGTCAAAACCTGTGTACGTGCACTAGAATAATAAAAATGGCTTCGTTGCAAAGAAAACAGTTGTGGCATGAATGTGAGGAAACTATCAAATGTGACATGATGCCTCAAAAATATTTGGGACCTTCGGGACGTTCGATTGACGAACATTGAGTTGGGGTATGATGCCATTGAACATTGAAACAAAATATGGAATATGAGAACATAGAAAGTTAATGTAAGAAATACGAGATGATACAAAGTCTGAGTCGTGGACTCAAGACTATGTTTTGTTGTTTGAATAAGACGTCCATTGCATGGTCGAATGGACTTGACATATTGTTCGTGCACGGGTAGGATATGATTCCCTCGAACGAGTTATATTTGCCGGGGCACCGGGACCATTCGACCTAGGTAGGATTTTTATTATTGTTGGTGTACATCTTTTGGACATGACTTGCGATTTGCAACTAATGTGATAAGCCACAATTGATGCTAAGTTCAGCATCCTTTAGATACTGGGCCAGAAAACCAGTACGGGAAGGACGCCGTTTATCCAATTTGAGAAAAGAAAAGATAAACAAGTTAGTCCATTCCGACGTGGATACGCCAATAATCTACATATAGTTAAGGAATGATGGGCCGAAAGTACAGGAACATAGAGATCCTGTACAGAGCACTTATAACATGATAGGGAAGGAATGAGATGTATTCACCTTACGTCGGTGCAAGGACGAGTGCGTCAGTGTTGGTAAGAAGTCACAAAACAACACGAGATTCCTATTGGTTGCCTGCTTGCTTATGTGAATCAAAATAACATGCTTGCCATGATAACATGCTTTACTACTTTCGAATATGCCATGAAACCGATCCTAAGGAGAACATAGAAAGATAACTAAATTGTATGTTGTATGAATCAATACATTACTTAATGTCGGTTTAGTTAAGTGGGTCTTTGATCAGTATAGAGAGGAGGAAAGTACTAATCTCCTACTAGTTTGCTAGCAGGTTCAGGAATGGTCTACTCGCGTTGGAGCTTCTCTTAATCACACTGAGGCATAGAATGTCGTAGCGTTTGAAGCGTGTGATCGCATTGACGCTCGTACTTGCAACATGACTGATGCGACCAAAATATTAAAGGCATGATGTATGGAACGGTGAAATCCTTTATGGGCAAGAGATAACTTGAGTGTTGTAGCCAATCTGGCAAATTCAGTTGGGATATTGAAAGCCTTTGTAATCCCAGTTCATTCATCAATAAAGAGAATTATTTCATATACTATATTTTTTTCAGTTGCTAATATCAAATCAAAGATAACCATTTGAGAACTTTTCGTCTTGCCTTGTACGAGTGCAACTCCAGACTCATACGATATCATACCCTAGCGAGGATGATGATTCGAATAAATCGATGCAAGGACGAGTAATTTTTCAGGTCGGGCTGTGATAAATTGTTATCCGAGCTCTAGGCTCAATTTCCTCAGGACGCTTTATTTATTTCAATTCTAAAATTTGCCCACCACCATGAAATGACTATTGACTCTACTCGATGCCGCATTGGATATTCCATACAATAAGTCTAATATAAATCATATAATTTTGCCGCATGTATTTTGGAAATTAAATAATATTTGCTGGAAAAGTCGTAAAATGTTTGTTGCTGCAAAATGCAACAAGTCACGAGATGCAAATTCAAACGTTTGTTGCTGCAAGTGCAACACGTCGTGAATGGTGAATTGAGATGTTCGTTGTTTCAATGCAACAGTCGATATGAGAAATGTTGGTTACATCGGTACATGTAACGCCCCAGTCCCAAAATACTTGGGACTAGAAACGTATCATGCCAGCTGTATACATACGAGTAAATGAAAGGCTCATATGTCTACATAAGCGGTAAAATATAGAAAGCCATGCTCAAACTAAATCTCATCCACAAATATGAAGTTTTAATGATATAATCAAATAGTCATTTGTACATACGTTGGACGGAGACATATCCGCTACCAACAATTTAAATAAGAAGAAATGTACAAATAAATGATTTGGTCAAGCGAAGCAAATGACGAGTCCAAGAGCAATCATCACGGAGGAAGGAAGATATGACCTTAGCTAGAGCACCTGCAAGAATCACGAAACACACACCTGGAGAGATCACCAGGTCCTCAGAGGGACGTAACAAGATACATGAAGAACATGCCATGTATAACTGCTTAAGTAACTACTATAAATCTATAAGACAATGGGGTCCCTAACCATCTACGTGATATACACTTTGAGGACAACGTTCTACGCAGGGGCTGTAACGAATTCACGCAAGCAAGTAATAAAGAGTGGCCGTCAAGTAGCGCTCATCCGAGACACTATCGGCCGGGCAGCACATAGTGCTCATCCGAGTCACTATCACCCATAAATGTATAAAAAGTAAATGTAGCCCCTACGCTAGTAGCTGTCCCCTCCCCCCAATGATATTATACATGCATCGTAACCACGACACACCAACACGTGTCGTTTCCACAACACGGTTTTATAATAGATAATTGTCAAATCTTCTAACATGCATCTATTGACAGTTATTCCTACGCATGCGCACGGGTGATCAGCCAACACGTAAGTGGCCACTACATGATACTCACAACTCACACACAACTCGTGATACAATCGTGACAAAGTTAATGACATGCACTCTATTGACGGAAGTCTCTTAACTCTAGGTCCACAAGCAAGAAGGAAAAATAATAAACGGGAAATATAGATACAAATACTGAATAAAATGTAACTAAATGTAAACAGTAAAATATGGCAAGGTATCTTGCCTGGTTGACGCCTGAGGTGGTACGATGATTCGACATATTCCGATGTGTCCAATAGCCATGGTCGATAGGCAGATGTCTGAAGTCGCGAGGAAATAGATATGTTTGATTAGTCAGGATCAATGGCGAAAGTCGAGCAGAAGTTGCGGACAAAATATATATATGCTATTTTTAGAAAACATAATATTTAAAAATAGGTTTTTATTCGTCAAATATGTTTTTAGGAAAATACTTTAAAAATATTTTGGGCTAACATCGAAGTATACTAAAAATAGGTTTTTCTGGGATGAAACTTTGGTAATTAAATATATTGAAATTTTTATAATATCTAAAATAAGTTTTGGCAGTTAAAATAGTTTGGAGAGAAAATACTTTTAAAATCGAAAAATCTTTTTAGGCTGAAAACTAAATTTACTGAAATCCATCGGTAAGGAAACTATATCTTTATAGTAAAACAATTTAGATAAATATTTTGAAAACTATATTCTTGCAGGTCAAAAGTAGTTCTAGATAATATTAATAATCTATGAAATTTGTCTAGGGTTTTATCCACAGTTTTGAATTATAGACTAGTAAATATTTTAAATCTTAGTACAATTAATAAAAATAATAATAAAAAAAAAAAAAAAAATAATAATAATAATAATAATAATACAAAAACTATCAAAAATAATACTTTAGAAAGCTAATATAATCAATTCCCTAAATACAATTAATTAATAATATTTAAATAAATAACTATGGCAGTAATGGTCCATACTTCATATACTGGTTCATAACAGGAAAGCAAAAGCAAGTGAGAGAGAGAAAGAGGAACGAGAGGGAAATCGAAAGACTCACTGGAAGGGCGCACGCCGGCAGCAGATCGCGGCAGAGCTCGGCCGCGCTGGGTGCGGCGGGAGGAAGGAGATGCTCGCGGACGCTCGGCGGCACGGAGGTACGACCCATCCTCGTGTGCTGGAGGACGAGAGAGGGTTCGGCCAGTGGAGGTGCTGGCATGGCTGACCGGAGTGGGGCGGTGCTCCGGTCGAGGAGGGGGTTTCGAGGCTCGACGGAGCTACTCTGGAGGAACGGCGAAGAGGGGTTCCACCGCGGCTCGTGCACGCGACGGTGGCTCGTGAAGGCGGCAGCCGGGAGTCCAGATCTGGCGAGCGCGGAAGGGCGATCGTGCACGGGGGCGGAGCTACTAGGCACTGGCGGTCAGGCTTGAGCGGGAGACGGCGGCTACCAGCGCCGCAGAAGGGCGCGCAAGCGGCGAGGCCGGTTCGACGAAGGTGAGGGTTCGCTTTCCTCCTCTTCTCCTTTTGTTATTGCGGATTTTTGGTGGCGATGATTCGACCGGGGTGGATTTTGGGGATTTAGCCGGAGACGGCGGGGCGTGTGGAGTCGGGCTCGCCGGAGTTGGGTTGCTGCCTTTGGTGGCGACGTCAGGGAAACGACGGGGAGGAGACGAGATGATGACGGCAGTACCGGGTAGACAGGAAGAGTGGCAGGGGACGACAGGTTTAGGATAGGTTTGGGTGATGTCGGGGGTTGTGTCGGGAACTAGAATCGTGTCTTGTATGACACACAGAGACAAAGTAGTGTCCGGCATGTCGGACACGGAGAGGAGATCTGGATTTGTAATGGGGAAATATAGTGGATGTGAGACACAGACACGATGCACAATCGATGGATGGTGGAGGTTTATGGATGAGTACCTCTCCTTATATAGGATGTGGGAATTCCCAGTTGGATAGGGATTGGGAGAATTTAAATTCCCCATAGATAATATCATATTAAATTAAATTCGCTTTAAACTTTATATCGTTCAAATCCAAATCAAACATAAAACCTCCACTCATTTAATTCGAATTCGAATGAAATCTTTTCAAATTTAAATTAGCATATTTAATCAAATATCAACAAAATCTCAAGTATCAATTTCATAATTAAATAAATATAGAAATAATTAATTTTGAAAATCACGATAAATACTTAAATATTAAATCATAAATTAGCTTTTATAAATAACAAAATATTTTAAATAACAACTTTTAAATTTTGTAAAATATTTGGAATACTTTTCATATAAACCACAATTTTCAAATCACCACTTATTTTTAAACAATGAGCAAAATAACTCTTTTTTTTGAAATAAAAATATTTATCACATTTTATTTTGAAAACTAATTTCTTCTATATATATAAAATCTCTAATAAAATATGTTACAAAAATATGTACCTCACACATATTCGCACTCGACGAGCAATTACGAAATGCAAATCTCGCACGCTACAACAATGCGAATTTCGTATGCGACGTACAGATACGAAGTACAAAAATAAACACAAAAATATAAAAAAAATTGTAGTAGAAATTTAGGGGGTTTACATCCTACCCAACTTAAAAGAATTTCGTCCTCGAAATTTAGGAGTAATTAGGGTAGGTAGGCTTAAGGAGATAGAAGCAGTTTAATCGATAAAAAATTGATTTATATTGAACAAAAAGGCAATCAATTGTTTGACAAGAAGGAAACGACATTTCAACGACAGTAAGTCATTTATTAGGACAAAAATTCAATAGTTCTAATAGGATCATGTGCATGACAACCCCTTAGTGTCTATAATCCATCATTCATTATCATTTGTGCAAGCTCCCAATTAGGTAATGGTTTTCAATATAAATTTTGATCACTAGATCCATACCCTCGATTCAAACTTTCAGTGCACGTTTTCAGTATCGTTAAAATCTCAAATCGTCTTTACCAATTAGTCATATTAACCTTTCTCACTTTGTTTTGTCCGCAATTTTATATTCCATCTTTATCTTCTTCCTTAATTACTTCGATCATTTACCTCACAATTTTTTTTTTCCAAAATGTATGCATATATCTAATTTCGATGTTCCACAAGGAGAATTCAACAAGCTCAACAAGTTCAACTCTAATGAATCCCTAATATACCTTCCCAACATACCTATAAATATAATTATTTTCCTCAAAACATATTTCCTCGTTCCTAATCTCTTCCAAGAGTAGGTAATCGACATTTAGTCAAAAATGAATCAACATTCTTTGTAGAAAATTTGTACTTACCCCAAAATAAAATATCCCTTTAATATTTGTGGATCATATCTTCATAACACCATCATAATTGAAAATTTTCTCAACCTTTTAATCCATTAGTCGAAGATTATTTCAATCTTACTTCAATATGAAATTATGTCTAAAATCTTAAAATTTGATAAGTCCAACTTCCAATTTAAATAATCGCTAATACTCTTCTTCCTACATATTTTCTCTCAAGCTAATTTTCTTATGCAAAATTTTTCTTTAAAATAAATTTTCTTCACTCAATTAGTCAAGAGTAAATTCAATCTCACCTTAATATGACATTTATATTTACAATCATCCCATAGTTAAATTCTTGATCATTAAGGATTTAAGAAATTACATTCTTCTTGAATTCTTCAAACACTCTATTTATCATCTCATAAAATAAGACTCAATTTGTCAAACAAGAATCTATTCTCCCTTTATCATAAAATATATTTCGTCTCATAGGTTTACCGTAAAATTTTACTTATGCATGCTCAATCATCTTTTACCACTTTCTCTAGGGATTTTCTAATCTAACCTCTCTCCAACCAAAGGATGTCATGATCAAATTCATCTTCGAGCAAGAAAATCAAAACATGAACAAAATTGCATAAACCACAGGGGAATCAAGGTGAAATATGACGAGCAATTTAGTGAGAAGGGAGAAGAGTAAGGGTTGCTAATATCACACGAAAAGTAAAAGTCGTTATTGGTCGGAGTAAATCAAGATAAGGCACGAAAATAAAAGAACAAGGGTTAAGCAATCGAGTTAACACATAAGTTATGCATAATAAGAAATTATGTAGATCACAATCATATATTGGGTCGAAAGATTTGAGTCAAGATTTGGTCTCTAGATGAAGTCAGAAAGGACAATGCTATCATGGTAGGATTTACAGCTAGCCATTTTGACTCGAAAGTCGTATCATAAAAATAGAGTACAAAGGGACGTGTTTTTGTGGGATATGATATACCTACATGAAGGTGAGCTCGTCTAGGTCTTGCATGTGAAATTTGTTGGAAGGAAAAGTCTAGTGTGGTGCTCCAAATATCAAAGTCATGATAGGGAACACCAATGATCAAAATAGAGAGTGGGTTTTCATAAGGTACTAATTAATGAACAAAAATGAAAAGTTAAAGCACGAAATAAAGATAATTTAGGAAATCTCGTAGATTAATTTAAAATAAGTTAGGAATACATTTTCTAGAGATATGATAGCCACTTGATGGGGTATGATCAAGGAGCAATCCAAATATTTCTCAAGTTTCAAATGGTTAGAAAGTCACGATTAAAATCTAGATTTGAGGAAATGTCGAGTGAGTCAAGATTGAAATATAACCACATGATCTTGGAGATAACTAACAACACTTGAGTATGTACAACTATCATGGTCATGAGTGATATGGCAATTAATGTGGACTACTTCATCTACCTTGGTTGCCTATCCATATTTGAATCTAAAAAAAACTTTGCAATATAATTTTCCAAATAATCTAATAAAATATCTTTCTAAGCTGCCAATCAAACTCATAACTCATAACTTAAAATTTAAATTTCTTTTAATCAACCTCAAGATAACCTTTATCATAACAAAAAAGAAAATTTTCTCCAAAATGTATCATAAACTAACCTTTCCACCTTATTTAGTCACATCAAAATCATAACTTAAGATTTTCAAAATTTCTAATCAATCTCGAATAACCTTTATTGTGTCACAAATCCAATCTATATATTTATCTTCTTCTATCATTAATCAGAATCTTAACTCAAAATTTAAATAGGTTTTTAACAATCGTAATTCATACAAGAGTTTAAAATAGAACCTCAATTTGATTATATATCCTTCAAAATATTTTTAACCAAAATTCTTAATATCCTTACTTCAAATTTACGAAATTGGGAACCATACAACCCAATTTAAAACCAAGCTTTATCAACCGCCCTCATAAATCTTACAGCAGTATTTAAATTTAAAAATTCTTTCCCACTACTTTATATCTCTTCAAGGATGTATAGCTATAATCAAGTGAATCATAAATATTTTTCAAAGACCTTTAAAAATCAAAACTCAAAAATCAAATCAACTTCCTTTCTCAATTGTATATAGATCCCACTATCCTTTTGTAGATTCAAATAAAGTTCTAAAATCCTTCGGAGTTATAAATGTTGCTACTACCCAACTTTGAATTAACTAATCCTTAAGTTCATACTTCTAGAAAAGTATGGTTCCTTTTATCCTTATATATTTATAACTTGAATAGGATCTCAATGCATACTAGTTGTCAATGTAATCCTTCAAGCCATGTGGTTGACCTATGAGCAGATACTAGTTTACTAAAAATAGGTTTTTCTGGGATGAAACTTTGGTAATTAAATATATTAAATTTTTTATAATATCTAAAATATGTTTTGGCAGTTAAAATAGTTTGGAGAGAAAATACTTTTAAAATCGAAAAATCTTTTTAGGCTGAAAACTAAGTTTACTGAAATCCATCGGTAAGGAAACTATATCTTTATAGTAAAACAATTTAGATAAATATTTTGAAAACTATATTCTTGCGGGTCAAAAGTAGTTCTAGATAATATTAATAATCTATGAAATTTGTTTAGGGTTTTATCCACATTTTTGAAGTATAGACTAGTAAATATTTTAAATCTTAGGACAATTAATAATAATAATAATAATAATAATAATAATAATAATAATAATAATAATAATAATAATAATACAAAAACTATCTAAAATAATACTTTAGAAAGCTAAAATAATCAATTCCCTAAATACAATTAATTAATAACATTTAAATAAATAACTATGGCAGTAATGGTCCATACTTCATATACTGGTTCATAACAGGAAAGCAAAAGCAAGTGAGAGAAAGAAAGAGGAACGAGAGGGAAATCGGAAGACTCACCGGAAGGGCGCGCGCCGGCAGCAGATCGCGGCAAAGCTCGGCCGCGCTGGGTACGACGGGAGGAAGGAGATGCTCGCAGACGCTCAGCGGCGCGGAGGTGCGACCCATCCTCGTGTGCTGGAGAATGAGAGAGGGTTCGGCCAGTGGAGGTGCTGGCGTGGCTGACCGGAGTGGAGCGGTCCTCCGGTCGAGGAGGGGGTTTCGAGGCTCGGCGGAGCTACTTTGGAGAAACGGCGAAGAGGGGTTCCACCGCGGCTCGTGCACGCGACGGCGGCTCGTGAAGGCGGCGGCCGGGAGTCCAGATCTGGCGAGCGCGGAAGGGCAGTCGCACACGGTGGCGGAGCTACTGGGCGCCGGCAGTCGGGCTTGGGCGGGAGATGGCGGCTACCAGCGCCGCGAAAGGGCGCGCAAGCGGCGAGGCCGGGTCGGCGTTGGTGAGGGTTTGCTTCCCTCCTCTTCTCCTTCTGTTCTTGCAGATTTTTGGTGGCGATGATTCGACGGGGGTAGATTTTGGAGATTTGGTCGGAGACGGCAGGACGTGTGGAGTCGGGCTCGCCGGAGTTGGGTTGCTGCCTTTGGTGGCGACGACAGGGAAACGACGGGGAGGAGGCGAGATGATGACGGCGGTGCCGGGTGGACAGGAAGAGTGGCAGGGGGCGACAGGTTTAGGATAGGTTTGGGTGATGTCGGGGGTTGTGTCGGGAACTAGAGTACCTCTTCTTATATAGGAAGTTGGAATTCCCAGTTGGATAGGGATTGG
Source organism: Iris pallida (assembly GCA_029216955.1). Taxonomy (NCBI): domain Eukaryota; kingdom Viridiplantae; phylum Streptophyta; class Magnoliopsida; order Asparagales; family Iridaceae; genus Iris; species Iris pallida. The sequence continues at coordinate 1,813,810 of JANAVB010026400.1, forward strand.
GAGATCTGTATTTGTAATGGGGAAATATAGTGGATGGGAGACACAGACACGATGCACAATCGGTGGATGGTGGAGGTTTATGGATGAGTACCTCTCCTTATATAGGAGGTGGGAATTTCCAGCTGGATAGGGATTGGGAGAATTTAAATTCCCCATAGATAATATCATATTAATTAAATTCGCTTTAAACTTTAAATCGTTCAAATCCAAATCAAACATAAAACCTCCACTCATTTAATTCAAATTCGAATGAAATCTTTTCAAATTTAAATTAGCATATTTAATCAAATATCAACAAAATCTCAAGTATCATTTTCATAACTAAATAAATATAGAAATAATTAATTTCAAAAATCACGATAAATACTTAAATATTAAATCATAAATTAGCTTTTATAAATAACAAAATATTTTAAATAACAACTTTCAAATTTTGCAAAATATTTGGAATACTTTTCATATAAACCACAATTTTCAAATCACCACTTATTTTTAAACAACGAGCAAAATAACTCTTTTTTTTGAAATAAAAATATTTATCACATATTATTTTGAAAACTAATTTATTCTATATATATAAAATCTCTAATAAAATGTTTTACAAAAATATGTACCTCGCACATATTCACACTCGACGAGCAATTACGAAACGCAAATCTCGCACGCTACAACAATGCAAATTTCGTATACGACGTGCAGATACGAAGTACAAAAATAAACACAAAAATATAAAAAAAATCGTAGTAGAAATTTAGGGGGTTTACAGTACAATAAAAGTTGTGGGATGTTGCTGTATCAATTGCAATGAGTTGATTATGAATGATGTGTTGCAAGAAAAATGAAAGTTGATATCGAATGTGTTGAACGGATTCGAGCTTTAGCTTTGAATGTCGGAAACAAGTTGTTGCACGAGGCGCAACGGATGTCAAAAATAAATTGTTGTACGAAGTGCAACGGATGGGACTGAAATCATAAATCGATAGAAATGAATCGTTCGGTTACGCACCGAACTTGTGTTGGCAGATGAATACATTGTCCGAATTGAGTCAAATTTTGGTTAATCAAAAAGTGACAGTTGTGATCGGCATGATCAATGCAGAAATCGTAAATCAGAATAGATTGTTGGTTCATACCGTGTATGATGCGAGGGAAATTACTCGATTTCCATGTGGTATATGCCATACCACGTAAGCGATAGATGGCTCGATTCTGAGTGGTATATGTAATACCACTTGTGCTATAGATTCCATCGACACATTACGTAAATTACGGAAGGTTTGTCCGCAACGAACGGGAGAGTACCAAGAATCGATTGGAAATTTTTATGACGGTATGTTGATGCAAGTATTCTTCAATAATCGATTGGAATGATAGGGCGGGAAGTCATATCAATGAATAATACATCGGTTAAAAATTTGTAAGGTGGTCGAACGACCGAGACTGACGAAACAATTATGCCTTAAGGCAATAATCGGATCGACGGATAGAAAACTTAAACTTATAAATGAGTCGTACGACTTACGATCTCGATAGAAATATTGGTCGATACGAATTATAAATGGGATCGCACGACGTGCGACTTCGGTAAAGAGTTGGTTGATACAGGTAAATAGTGCCTAAGAGATAGTTGGTTATGTTGCGATGAAACTTATTTAAGTACGACTGAGGCTCGCAAAACTTAGAGGGCGTGATCGTATAACTCAAGGGTTCGATGTTGGATAATCGGTAACTCGATTAAGCGTTCAAAGTATAGCGGGATGAGACAAATCGAAAAATGAGTTGAGGCGTATGGAAAAGCTTGTAGTGAACTTGGACATATGCAATACGAACTAAAGTCGACGTTGATGCAGATTCAAAGTTGACCTCGTGCTATCAGAATTTATATGACTTATCGAAAATTGATACGCTAGAAATATAAGCACGAAGTGAGAATACAAATGGGACCGCCCTACGATATCGAGATTTTTATAATTAGCAATATGGAAGTGTCGAACTAGTTGATCGTAAACTTTGTGATTGATCAGGATGAGACTATAAATTCAGCGACATTTGTTTCGATGCATATAGCATCTCTGGTGTCGACCATGGGTAGAAAGACTCAAACTCAATACGAGTAGATATTTCGTGAATTACGAAATTATCGACGGTAGTGCATGAATTACTCGGAGGATAGTTGTGCCTCAGTTGCACAAATAGAAATGGTTTTGTCCAAATTTGGGTAGTCGCATAGAAATCGTCGGAACATGATTTGGCTCTAAAATATGATATAACATGGTTCGTAGTAACTGTCCTTTGTTAATGATCCACAATTATCGAGCGTAGCTTCAGGGCAGCTGACCCTAGAAGATTTGACCGCCAAATCAAAATAAATATTGTAGACCCATAAGAGTACCTATACAATATCGCATATAGAATTGCGTGGTGAATGTTGATGATAAGTCTAGGCAGTTTTGAGAATCATGTTATGCACGAGAGCGAATGGTAAGAGAATGACTTACGAGTTATGTCCACTACCAAAATTTATCGATTTAGCGACGGCCATATCCGTCGCCAATCCGACGGTAATTACAATTAGCGACCGATCACTGACGGATTTTGGCCAAAAAATTCCGTCGGCAATCAGCTCGTCACTAATAACTGTCCGTCGCTACGTAGTCATCATGCGACGGAATAGCGACATTTTATCGACTTAACAATACAAAGCAGTAGCGACGACGTTCCGACGGACTAGCGTCCTTTTCAAGTATTAAGTACTGAAATGTGTAGACAATAGCAACGTAAATTTCCGTCGGTAACTCGTCGTAATAGCGTATCAGAGTGTATCATGCCGTCGCTAATCCGTCGACGCCTTCGATAACAAAGGACGGATTAGCGACGGTTTTCTGACGGAAAATCCGTCGATCAGCTTCTGGAAATTCATGTCATTTCCAGCAACATGGCGACGGATAAGTCGTCGCTATTCCGTCGATATATATCGACGGAATACGGACGGATTAACCGTCGATCTTATTCTGGAAATTCTTGGTATTTTTAGAACAAGGGCGACGGATAGGTCGTCGCTATTCCGTCGAACAATATACCATGCCGACGGATAATCTGTCGACCATCCGTCGCTACCTGGAAATATTTTCAAATCTCCAGTTAGCGACGGAATAGCCGTCGAAAAGTAGTCGGAAACTGGTAGTAACCGTCGCAAAACGGTCACAAGTCCGTCGCTAACTGAGAATATTTTGAAAAAAAATTACAGCGCTTTCCTTGTTCGCAAAAATTTGCATAAACCAAACCAATATATAATACACACCAATTATCCAACAATCACATAGACCAAATATATTATGTACACCAATTATCCAAGAATCACATAGACCAAATATGCACATAAGAATTTAATGTACACCAATTATCCAAGAATCATATAGACCAAACCAATTTAATATAAAATAGACATCAATTATCCGGAAGAGTAACCTAATATCCTTCGTTATAATCCGATCATAGCACAAATATTCCAAATTTTTCACAAATATTCCAAAACACATAGGAAAGAGTTGGCCAGTTACAGTAACCTAATATCCATCATTATAATCCGATCATAGCACAAATATTCTAAAATTTTCACAAATATTCCAAAACACGTAGGAAAATCGACTTTGGCCTCAACAAAGACCACAAGTCAGACGATAAATCCTCACAGCCAGGGATGATAGTTGCGTTGAGGCATGTACCATTCTATCAGCCACTTTGCATACGAAGGCTCAATCTGGTTGAGGTCTTCTGTAGGGACAGGAGGGTCGGTCCCGATGCTACTACTCTCTGACGGTGGCTCCTCCTTAGCTTCAAGCTTGGAAGCAATCTCTTCCCTGATGGTCATCGGTTCTTCCTTGACCTCGACCTTTGGTAACACCTTCTCCTTAACAGTCACCGGCTCTTGTTTGACGACGGAGACTTCCTCCGTGTCGACCTCCAAGGGTTTCTTGCCTCGACCCCTTCCTCGACTAGCAGCACCACCACGACGAGTCCTAGGAGCCATCTTTCTGACAACAGAAATTTTCATATAGGGTAGAGAAATTTACTCAAGTTATAAAAGTTGTGACGTTGGTTTTTTGCGTTCATCATCATTAGAAGGAGCAGCACTGGAAAAGTTGTGACGTTGGTAGCATGAGAGAGTAAAAATCTGTATCACAAGACTAACAGAATTACTATGTAATCATGTACTCACCAATAACCGGATGTAACTGGAGTCGTTGGGCCTATCGTGCAGTAATTTGTGGATCCGCTGGTATAGGCCAGATGTACTTAGTATCTAGTGTATCAGATTAGTATCGGTCTATCGGTTTGGTATAGGACGTATCATATTGGTATTGGCCTTAACAAATTGGTATCGTCCTATATCCGATATGTACATGTATCGGCCGAACAGCTAGGATTCATATTGGCCTTATCTATTTGGTATCGGTCATATCCGATAGGTATCGGCCGTGTTGGATTAGTATAGACTATTTCGGATTAGTATCGTGGAAGGTTTATTAACAACTGTACTTGGATTTCTCTCTTCTCGAGCTAGAATACCATTGCAAGAGAATCACCAGATCGTGATTGGCCAGTTATAGTAACATACATACTTTCTTTTCCATCAGGAAAAGCGAGATTGAAAAAGAAATATGTATGTTCTGTAACTGGCCATCTACGCTCTCGTGACTCTCTTGCAATGGTAATCTAGCTCTAGAAGAGGGAAATCCAAGTACAGTTGTTACTAAACCTTCCACGATACTAATCCGAAATGGTATATAATAATCCAACACGGCCGATACCTATCGGATATGACCGATACCAAATCGATAAGGCCAATATAAATCCTAGCTATACGGCCGATACATATCGGATAGGACGATACCAATTCGCTAAGACCAATACCAACCGATACGGCCCATACCAAAACGATAGATCGATACTAATCCGATACGGTCAATACTTATAAGTACCTACGGTCCAGGAGGTTGATCCGCTAGTACATCCATGTACGATCAACGAAGTAACGATCCATTTCAATTTGGATGTGAAAATCTGTATCGTAAGACAAACTAAACATAATCAGTTCTATTTTACATGCTTAATTGCCAAGTATGGGAACGAATGGCTCAGAACACAACCCAAAATTCATTCTAGCATACATTAGTGTGAATCATCTACGTTATGTACATATAGTGTAGTATATGTTCTTATCGTATCTAGTATCTGAAGGATGTAACAAAATCAAGATAAACTTACATAATGTTTACAGTCTTGGTCTCAACTGTCTTCGATTCTATGATCCCATGTCTTAGGTTAAATAAATCACTAACCTTATCACGGTGAGTCTTGGTGTAGCACTCAAATATGGGGCACCTGTTAATTTGCCGAGGTTTTAAATCATCGACATTGAGTTTTAAACCCTCACGTAGCCTTTCTGCTTCACTTCTAGGGTCGAGCAGTATCTTCTTGCAAGTTTCGGTCTCCAAATACTTTGTGTCAAGATTCTGGACACTTTCGTAGAGCATGTCAACGCATCCTAGCGTCAATTTCCTCGGCAGGAAATTGACGCTAGGATGCGTTGACATGCTCTACGAAAGCGTCCAGAATCTTGACACTAAGTATCTGGAGACCGAAGCTTACAAGAAGATGCTGCTCGAGCCTAGAAGTGAAGCAGAAAGGCTATGTGAGGGTTTAAAACTCAATGTCGATGATTTAAAACCTTGGCGAATTTATGGGTGCCCTATATTTGAGTGCTACACCAAGACTCACCGTCTGTATAGTTCGGTTATTGGCGCTCGATGTCCCTGTGGTAAGGCAATGGATGAGGATATTGCGTGGGATAGGGTTGCAGATGGAGGCAACAAGGATGGCATGTTTGTGAAATGAGGGAAAAGATACATAATCACAGACGATTTGCATGTAAGGCCATTCTATTCCATGTAGTCTGCGTTGTCTATTTTTCGAAAGCATGGGATCATAGAATCGAAGACAGTTGAGACCAAGACTGTAAACATTGGCCGCAATAAGGTTAGTGATTTATTTAACCTAATGTAGTAACCTTGTAATTTAAAGTTGGAAGAACATGCAAGTAGCCTTATAGTTTCTGCCTCACCAGTCGAATGGCTTAATTGCCAAGTATCGGAACGAATAGCTCAGAACACAACCCAAGATTCATTCTAGCATACATTAGTGAGTTCATCTTGATTCTGTTACGTCCTACAGATACTATATACGATAAGAACATAGATGATTCTAGAATGAATCTTGGCTTGTGTTCTGAGCCATCCGTTCTGATCAAGCATCTTTCTTCTTCTCTCCTCCACCATGGCTCTGAACCAATCTGCTCCTCCCTACTTTCCTTCTTTTTATTTGACTCTCTGAGCCACATATGACATCCAGTTCAATATAGAGTCGGGGGAGAAAAAGTGGACAGGAAGAGGAGGGGGAAGCAGTACAGCCGGCGGTATGACCCGGAGGAAGTACATAGGTTTTCTTCAACAGCCGTAGGAGAACTATAAGGATATATCTTTTCACAACATATCACCTTGTCAAAGACCTTAATGTGACAACCATGTTACCGCGGTGTCGGAAGACTAACATGTCATAATTTTCTAAGCCGTGTGTTTTGACATAATCCTCCAAACTCTTTCCTGCTATGTAATAATGCAAGATTACTACATAGGAGGAAAGAGTTGGAAAGATTATGTCATAACACACGGCTTAGAAAACTTATGACATGTTAGTCTTCCGACACCGCGGTAACATGATATTCACATGAAGGGTCTTTGACAAGATGACATGTTGTGTAAAGATATATCCTTATAGTTCTCCTACGGCTGTTGAAGAAAACCTCTGTACTTCCTCCGGGTCATGCCGCCGGCTGTGCTGCTTCCCCCTCCTCTTCCTGCCCACTTCTTCTCCCCCGACTCTACACTTGAGCTGGATGTTATATGTGGCTCAGAGAGTCAAATAAAAAGAAGGGAAGTAGGGAGGAGCAGATTGGTTCAGAGCCATGGTGGAGGAGAGGAGAAGGAAGATGCTTGATCAGAACGGATGGCTCAGAACACAAGCCAAGATTCATTCTAGCATACATTAGTGTGAATCATCTATGTTCTGTACATATGGTGTAGTATATGTTCTTATCGTATTAGTATCTGAAGAACGTAACAGAATCAAGATAAACTCACTAATGTAATACTAAGACATCATCTACTACTATATAAGATATAGTGATAGGTTGTCGTATCATCATTGCCGAGGGATGAGGGTCGGAGGACAGGCAACTTTATCTACGGCTACATAGTTTCTGCCTCGCCAGTCGAATGGCTGCAGGGACCATGTCCTGATCACCATGTCGTACCGTAGACTAATGCAAATGGAGCTGAAAATATCCATCGCTAACCGATCACTAGTCCGTCGGTAACTGAGAATTTTTTGAAATGTGATCTCCTCCAGCACTCAATCCCACTACTGATATCATTCTTGTAAATGTGATCTCTCAGAGTATACGTCATACTCAGATAGATCTCTCAGAGTATTCTTTCTTGTTGGTTGTCGTATCATTATTGCCGAGGGATGAGGGTCGGAGGACAGTACAAATAGTCTAATACAAAAACAACACAATATATAGTCCAATACAAATAGTCTAATACAAAAACAACTCAATACAAATAGTCCAATACAAATAAGTACTAATAGCTAATGAGAACTACGCTGCTCACGCAAACGCTCAGTGATACGATCACGCAACCACCTCGAAAAAGCAAGATTTTTGGCGTGAGGAGAGATGTCGTCCCTTGCAAGGACTGCTTGAAGAGAACTCCCGGTCTCACTAGCTATCGGTGTTGGATGAATAGAACTCCCGGTCTCACTAGCAACCGGTGCCACTTCCTCCTTAACTGTAGGAGGAGCCACCTCAGCATTCACTGTTTTCCTCAAACGATGTGCCGCTCCTCGGGTCATGGGTGCCATCTGGTAAGATCGATAGTCACAAATAATATAATTGTAATATAAGCAAGCTAACTAAAGGAACCATCATGTAATTTGAGTACATTTTCGAAAGCCGATAAAGTATAAAAAATTTGATTTTTTGCCAAGTGTGAGAACGGATGGCTCAGAACACAACCCAAGATTCATTCAAGCATACATTAGTGTGAATCATCTATGTTCTGTACATATGGTGTAGTATATGTTCTTATCGTATCTAGTATCTGAAGAATGTAACAGAATCAAGATGAACTCACATAATGTAATACTAAGACATCATCTACTACTATATAAGATATAGTGATAGGTTATCGTATCATCATTGCCGAGGGATGAGGGTCGAAAGACAGTCAACTTTATCTACGGCTACATAGTTTCTGTCTCGCCAGTCGAATGGCTGCAGGGACTATGTCCTGATCACCATGTCGTACCGTAGATTAATACAAATGGAGCTGGAACTGGAGCCAAAATACAGTACTACTTCACCATGTCGTACCATTTTACTCTCTCTTTCTCTCCTTCCCTCCCTCCGGCGCTCTCACTCTCTCCGGCGCTCTCACACTACTAATTCCTATGTGTTTTAAGTGTGAGAACGGATGGCTCAGAACACAACCCAAGATTCATTCTAGCATACATTAGTGTGAATCATCTATATTCTGTATACATATCGTGTAGTATATGTTCTTATCGTGTCTAATATCTGAAGGACGTAACAGAATCAAGATGAACTCACTAATGTAATACTAAGACATCATCTACTACTATATAAGATATAGTGATAGGTTGTCGTATCATCATTGCCGAGGGATGAGGGTCGGAGGACAGACAACTTTATCTACGGCTACATAGTTTCTGCCTTGCCAGTCGAATGGCTGCAGGGACTATGTCCTGATCACCATGTCGTACCGTAGATTAATACAATTAATGGAGCTGGAAATATCCGTCGCTAACCGGTAACTAGTCCGTCGCTAACTGAGATTGTCACATACACATATGTATATCACAGCTAGATGTATAGATATATACATCTATACAGAAGCACACAACTGATAGAACTCGCACTGTCCTTGAGACAGTGAACATATACACCATGAATCCAAACCCCATATATATTCACATTTACTAATCCAAACACCACCAAACTAATGGAACACCCAATATGGATAACAAATTATTTAGCCAATATACAAACTCAGATGAATTTGAGAAGCAAAGCCACCCACCGCCCCCGACCAAAGCCCGTCGCCCCAAGCCCGCCGTCCAGTAGTTCGGTTGCATATATATATGAAGAGTGCTTATGGGTGTGCGTCGGTTGCAAATAGTCCCGACGCACCCGCCCCAAGCCAGCCGCCCAGCCCCCGACGCCGCCGCCCCAAGCCCACCACCCAGCCCCCGACCCAAGCCAGCCGTCCAGCCCCCGACGCCCCAGCCCCAAGCCCGCCTCCCAGACCCCGACGCCCCCGCCCCAAGCCCACCGCCCAGCCCCCGACCCAAGCCAGCCGCCCAGCCCCCGACGCCTCCGCCCCAAGCCAGCCGCCCAGCCCCCGATGCCGCCGCCCCAAGCCTACCGCCCAGCCCCCGACCCAAGCCAGCCGCCCAGCCCCCGACGCCCCAACCCCAAGCCCGCCTCCTAGACCCCGACGCCCCCGCCCCAAGCCCACCGCCCAGACCCCGACCCAAGCCAGCCGCCCAGCCCCCGACGCCCCCGCCCAGCCCCCGACGCCCCAACCCCAAGCCCGACTCCCAGACCCGACGCCCCCGTCCAGCCCCCGACGCCCCAACCCCAAGCCCGCCTCCCAGACCCCGACGCCCCCGCCCCAAGCCCACCGCCCAGACCCCGACCCAAGCCAGCCGCCCAGCCCCCGACGCCCCAGCCCCAAGCCCGCCGCCCAGCCCCCGACGCCCCAGCCCCAAGCCCGCCGCCCAGTCCCCGACGCCCCCGCCCCAAGCCCACCGCCCAGCCCCCGACCCAAGCCAGCCACCTAGCCCCAGACGGCCCAGCCCCAAGCGCACCGCCTAGCCCCTATACGACACCACGAGAGAGAGAGAGAGAGATCGAGAGAGAGAGAGAGGGGGTTACCTTCGGAAGAGAGAGAGGAGAGGACGCCGATGCCGACGACGACACCGACGCCGATCACCGAAGCCGACACCGGCGAGAGAGAGAGAGAGAGAGGAAAGATAGAGTGAATTTGGGAAGAATGCGAAAAGTTCCCTCCGTCGTTTCATTTAAAGTCTGGTACGTATATATAGCGACGGACTAGCGACTGGCAAAAACCCGTCGCCCAGCAGTCGCCTTTTTTGATACGTGCCGACTGAATATCCGTCGCTAAGTCGTCGAAGATATGTCCCGCCAATTCTCTACACAATTCCCGCCAAATAATCGACTGCGTAGCGACGACTGTAAAACCGTCGCTATAACTCCGACAGTCTAGCGACGGATGTGCGACCTTTCCTCCCTCTAAAATTAAAATAAAAATGGCAAAGGCGTGTGGTCGGTAATCAGTCGGCGAGCTGCCACGAAGCCGTCGCTAACGCCGACTGAAAATTCTGTCGCTAAATATCCGTCGCTAATTTAGTGTATTTTGGTAGTGGTCGTTAGATTTGGATTCACCTTGAAATTAAACTTGCGTGAATCGAACTTATATTCGATGATGCGAGACAGGCAAGTTGGGAATTTGGCTAATAAATTTCCTACTCGATAGGAATCGAACGTAAGACGCGTCGTAGAGACTTTATGTCAAAGTGATTGTTGCCTTTGAGCACTATCGCCTCGAGTTAAACTTCTGGGTCGGAAAGACTGTTGCCTTTGAGCAGAGTCGATCTAAGTTGCGTTGGAAGAATTTAAGAACGATGTCTAGGTAGGTCACCTAGTAGGCGTAGCCCTAAAAAGTTGATGCACTTGTAAGTCAACAAGAGAAAATTGTATCGAGATAAGTTGCAAAGTGAAACTTTAAAAAAAAGTTGGACAACGACTTCAAACACAAGGCGTTGCAGAGACTCGTTGCGATCGGATGCGCAACGACTTGATACAACGCGTAGAATTGATGGTCTATACGAAACTTACGAAATAGGAAATATGATTTTTGAATCGCATCGTGTGCCGTAACTTTTGTTGGATTATCACGTATGCATCAAATATATGAAACCAAATTATCGCCTTGCAACGGACTGAGGCATAGGCTCGGTAAGCCAAATCGGTCGTATAATTCAATGAAGCACGAAATGCTCGAATGGCTAAGTCAGAAGAGTTGGTCATACAATAAAGTTATAGAATTGAGCTACATCGGCTCAACGAAACGACAAGGTGTATCGTTTTAAGGTGGGGTAGGGGGACTTTGACTCTTCTTTCCTAGTTCGTCATGCTTAATTAAAATGTACCATTGTATGCTAAGTTAACTATCAAGACCACGGGCGTGGCATCGATCGAAAGATAAATATAGTGCATGTCGAACACTAGATAGAATAATTAAAATGAAACGTGCATCAAATGCACGAGTCACTATTGACTATCAAAACACCGCAACGGTGAGCGCCTCGGTATGCAAGCCATAAGAACATGGGATGACTGTATCGACAAGTGCCTTAGTGCATGAATCATTCCTTGCCCCCGTGTACGAGTTAGAAGGCTAGGACATTGAAAGACAATTGAGGCGAGTGCCCTAGTACACGAGCTATGAACATCGAACACTAAGGCATAGAACATGGAAATACGGTATTGAGGCGTACATCGCATGCACGACTCGAAGAATAGAGAACAATCGTGTCAAAGCGTGCGTACGTGCACGAGAATCATAAATGATGGCTTCATTAAGAAGAGAACAGTTGTGGCATAAAAGTGACAGAACTGTCGGATGTGACATGATGCCTCGAAAATGTTCGAGACCTTTGGGCTGTTCTGTTGACGAACATTGAGTTGGGGTATGATGCCATTGAACATTGAAACAAAATATAGAATGTGAGAACATAGAAAGTTAATATGAGAAATATGAAGTGATACGAAGTCTGAGCTGCGGACTCAAGACTATGTTTGGTTGTTTGAATAAGACGCGCGTTGCATAGTCGAATGGACTTGAGATATTGTCCATGCACTAGTGGGATATGATTCCCTCGAACGAGTTATATTTGTCGGGACACGAGGACTGTTCGGCTTAGAAGGGATATTAATCATTGATGGTGCCCATCTTTTGGGCATGACTTACGATTTGCTAGTGATGTAATAAGCCACAATTAATAGTAAGTTCGACATCCTTCGGATGCTGGGCCGACAAACCGGTACGGGTAGGATGTCGGGTTATCCAATTTGAGAAAAGAAAAGAAAAGAGAAACAAGTTAGTCCATTCCGGCACGGAAATGCTAATGACCTTTATATAGTTAAGAAATGGTAGGCCAAAAGTACAGGAACACAGAGATCCTACATAGAGTACTAATAACATAACAGGAAAGGAATGAGGCAAATTCACCTTGCGTCGGTACAAGGACGAATGCGTCAGTGTTCGTAAGAAGTTACGAAACAACACGAGATTGCTATTGGTTGCCTGCTTGCTTATGTGAATCGAAATAACTTGCTTGCCATGATAACAAGCTTTACTACTTTCGAATATGCCATAAAACCGATCCTAAGGAGAAAATAGAATGATAACTAAATTGTATGCTGTATGAATCAATAAATTACTTAATGTCGGTTTAGTTAAGTGGGTCTTTGATCAGTACAGCGAGGACGAAAGAACTAATTTCCTACTAGTTTGCTAGCAGGTTCAGGGAATGGTCTGCTTGCGACAGAGCTTTGCTTGATCGTACTGAGGCATAAAATATCATAGCGTTTGAAGCGTGCGATCGCATTGACGCTCATACTTGCAACATGATTGGTGCGACCGAAATATAGAAGACATGATATATGGAACGGTGAAATCCTTTGTAGGCAAGAGAGAACTTGAGTGTCGTAGCCAATCTAGCAAATTCAGTTGGGCTATTAAAAGCCTTTGTAATCTCAGTTCATTCATCAATAAAGAGAATTGTTTCGTATACTCTGTTTTCTTCTGTTGCTAATATCAAATCAAAGATAACTATTTGAGAACATGTCATCTTGCCTTGTACAAGTGCAATTCCAGACTCGTACGGCATTATGCCCCAGCGAGAATGATAATTCGAATAAATTGATGCCAGGATGAGCAATTTTCTGTGTCGGGGCGTGACACATGCCATAGGCACCCTCTTATCCCTGTACAGGCTCCTACTTACTGTGTAGGCTTCTGTATACATTAGTGCTGTTGTGCACCTATTGTATAGGTAACTTTTGTATTGCCACTGCCACCTACAGAAAGGTCACCAAATCTGTCACCCTCTCACTCACTTATACATTTACTCATCCCCTCTTCGACTTATAGCTGCTGCTACACCTGCTATGCTTGTCCGAGCCCTTTCCCTATCTAGGATACTGCTACCTGATGTATAGGGTAACCCAAGCCCCATACCACTGCACCTAACTCACATGATATACTATAGGTTTACCAATAAGGAGGAGACTGTATACTGCTGCCAACAAGCAGTTGTTTCCCCTATTATATAGAGCAGTTGTTACCTACACTGTTCCCCCCTTCACCCCTTACACACACACACACAACTTATAAAGAACACACACAATATAATGACCTCACACACACTAAAATGGTGAACACAAAAATTTCCATATCAGTCCCCTTGTACTCTCCTACACACACATCATACATATATATAGACACCCTTACATAACCCTAAAATAGTCCATATGTCCCCTTCTATGTAAAATCCTATAATACTCATATATAATCACTAAATAAACATACAAATGATAATCCATAACAATATACGTCTAAATACAAGTGTCAAATTTGAGTTTAGAGGATTGGGTATTCTTTTGGTCATTTTGTCAAACACTTAGCGTACGTATCAGGACACGTTAAGATATGCCCGTGATACACACTCCAAATGGATCCAAACTTAACCCAAGGCATACCCACATGTTCTAAATAACAATTATGACCTAACAAATCTATTCACAAACCCTAGAAATGCTATTCTCGGATTTCCCCTAAAAAGGGTCAAAATATAAAGGAAAAAGTCTCCAAATATGGAAAAGAAGAGTCAAAACTCCTCTCCATGGTAGTCCTAATGCATAAGGGTTCCTAATTGATGCTTCTACACTAATTAATGCAATTTAGAGGATTTAGAACGCATATACCTATTGGGAGATGGATTTTCAATGAAAATGGATCCAAGATCTAGACATCCTCAAGCTCCAAGTGCGCCAACCTCCAATGTCTTGCTTTTAGAATCTTCTACTCTCCATGGAGAAGAGAATGTAACAAATTTGGGCTAATTTGAAGAAGATTTGGTAGTAGGAATAATTTGGAGAAAAGCTTCTAATTAAGTTTAGGGTTTTGAATGAAAGGAGGAGGAAGAAGAAGATGTTGGGATTTTATAAAAGTAGGTGCTGCCATAAGGCTAGGGTTTAGGGGCTTTAGGCTAGTGGAAAAGTCCATTAGGTCCCCTTCTTAGTCATGACAAGATTAGGAAATAAGCCTTTCTTTCTAATTAGGTGTTTAGTCAAACTTCCTAATTAATCTTGCTAGTCTAACTAGAGGCTAACTAAAGTATGATTAGGCTATGCCTAATCATTTAATTAGGTGGTCAGGTCAAGTCAGTTTAGGTCCTCTCGGGTTACTAACAACTATTCTAACTAATGGCTAACCACTAATCATATACAATAATATACATATATACTATATTAAATCATTAACCTAAAATATGATTACTAGTTTTGTAAAATAAATTCATCCCTCAAAACATAATTTGAATCCACAATAATAACTGGAAATAGGAAAAGTCAAAACTACTCATATTCGGGAAAGTGGTAGTTACACATCCTTGAGCAGAACATCATGCACTGTGTACGTCGTCAATGACCCGCAACCCCCTCTAAATTATGCAAATAGAGATGAACATGCCTCGATTTGAGTTTGTTGTATACTTTGATCTTCTTCCTAGCTTCGAAGTATTGAAACCAATATCACTACAGTAAGCTTTGGTAAACTACCTGTCACAAAAATCGGATCTATGGAACAACCCTTACCTGGAGACCAACTAGCAGTTATGGGACCAATAGATTGGCCCTCAATATTGACCCATCTCCCTTTGTAGCTTGGTCTCGACGAACCGAATACTTCGTATCCCTCAAATCACCTCGGAGACTCCCCTCAGTAAGTTCCCGACGAACCACAAATACCTGTTGAACATCCCTCGAGCCTCCATTCAATATTTATGGCCTGCATGTACACCTCAATGGCTTGAGTCTGTAAATACCACAAGATATATCTTCTCGAACTAGTTGTATTAGAATTTCTTTTTTTTTTGAAGACAAATTTGAATATTGGATTTACGTTTTAAAATATTGAAGAGATCCCTGTTAGTATATTTTGTGTCCTATAGGTTGATTCAAAGGTGGGTAGAAGTCCTCGAGAATTTGTAGTTACAAAATGACCATGAGAATAATTGATAACTAGTGGGACCCCATCTTTTACCATCACTAATGGACTTTTTTCTTAAATTTGAAGTACAAAATTCTTTTAAGATGGATAGATTTGTAACCCCTCTTCCCAAAATTTCGAAAATATTTTCATTATTTATTTGAATTAAATGATAATTTTTGGAATTTTATAAATATTTAATTAATTATTATTATAGAGTGCTTTAGTCATGGTTAATATTTGGAGTACAAGATGACTAGAAATTTTGGCAGGAGAGTGTAGTCGAGTGCCTTGACTAGTGTATTAGCCATGCTAGGGGTGGTCGAGCCATAAGTGTGTCTCAACTAGGAAAACCAGGCTAAGTTGTGACATGACCCCTATAAATAATTTAATTATTTATTATTAAGATTATTGACTTTTAGGAAACTCGGTAGTATCAAACTAGCCCAGACTCGACCCAAACCAAACCCTAGACCAATGTAGTCATGTAGTACGCCCAAAGATGTCCATGTGGATAATTATTGTGCAAATGTATTAGAGTGTTTATTTTGTGGTTAATTAGGTATTACTTTTACGAGTGGCATATATATATATATATATATTTGTTTTTATATATATATATACATATATATATATATATACATATATATATATATATACATATATATTATGTATAGATATATATATATATATATATATATATATATATATATATACCATAATATATATATATATATATATATATTATATATATATATATATATAATATATATATATATATATATATATAGATATATATATATATATAAGATATAATATATATATATATATATAGATATATATATAATATATATATATATATATATTATATATATATATATATATAAATATATATGTATATTTATATATTGATATTTATATACAAAAAATATTATATATTTATATATATATATATATATATATATATATATTTTTTTAAATATATATATATATTTATATATATATATATATAATCTATATATATATATTATATATATATATATATATATATATATATATAGATATATATATATAATAGATATATATAGATATATATATATATATATATTATATATATATATATATATAGATATATATTATATATATATAAATATTTTAAATTATAAAAAAATATATTTTAAATATTATATATATATATATATATATATATATATATATATTATATATATATATATATATATATATATATATATATATATATATATATATATATAATATATATATATGGAGTAGAAAACCAACATGATGCACTGATTCACTAACTCTTTAGTTCAAACCGAGCAGCAGCCACTCCCCAATTCGACCCAAGGAAAGGCCTACCCGACACAACTCATTCCTCTATAGATCGAGAGAGAGATAGAGAGAGAGTCCAAAATCAACAAAACCCTAACCCTAAAAGGTTGCCATTGCCCTCCCCGACAACCTGAGCGGTCACCCCCGTCACAGGCGTGCCCCGGATCACCGCCAGCGGCAGACAAAACCGTGCGCGGACAATAGCAGAGGCGACAACACAGCAGAATTCGTGGATTTGGGGTTGACTTCGTCGCAAGTTTTTAAGACGTGTGGTAGATCGTTTATGGATCTTCCACTTCATGTATAAGCACAACCTATAGGGATTTAAACTCCTTCAAATATATTGTAGGTTACATCCCTAGATTGTTAGATAAATTGACACAAGTTTGATGAAAAACTGTCTCGAACAAGACAAAATCTCATGTCCATGAACCTGTTTTGGAAGGCGACAAATCGCAGATCCATCGAGTAATTTAGAAATCCACCTGAATAGGATTGAAGACAACCTATACATCTTCTAAATGTTGTTTACGGATTTTAATTTCATTTATTATACATCAAGAAAAGTTTGTTTGAAAATCAGTAAAAATAGGTTTAAAATAGTTTTAAAAACTTCAAAAATCTGCCGATATGGCGTGCGTCCTGACAAACCGGGCGACGTGGTTGCGACCCATGAGCATCAAAAGACGCTTATGGATGTTGTCGACGTGTGGAATTCGACGAAACTCAATTTTGTTGTGTGTGTGAGACGAAATCAAGGCGTATCCGTCGAGATACCCCGTATAGGCCTCTTTGCAAACTAGGCCAGAACTTCGTGCACGTTCGTCATATCCAGACGAAACTTGCACCAACAAGACCGTGTCATTTTTCTGGTCCTGTATGCCAATTTTGGTCCGATTCGGAGAAGGTAGACCAGAACACTATTTTGGCGGGGCCGCGACCCGATCCGACGGGTAAATTTGTGCACAGCCTGCCGAAATCCAACTTTGGAAATACGGTTGGGTTCATATAAAAAAACCAGACATGTAGATATATAGTTTATGACTACTTTAGAGACCATAGGCTCTGGCTCATTTTTTGGTGCAAAGCGTGTCCAATAGCGGATATCGTTTTGTCCCAAAATTACCGTTTTACCCCTATGTCCAGAATTAGACTGTAGGTAGGCTATCCTAGCAAATTTGACTATTCTGAACATGTTAATATCTGTTATATCCCCGAAGACTGTTGTGAGAGTTCGACTTTTGTGGCTCGTCGATTGACTGGATAGTGTTGGTTCTATATGCTACCATCAGGCAAGTATACCTTGCCTTTCTTTACAGCTTTATTTACATGCTTATCCTTCTCATTATCTAGTTTTTCTAGTTGATTATTGACATGTATTTTTCTCATATCATGTATACTAGTTAATTATTTTATTGATATATAGTCCTTGCTCACATTTAGCCTTGTAGTTCATATTGGACCTATTTTTCCATGTACTTGATTGAGTCGTATCGTAGAATGAGTGCGTTATAACTGAACTGCTATTTCCCTGTTTCAATTTTCTCAACCTGTGAGTCTACACTCGGGGTAAGGGTTGACTATTTGTACCTGTGAGTCAACACTCGGGAAAAGGGTGACTGTCTTGAACTAACCTGCGAGTCCACACTCAGGACGAGAGTTAGTGATTTGAACTAACCTGCGAGTCCACACTCGGGATGAGGGTTAGTAATTTGTTCAAACCTGCGAGTCCACACTCGGGGAGAGGGTTTGGTATCCGTTGATCTCTTGTTTGCCTATTTTCTTCCAACTGTTCATTTATACGTAGTTGTTCTCGTATCCATGTTTCATAGTCACTTGTCAGTTTCTATCTCTTTCCTGTTTATTTCTTTATGCATGATAAACTGTTAGATATGCATGTTTTATGTATCTTGCTAGTCCCCTGATGTGAGGACCCTAATTTTTGATAATTATTTTTATTTATTTTGTATCATTTCTATTTATTAAATTGTATTTTATATTTAATTTTATTATAGATGTACTTTTTCATAGTTTTGATTTTTGGAGCATAAGAAGCGCCAATATTTGAAACATCCTTCATGATTTTTGAAGTAGGCAAACCCACCTTCAATTTGATATATCATGTCCCATCCAAACTTATCCCATAGCATTCTTTTGACTTCGCACAACTTCGGATCAATTTAGGTCAATTAACTGTTTACCATAATTCTAGACTTAACTTTCAACTTGAGTTCGGAACTCGACATAGATCAAAACTATTCGAACTAATATGTGGGTTTGACTCATTTTGAGTCTATGACGCACATGCCAAGGGTGTGCCACTCAATTGAGTCTCCATGTGCTATTTATTTGTGAATGGCACAAGAGACTCATGGGTTGACTTTTCGAGTTCGATTTGTTTAGAAAATATATTTGGACCTAACCTAGCCAATCTCACTCGGTGTAGCCATGATTAGGAGGCCATGACCCAGTAGAATTATTTTGAATTATTTTTATAGGATTTTTTATAGTCCAAATAGTTTATGCAATTTTGTATATATGATTATATTTATAATAGCCTAATACTAAATGTATATATATTGCTTTAGTCATGATTAAAGTTTGAGATGCATATCGACTAGAAATTTTGGCACGGTTAGTGCAGTGGTGTGCTTTGACTAGTGTAATAGCCATGGTAGGGAAGGCCGAGCCATGTGTGTGTTCCAATTAGAAAACAAGTCAAAGTTGTGAGTTAACCCCTATAAATGATTTAATTATTTATTATTAAGAATAATGAATTTTTAGGAGACCCGGTTGTATACATGTAGCCCAGATTTGACCTGAATCCAACCTAAGCCCATGTAGAGACTTTATGTGTGCAAAGACGCCAAGTAGACATACTTTATGTATATGTATATATTTTATATTTTATTTTTAGGGGTTGACAAATATTTTCTAAATATTTGTTATACGTACAATATAAGCATTATTAATATTTATATGTCATTTTAGCATATTTGCACAATTTATGCTGGACCAATTATAGTAGGAAAATAATGTGTCAGCCAATACTATACCAATTATGGTTTATTGTATTTTGTCATTATTATTATTATTATTATTATTATTATTATTATTATTATTATTAGTATAAAATATCTTTATTATTGAATATTTTATGTTTTAGAAAAGATATATAATATTTTTATTTGGTTTATTGAATATTTATACACATATAGAGATAAATAGATAGATATATATAGATACGTATATAGGTGTATCCATAAGATATAATATATATATATATTATATATATATATATATATATATATATATATATATATCTTAAATATATATAATATTTTAAGATACTATATATATATATTATATATATATATATTATTTATATATTTTAATATATTTTTTAATATATATTTTTAATATTTTTAATATATATATTATATATATATATATATATATATATATATATATATATATTATATATATATATATTATATATATTATATATATATATTGTAAATAGATATATTTATAAATAGATATGGAAATGAAAAGAAAAGGAAAAAAAGGAATTTATATTGTGCCCTTGCGGGAACAGTATCTTTATAGGTCCGAGCCTTCCGAGTATATAGCAGTAGCTATATAAAAAGAGAGCAAGAGAGGGATATATCGTGAACCCTAGCCAAATCTCCTCGCGACCTACCCTAGAGCGCACCTTGGCAACCTCCTGACGTCCGCGCGCCGTCGACCACCATGCCGGAGCGCCACCTAGCCACCGGCAAGGCTGTGCGCGAAGACAACAAGAGCTAAAACAGCAGCAATAACAACAATAGAAGTAGCGACTTTGAGACGCGATTGTAATCTCCTTGGTTCATCGTTTTGCGAACCACTTTGTCAGGTGCATAGCCAACCTATACGACTTTGCTTCCCTTTAAGTATAAAAATTTATTTTGCCGTGTACGCGACGAGAATCGAGTTCCAAAATCGAGAAAACCTCGAATTCTTGGGTATAGAGAATGTCCCAAAGTCCCTAGTTTGAGTCTCGATTTCTTTCAAACCATTAATCAATTTTGAAATCCACCTGAACAGACTTATAGACAACCTATACGGCTACAAAACCCTATTTATGGTTTTAATTCTAGTTGGTTATTTTTTGTTCAAAATTGATTTAAAAATCGAGAAAAAGCATTAAAAAACTATTTTCGAAAATTAGAAACTTTCTCGATACTGGGTCCGTCCCGACAAATCGGACGAATTTGTAGTAACCCGAGGGCATCAAAAGGTGCGTACAGATGTTGTGGTCAAGTGGGCTTTGACGAAACTCGAATTGTTTGCGTGTGCGCGACGAATTTGAGACGTATCTGTCAAAATTTTCTGTATCGGCCCCTTTGCAAAAATCACAATTACTTTGTGCATGTTCGTTAACTCGAGATGAAACTTGCGCCAATAGGAACGTGTCATTTTTTTGGTCATGTATACCGAGTTGGTCTGATATTGAGAAGGTCGACCAGAACGCTATTTTCGCGGGCCCGCGACCCGATCTAATAGACGAATTTGTGCACGACCCACCGAAATTCAACTTTGGACATACCGTTGGATTCGTATCATCAAACCGGACCCGTAGACATATAGTTTGAAGACTGTAGAGACCGTAGGTGCTGGCACATTTTTTTGGTGCAAAGCGGGTCCAACGGCGGATACCGTTTTGACCCAAAATTATCGTTTTGCCCCTGTATCCAGAATTGGACTTATGGATAGGCTATCCTAGCTAATTTGACTATTCTGAACATGTTTATAATATCTGTTTCAGCCCCGGAGACAGTTGTGAGAGTTTGTCTTTTGTTGTTCGTTGGTTAACTAGATTGTTGGTTCTACGTGCTACACCAAGCAAGTACACCTTGCCAAACTTTATAGTATTTATATGCTTGTCTATATTTTCATTCTTTCTTGCTTTGTTATATATTTCTCTTACTTCATGTTTACTTTCTAGTTTTACGTGCATATAGGTAATTACTCTTTTTCCCACATTACTTGCTCTATTCCTTATCATGTTCATGTCTAGAGATAGTATTTCTTTGTCTATGCCATGCTCCCCCGACCTCTTTGACTTAGACTACCAGTACTTGATAGACTTAACCTGATCGTGATTGTTTTCACTTGACCCTGACTTGTTATTAGACGTGACTATACCTGACCACCTCGTTCGTGTGCTCTCATCGAGTGCAAATGAGCCTTACTATAGTTAGGGATTCCCCATCGACTACTGACTATAGGACTGTGAGCTCCTATCGGGCTGCGGTTACTCCGATTTACTATTAGTCACACTTGATAGCACTATCCTTGACGGCATGCCAGTTACACTTATTCTTTAGTGTCATATTATTTCCTTGTACCATTCCCTATCTTTCTCACATGTTATTTATTGTACAGTAGGCATGTATATTATGTGTCTTGCTAATCCCTTGAGGACCTGGTTATCTCTCCAAGTTATAGCCAAACTTGTAGAATTGATGGATTGTTATGATTTGCGTCTGCAGGATTCAGGTATCGTTTGTGCATGGTTTTATTTATTATTCTCTCATGTTGTATATTCTTATTTTAATATATTCTACTTATTCGCCTACTTTATTAGACTCATATTTCCTTTTGAGTCTTATTCGAACATGTTATGCTGTAGGTCCTAAAAAATCAAGTTGCACATATCAATAAAGTCAGAAAATCAAGAAATACAACTTTCAGATAAACTGCGTAGACATCAGATTGTGCACACTAGATTGCGCACACTTTCAACTGCGCAGGCTGACGTGGCAAAAGTCATCATTACCTGACACAATCAAATCTTCTGACAGCTGATAGCGCGAAGAATGAGGCGACTGTTTGTTTATCGTGCAGCACGGCGCTTGAGGACAGCTGGCAGCGCAATCGGCCAACCACTCTGTGCGCAGTCCATGCGTGCGTAACCCGATGCCAGCGCAATTCAAGTTACGCACTCTATCAAAACAACTGACAAAGTACACGTGGCATTCATGCCATCGATTGCTCATTACGTGGCAACCGTCTATGCACGATCATGCGACATTTCAATCAAATGATGCCATGTGTCCAAGACAGTTGGCCCACTGATCCAACAACTGCCTGTGCAGTCTACTGTTGCGCAAACCAATTGCTGCACAATCCATCATGCGCAGTCCAAAATAACTAAAAGTTAGTTATTTCCAGAACTCTATAAATAGAGTTTCAAGTCTTCGTTCAAGGGGATCACGGATCAAGGATCAAGAGATCAGAATATAGAGAGATCAGACTTTAAAGTTCAGAGAGTCCAGGAGTTCTTGTCCAAGTGTTGCTGCATTCTTCTGAGGCTTTTGCCTTCATTTTTAAGGCTTTTGCCTTCAATTTCAGAGTTGTTTTCAACTTCAGAGGCTTCGTCTTCAAAGCTCACATCGTCCAAGGGATAAAGCAATCGTCATCTAGATTGGATTCCTACAGTTGTATCATTCCCAGAATTCAAATTGTAATCTTTTACAAAGTTTGTATCAATAAAGTTTCATACTTTTGTTTTTGCAAACAAATGGCGACTCTGCTGGGGACGACTTTCTCCTCCGACGAGGAAGTGACAACTCAATGTGACGTAGCGTCTATTGGAAAGACGCAGAAGACACTGGTTGTGAAGATCAACCAGACAGCCTATGAGGCCATGATCACCTCCAAGACCACTCCTCGTACTGCAACCACTTCTGCCACAAGCAAAGTAGCCCCAGTATGGATCCCAAAGACTGCTGCACAGTCTATTGATGCTGCCAGCAAGACTCCTGTGCAGTCTGTCAGCAAGACTGCTGCACAATCCAAAGCTTCTGTCATCAAGCCTGCTGCACAATCTGACTCTGTTACTGCTGCGCAATCTGTTGTTGCCAATATACAGAGTACTTCATATGCTGCCTTAGCCAAGTACAAGACTCCTATGCCCCTGGCGCAATTGGCTGCCAATCTGTCTGCGCAGTCCAATATTCCAACATCCAGAGTCCACCCTAAGCACTCTGTAGCAAGAACTCCTGATGCGCAAACCACAATTTCTGTGGCCAAAACAGTGCGCCATCCATTCATGCACAAAATGCTCCTGTGCAATCCAAGAGTGACAACCTTTTGGCTAAACTCTCTTCTTCTCATAACAAGGGGAAAGGATCTGCTCCTCTTCCTAAACACACTGTTGCTCCTGTACAATCTACTGGGGGTAGTCCTTTGGCTATTTCTCTTCCTCTTCAAAACAAAGGAAAAGGCCCGTTGGTCTTTTCTCAAACTTCCTTGTCCCATGACTTGGAAGACAATAGAGGGAAACGCTCTTTAGCTACCCTTCTTCACAAAACAAAAGAAAAGGCCCTTTGGTTTTTTTTTCAATCTTCTTCAGTTTTTACTGAAGAAGATCAATCTGAACGTGCCTCGGCACCAATCAGTACTAGAACTCTTTCAAGTAAGGATTCTTCTTTCCTTCATGACAAGAGAACTTGTACTGACCAAAGAGGTATTCTGCCTACTCCGGTAGCAGAATTCCAAGACCTCCCAACTCACAAAATATCCTGTTCAAGACAGGGAAAATTGTTGGTGTCTCAAACAGAAACCCCTAGGGGTGAGTTTGCAGATCTAAGGACTTATCTCAACAGGCCTACTTCGACGAAACGCAAACAACCAATGCCGAAGATCAAACATCAAAGACAAACTTCCAGGGCCAAAGATCCTGACACTTATGCCAATGAAGTGAGCACTTCCCTGTACACACAAGGGACTAAACATTTGAAGAATCGGAATCATGTCCGAATATTATCAAAGAACAGATCCCTCAAGTTTTCCTCGTCCTGCTGCTGTTTCCGATCTCCGAGAACATCTCAGACAAAAGTGGAATACTATCTCAACACCTCCAGTTCAACCATCTGATCATCATTGCAACCACAAAGTCATCATCCAATGTTGTTGTCAAACAATAAAACAATCTGTCTTCGATCGTCTGACTTTGCTAAATCTGAACCTATGTCAGAGATGAAGAAGTGTTGTATGCCTCTGTCAACATGACTTCCCGGAACACTGGAGGTAGAAAGTGCTCCAAGCACGGCAACCTCGCAAGCCAAGCCAGCGATATTTAGACTTACTCCAAAATCCTCTGAAGGAGTATTTCGACATACCCGTCTAAAAGCCGAGACACAATCGGTCAAGAAATCTTCCTCAAACCCTTCGAGTTATCTTCCTACTTCTCAGTCAGGACGACTCTTTCTCCGACTATGATGCATAACGAAAGCTCTGAACAGACAGTGTCTTCCACTGTACCAAGAGAAGTGACAGATTATATTGTCACTGATGATCCAGATGTTCAACTTCAGTAAATCAAGAACAGCGAATCGCTGCACTTGAAGACAAGCTAAAGACCATGGCTGAAATGGTTGCTAGTATGCATTCTATCATTGTGCCAACATGTCACACCACCGAATGTACCTACTGCAGTCCAGATCATAGCATTATCAGTACCTGTCAATACTGTGCTGGGGGTAGTATCTCCTCAAATGCCTCCTGTACAAGTACAAGTTCAAACTACACCCAATCAGTCAGGGGCTGGAGGTAGTGCTTACAACGATGTTCCTCCTCCTACTACTCTGACTCAACCTTCTCCTTCTTCGTCATCGGAAGACGCCAATGAAGCGTCAAACTCTTGCGAACTCAGTTTGAAGCCTTCAAGAGAAAGACAACTTGCAAAGGTTGGGGATCAAGCAGCCTATCCAGTTGAATGGAAGGAAGTCCCGTTCTCGCCAAAGTACAAGATCATCAGGGTTATGGGATTGATTGTGGGTCGCTAGTGAAGGTAACAAAATTTTGATAATACGAATTAAAGAGTAGCAAAGAATTGGGTATTTCAAAGAGAATAATTTGACAATTGGAGATGTGGTTCCCTGAGAGAAAACTGGATACTAATCGTCTTGGTGAGAGTTGGATTTAAGTGAACGATTAGAATCATTCTCGAGTGCTCAAGAATAATTGGGAGGGCACGATAACAATTCTAGGGTTGATGAATGAGAGTAGTTAAAGCGAGGATACAGCCACATGAGTCGGTCGTGGCTATCTACATTCATGTATAAATAACTGATAGGGCAACCAAAGATGATACCTTGAGTCTATCTAGCAAGTACAGTACCTTGTCTTTCCAAATAAGTAAGACAAGAACACAAAGGTTTCAAAGACGTGCTATTGAGTACGAATGCGGGGTTCATAGGCGACGAAAATAATTCAAAAATAATTGCCAAGGCTGTCGCGAGACTCTAAGGCAAGTTTAACTATGTCTCCATCCACGTAAAATAATATACGAATGCGAACCCAAGTGCAATAGGTTGATCAGACCATCATGCAATAGTTCTGATTAGACAATATGTTAGTGGGTGCACCCAATAAAATATGTCATGATCAAGCTCAAAAAAGACAAGCTTGCAAAACTAAGGCTAAATTTGCAGCATAAGATTGTTGAATTTTAAGTGAGGGAGGTAATGATGAAGGAATTTAATTAGTCCAAGATCTTTTAAAATCAAGTCTTGCCCAAAGTGTGGGCCTATACAGTTGTCCTAGTTTTCTTCACTTACGGTTTGGGTTGTCTAGATAAGTTAAGGTCCTCTGAATTTCTAGTCTAAGTGAACTCATCAACATGATTCATAAGGACAAAGGATTTGTTAGGTTGTGAGGTGTAAACTCTCTAAATTTTTACTACGATTTTTTATTTTATTTATTTGAAATTTGTATTTATTTTTTTTTATTTTCATACTTGCTCGTCGAGTGTGAATATGTGCGAGTTATATATTTTTGAAAAAATATTTTGATTATAAATTTTAGTTATTTGGGAGAATGTTTCAAAATAACATACGATAAATTTTAGTACTTAAACGTATCACAATGAGATTGCCAAGATTAATTTTTTATAGAAGGCTATCTTATTTATTTTAGTAATTAGAAAAAACTATATTTCATGTGAAATTCTACTTGTGTGAAGTACATGAAATTTACTTCATGTATATTTTCAAAAATTATTAGAATTTATTTAGAATTATTTATTTAGCATAAAATATTTCAAAGATTTTAGATATTAATTATTTTTCGAAATTAATATTTTGAATTTATTTATGGCAATTTAAAAAGATTGGATTTTATTGATTTAAGCAAAGTGTATCTACCTTTATCGAAATTTGGATTGGATTGATTGTTTTAAATTCATTTAGAATAAATATAAGATCTATGATGTATTTAGATTTAATTCTATTTAAATTAGATTTGAAATTTACTAATCGATTTAAACTAAAGAGGAGTTTATCCTAAGGGGGATTTAAATCTCTAAACCCATATCAATCTAGAAGTTCTACCCCTATATATAGGGGAGCCTCCATAAGTTTCTCATCCACAAATTGTGCACTGTGTCCGTGTCCCTATTTTTTTCCTTTCCACCATTTTATTTACATATACATTTCACCTTTCGTGTCCATGCCGGACACGATTTTGACACAGAAGGCCCAATCCTTTAATCTAAAGCCTAAACTAATCCTAAACCTGACTCTAATCCTGGAGGGCCTCCTCGCCACGACCGTGCGCCGCCCCGGTCTATCCTAGCCATCGTCGCCACCCTTGCACCCACTCCTTGGCACCGTACCTCAACTCGACCACCACCAGAGTTCACCATCGAACCCGTCCGACTAGTGGCCGTCATTCTGGCCACTATTCCCCTCCCTACTTCCAGGCCACTCCGCCACACCTGCTACAGACCGTCCCCAACTTTACCACCTCTGCACCCTCCTTCGACTACCATCCCCATCACCTCTCACCAAGACCACGACACCGCCACAACCGTGGCAGAGCCATCATCGCCGCCTCCTCCAAATCAACCAAATTCGGCTACCACCACCCGATCCCATTTCTGACACATCGTCACCACCATTGTCATCATCCTCCACCCGTCAGCAAAACCCCTACAACACTAGAGACAAAGAAAGCAATAGAAAAAACACATGACCACCACCCCGCCCTTACCTCGATCCACATGCGAGCGCCGCCTCGCCGGCAAACGGCCACGTCTGGCTCCTAGGAACCCTCCGCGACCCTCTGCCTGACTTTCATGACGGTGTATTAGGTTCGCGCCGCCGGCAGCGTCAGCCCCACGACCAGATCCGAGCCTCACGCCGGAGCTCCGCCAGTCGAGCCTCCGCGTGCGTCCGCGTGACTTGCCCCCGCAGGCGAGCAACCTTCTCCCTCCGTCCCCCTCTGTGAACCATCTTCCGATTGTCCCCTCTCTGCCTCTCCAGCCGACGCCGACCAGAGCCATGGCCGGTGCGCTTCACGCGGCCACCATCGGCCGAAGCCGCAGCCACCCACTCACGACCCCAAGCCCTCCGCTCTCCCCTGCCGTTTCCCTGCTCTCCGCCGCAGTGCACGTGCGGTCCGGCGACCGACGAGTCTCCCGCAGCTCCGCTAGCGTTGGCTCCCCTCACGCCGGAGTCTCGCACCCCCGCCGCCACATACTCATGCGCCACCGGCGCAGCTCCGATCCCCCTCCCCTCTCTTCCTCGATTCCCCATCTCCCTCTTTGTTCTCTCAAAATCCTCACCCCTCATTCCTCTCTGTCTCTAGAGAAAGGAGGAGGAAAAGTAGATATTATTAATTTTATTATTATTTATTATTGTTATTAGTTAATATTGTTATTAGTAAACTCATAAGTTGAGATTATTATTAAATATTAAGATTATTATTGTTATTATTTATATTATTATTATTATATTATATTATTATTATTATCTTATTAGTGTTATTTCTACTGATTTTGTACTATAGGCATTGTTATAGTATTATTATTGTTATTATGTAAAGATTATTTGTTGATATTCTTTTTGGGGATATTTTTACGAAATATTATCTTCTAGTTAAGATCAAAGACAATTTTTTTCTAAATCCTTATATTATTATTTGTTTATAGCTTTGACCAAAAGAGAAGAAGAAGGGTATTTTCAACAAATTAGTCTTAGCCTAGGTCACTTTACTAGACTTATATATTTCCAAGGTATTTTATACGATAATTTTTTTTCATTTTAATTATTTATTTTGACTAAAGTAAGTTTTTCTACCTAAACGTTATTCTCACAAACTTGGAATATTTTAGCCTAAAAGATATTTTCATATTATTTAATTAAGTATACTTCTAGATTTAAAAAGGTAATTTTCCAAGAATAGTTTACTAATAAAAATGGTAGTTTCCTAACAAAAACTAAAATTTCAAGTATGAATTTTATCTAAAATATTTTAACTAATAAAATGTATTTTTCGAGTACGATGAATATTTTTCTAAAACATATAATTATTATTTATCAAATTTCCTTTAGTTATCCTTCTGTCCGAGACCAATCCCGTTATTCCTATTCCCTCGCTAAATTCGTAATACCTTATGTCGGTCCTAACTAATTTGATCCTTCTGGACCCAATGGAACTATCCGTGCCACCATCAGAGGTCACCTTGTGTAGTTGTTACCCAAGTTCGTGCCACATTGATCATTGCAGCACACCCGTACTACCAGGCAAGACACCTTGTCTTTACTGTTTAATTTCTTGCTCAATATCATGCATGTTTTATTTCTTATAAGTTGTTCTTTCAAAACCATATGTAGTTGCAAATTACTATACTTTAGTTTTTTTGCATTTGGCCTAGAGTTAAGGGACCACCTTTGTTTGTGCCGCATTCATTGGCCCGACACTTGTGTGTCATGATATCACGTGTCTCATAGATTCGGACTTGCGTACCGACCGTACATCGGTGCGTACAGGACGAGCATTAGGATATAACTGCTAATATAATTGCCTAGAAGACTTAGCGGTTATTAAAAATATCGTAGTATGGATTCAGCACGAGTAGTGCATGGGGGAGGGAAGACAGTTATTAGGCGCAGGGGCTTTCACACATTACTTTTTCTAGATGCCATTTGTGACTCAACCGAGAGCTAGTGAGCCGTGCATTATTTACTTTTCTCTAGATGCCACTAGTGCCTCGGTTGAAACACAAATGTGCGTGCATTTACTTTCCTCTAGCTGCCGTTAGTGACTCACCCGAGAGGCTAGTTTGCCGTGCATTTATTTATTTTTCTCTAGATGCCACTAGTACCTCGGTTGAAATGCTAATACGCCATGTTCTCGCAGAAGCCCTTGTTGAACGTTGTAAGGACCTTTATTTGTGTAGTCACATATACTTTTCTGTTGAGCTTTTATTATTCAGTTATTGGCATCCCTCTGAGGACCTGGTTATCTCGCCAGGTGTGTGCTCTTGTCTTTCGCAGGTGTTCTAGTTGTGGCCATGATCATCACTATTTCTCCGAGGATGATTGTACTTTGATCGTCTTCGCTTAGCTCGCCAAAATCATTCTTTATATATCATGTATTTCTTTTCATAGTTGGTAGTGATTTGTCTCCGTATTTGTCTCCGCCCAACTATATGTACAATGACAATTCATAGTTGATTATATAATATCTTTTATTCATTTATTTTGTGTGGATGAGATTAGTTATGGTTCTACTGCATTTTACAGCTTATGTATTCATACGAGGTTTTCATATATTGGAGTCTATTTCGTATGTATACAGCTGGCATGTCTACGTTCTAGTCCTACGTATTTGGACTGGGGCATTACATGAGGTATTCTACCCAACTTACAAGAGTTAAACTAATAGTATGATGGGACAACGGGTCAAGCAATCAAGATAAAGCACAAGGTTAAGCATTTAAGGAATTAAGTAAAACACAATCACATGCTGGGTCGAAAGAATTTAGTCAAGGTTGGATCTCTAATTGAGGTCAGAAAGTATTCTGGTATCATGGTAGAGGTTATAGTTTAGCCATTTGGACCAGAAAGTTATATCATAAAAATAGAGTATAAGGAGATGGGTTTTAGTGGGCATGATATGTCTACAGGAAGGTGGGCTCGTCTAGGTCTCGTATATAAAATTTCATGGAAGGTAACAACTAGTTTTACACTCCCAATATCAAAGTCACGGTAAGGGATGCCAAAAGATCTAAAATAGAAAGTGGGTGTTCACGAGGTGATAATTAATGCACAAAAAATAAAGAAGATCAAGTTAAAGCATGAAATAAAATTAATTAGGAATCCAGTAAAATAATTTAGGAACACAATTCCAGAGATAAGATAGTCTCCTAGATGAATACAGTTAAGGAACAATTAAATCATTATTCAAATTACAAATAGGTTAGAAGGTCGCAATTAAAAGATCTAGAATTGAAGGAAGGTCGAGTAAGTCAAGGTGGAGATACAGTCACATAGCTTGGTAGATGACCAACGGCAACTGTGCATATACTACTATCATGATCATGAGTGATATGGCAATTAGTGTAGGATACTTCTAACTCGTTAGGGCCATCTTGGTGGCCTGCCATTAAAATTTTAACTCAAGTTCCTCCAAAAGTTTCTTAATAAAAACTTTTCAAAATAAATCTACCATAATTTATATTCACTCTAAGCCGTCCAACTTATTCATGACTTAAAATTTAAACCCCTTCCATAAATCTCAAAGTAAACCTTTATCACGTTACTACTAACTTTTCCAAAATTTGACATTTTTATTCCAACTTTTAAACTCAAGAGTTCATCAATCATGAATCTATAAAAAAAATTCAATATCACTTCATAACTTTAAAACTCCAAAAATTTTCTCAAGTAATCCTCAAGATAAACCCTTAGCATATTATAGCAATCTAAAATTTATCGCTCAATATTTTAATGCACTCATCAACCATAACTTCTATTTCTAAGTCATTCAAACGTAATCACAACTTTTAAATGGTAAATTCCTTTAATCAATCAAAAAACTTTTCTTAGAAATCCAACTTAAACTTAATATTCAAATAATCCTATCAGTCATAATCATTTTTTTTCCAAAATTTGATATCCATGATCACAACTCTTTAAACCCAAAATCTAATTAGATTTGTAAATCTTAAATCAAAGGCACAATTTCAAATTTGAAATTTTTCCTCAAAATCGTTTTCATATCTTCCAAATGTTTTAAACCAAACTTTGTACTATCACTACGTCAAACTTACAACTCAAAATTTTACAAACTTATCATTAATCGTATGACTTAATTTAAACCTTCAAAATTTCCAAATTTGATCAATCTCACTCATAAATCTTGCAGCAACATTTAAAATTTAAAATCCTTTGCAACTAAATTTATATCTTTTCAAGGATGTATAACTACAACCCAATAAATCATTAACACTTTCAAAGACCTTCAAAATTTAAAACTTCCAAAAATCAAAATCAATTTCCTTTCTCCATTGTATATAGATTCTAAAATTTCTTTTAGTATCAAATAAAAATCAATTCCTCAAAGCTAGTAATGTTGCTTCCACCCACTTGGATTTAACTAATCCTTCTAGAAAAAATGGTTCCTCTTATCCTTATATCTTTATAACTCAAATAGGGTCTCAATGCCTACTAGTTGTCAATGTAATCCTTCTAGCCATATGGTTGACCAATAAGTATATAGTAGTGTAGTCATTCTTCTAACCATGATTAAGCACAAGAAGATAAGGGTATTGGTAGAAAGAGCTCAAGCAAGATGCAAAAATCAAGGAAGACAACGAGAGTTTGGAATTTGGAAACCAAGGAAGGTGATCAAGTATGTGGATGAGATTCTAGACTCTAATCCTATATTGCAGGCTCACATCGGTACAATTACGTAACCGAAGTGAAAAACTCGACCTGCATAGGCCACCACAAAAATATGTAACGCCCCAGTCCCAAAATACTTAGGACTAGGTACGTATCCATGCCAGCTGCATACATACGAAGTATACTCCAATATATGGAACTATCGTATGTATACATAAGCTGTAAATGCAGTAATCCATGATACTAATCTCATCCACAATAAATGAATCAATATAAAATAGGAATCAACACAAAATTATAATTTGTACAAAGTTGGGCGGAGACAAAGTCCACTACCAACTATCTCAAATAAAATGTACAAGAAGGAATAGATGAAATAACAAGACGAGCCAAGTGCAATCATCTTCGAAAGGATGGAGAAGATCATGACCTCGACTAGAACTCCTGCAAATATCAAAGAAGCACACACCTAGAGAGGTAACCAGTCCTCAGAGGGACGTAATAAGATACATAAACAATATGCCATATAAATACTGAATATAAATATGCCACAAATAAAAGTAAGTGGCAAGACCCCAATAAGGTATTCTAACCATACTAAAGTGAACATGCAGTTAAGAACAAACCTTTTGTCGCATAAGCCCTGGCTGTAAATGGGATCTGGTATAGTCCCTACTTGGGCACCAGTGACCTAAGCGTATGACGTTCAAAAATGACAGTGGCCAACCTGAGAGGCTCATCATACCCGTATCTCCAGCGGAGCTTCTGTGTTACAAGAGAATGTGTAATCGAAGCCCATACGACAAGAAAATGTTCTTCCCACCCGATGCACCTATCTAGGTCACATCCGCGATCATGTACCTCTGCTAACTACTAAGTCTCCTAACATGCCTCTATTAGCAGTTAGCCCTAACGCATGCACACTGGGGATCAGCCAACACGCAAGGACCTCTACATGCCACTCATCTCACACATCCTTGTGGTACAATTGTGTCAAGGTATATGCGATGCACTACAAATGGTAGTCCCTTAACTCTAGGTCCATATGCATTCAAAGGATAATAACAGGTAAGCTAATATCACCGAGCATGTAGTAAATCAGGAACTGTAAGAACTGGAAATAAACTAACAGTGATATGTAATAAAAATAAAATGCAGACTGAATATAAACAGTATAATGGCAAGGAATCTTGTCTGAGGTTATGTGCAAAAGAAAATAATCCAGTAGCTCGAACCGGCAAATAAACGAAGCAAGAAAAGCCAAATCCCGCAGATGACTCTGGATACTGCAACAAATATCACGAATGAGTTTGGAATAAAAGATATGCCTAGGAAACGCCTGTCCAAAAGTTAAATTCTGGAACAGGGGCAAAATCGTAATTTTGGGTCAAAATGATATCCGCCGTTGGACCCACTTTGCACCGAAATATGTGCCAGAATATACGGTCTCTAAAGTCGTCAAACTACATGTTTACAATTTTTTTTGATGAGACGAACCCAACGGTATGTCCAATTTTGGATTCCGGTGGGCCGTGCACAAAATTGCCCGTTGAGTGGAATTATGGGCCCGCCAAAATAGCATCCCGGTTAACCTTCTCAGAATTGAACCAAACTTGGCATACAGGACCAGAAAAATAATACGGTCATGTTGGCACAAGTTTCGTCTCAATCCAATAATTGTACACGAAGTTATGGCCAAGTTTGTAAAAGGTCGATACGGAGGTATCTCGACGGATACGTACTGATTTTATCGCGCATATGCAACAAAATCGGGTTCCGTCAGTTCCCACACGTCGAAAACATCCATATGCGCCTTTTGATGTATATAGTGCACGACCACGTCGCCCAGTTTGTCAGGACGGACGCCGTATCGGGGTATTTTTCTACTTTTGAAAACAGAATTTACCATTTTTGTGAAACTTTAACAGCGTGTAACTTTTTACATACGAGATAAAAAGTTATTCCAGAAGGTGCGTTACAATCTCGGTTATGTTGTCTCTGACCGTCTTTAATTAGTTTCTACAAATTTTAATGTACGGAAAGAAAAGTGGCCGACAGGTTGATATTTTAAAACAGTTTTTAATATTCCAGAAAAGTAGTTTTTCTCCAACTTCGTCTCGATTTTTTGAGCAAGTTGAATGGCCATGTCAAAATCCACCTGGGGGATCTCGTAGAGGGTCATGTTGGTCTTTCTACACGAATTTACGAATCTAAAAACAGATTTAAATTGATGGAGAAATCGCATGGAGAAGTTAGGTACCTGTAGGAGCGAAATTGTAAAGCAGAAAACTCTAGAGGGGGTGGATAGAGTAGGCAGCGGAATATTGCTAATTAAAACTTGTTAGCAGTTAGATCACAGAAATAATAATAATCACAACGTAAATAACTGTAAAGAAAAGAGTAATCAGAAGGCAAACGCAAACACAGAGATTTATACTGGTTTCCCTCTTGTGAGGACTAGTCCAGTCAGAAGAACTCTAGCTTCCAATTGAATCCACAATTGGAAAATCCCGTAAGTTTTCATATGAAGTCCTTGCAACTTCTACAGACGCGAGCTTTGATACGAAGAACTCGACCAACTTCAGTTTTGAAGAGTCTTTCTTCAATCAAGCCTCTGATTACAATTTCTCTGAAAGCTTATAGACCGCACCGTACCGACAAATTGACTAGAGAATTATAACTAGCTTGGAATTTGAAAATGGAAGCGTTTTAGAACTCTTTGGAAGAAACGTAAGCTTTATAAGAGAGAAGATGAAAGTGAATGAGTGTGTTTGAAATGATCAGAATTCCTCTCTATTTATAGTTTTTCCAAAGACAGAACTCTGACAGAATTCGGGCAGAATTCGGACAGAACTCTTTGTAACAAACCGCAACTAAATGGAGACCAAGTTCAAAATCCAACGTTCACATAACGTTCAACTTGGCCGAACTCAGGCCGAACTCTGGCCGAGTTCTGTCAGGGTTTGGTCAGGTTTATTTTGTGAAAATTGTTTTTGGCTTTTTGAAAATCCTTCAGAAGCTTTTTGTAAAAGTAGATATTTTTCAAAAACATAGGTCATTTTAAAAAGATAGGTCAGTTTTGAAAAACGATTTCGGATAGCCTATTTGCCAGTACGACTTGGTGTACAATGTATTCCTAGACTCAATAAAAATAAAAATTATATTGCGTAAGGAAATACAATCTTGAGTGGCAAACAGAGCTTCGGTCCTGAACTGAGTAGATATCCAATCTTGATCAGTGTCCAAAACGTCTTTATTAAACATCTGAATTGATTCATATATCGAGACAGAGTTTGATCAATTATTAAAATCAGGTTTGACCATGACCAATGGGCCAATAATCTCTCCCATTTTGATAAATGACAAACCTTGACCGATATAACATCTTTGGTCTTTATCAATTCAAAAGTGCACTGAATATATAATAAAAAATTGTTCATAACCTGTATTCATGAAGATGTTAGAACTTATTTCTCCTCCGTTGTCACTTAGCAAAATAATTACAAAGAGAAAGCTCCCCACAATAAATGCATAAGTAACAATCAATGAAGAAACACAAAAAAATAGAATTAAATTCATTCAACACAGGCATGGTATAAACATCACAGATATAAATAAGAGAAACAAATTGTCACAGGCATTTTATATGGAAGCATAAATAAAGATAATGCTATAATAAAGCTGAATCGAATAAAATACTAAACTGAATAATATGCTAAACTGAAGCATAAAAACATGTCCATCAAACAGTCATAAATCATATCCAAAAACTAATAAGAGTACTGATACTATCTTGGAATATCGGAGCATTTCTAAGTAAACAAAAGACAAAATCATCAGTCTCAAATGTATAACAACTCAAAAGTCATCCTCATCATCATCATCATCTGCTGCAGTGCCAGCATGTCCAGATGGACCAGCTCCAGATGTGCCAGCTCTAGAGGTATGTGGAGTAGCACCAGAGGTACGATACCAATTATAAGCGTTCCCTGGCTGGAACAAAGAGTGGACCGCCTCATCATCAATGCGGTAACCAGATACAGAAGGGTCTCTAGGAAGAGAGGTAGCAGAGTGACCCGTCTGTGCAAATCTGAGATCAGCAAAGAAGTTGGCAATAGCCTAGAACCGAGTCACGTCACGAAACTCATGTTCCCTGGAAGTGTCAACAAAAATGTCCGCAGATCCGATAGGTGCTGATAAATACCCTCAAAGGTCATAGGGTAAGACTGAGGAGGAACAGGTGCAGTAGGAGTAGGTGCAGGAGGTGGAGGAGCAGTGGCAATGTGGCGACGAAAAAGCTTGAGGAACTTGGGCTCAAGGTCCAGAGCGTAAGTGGATAAGTCTATGTCAAAATGCTGAAAGATGCGTGGAATAAGCATCACATAAGAGAGGTTGAGGTCTCTTCCGCGGCATCTACCCATCATCTGAATGATAGTCTTAGGGGCAGAAAAGGAATCCTTAAGAATGTGATATAGGGCAGAGAGTTGTAGGGCAGTGACATCATCTTTTGAAGTGGATTTTGGAAGTAGAGTAGAATAGATGATGCGATGTAACTCATAGTTAAACAAGTTCAAGTTATTGGCCTTGAACTTTTCAAGACGAGCACGTGCGGGCGCACAAAGCTCATTCTTGAAACTAACAAGAGTCGTGCCCTTGGGAAAATTGAAGTCAGTGATGTCATCGAGCGGGGCATCTTCATTTGGAAGGCCAAGGATTTTCGCTAGCATTTTATCATTGAACTCGATATCTATCCCGCCTACACGAGTTCTCGCGATAAAAGTGTCTAACACGAAGTTACAATAGAACAGTCTAATGGCATTAGTGGCGATAGGGAATTGTAAAGTAGCAAAATGATATAACTCTAATGCCTCAAAGTAGAGACGGTGGTCATGAAATACAGTCTACTTAATCGGAGATCCGGTACATATAGTACGCATAATAAATCCAAAGCAATACTTGGTCATGAGTTTTAAAGTAAAACTCATCCGTAGCTCCGTCATCCGATTGGACCGGGGAAAAGAGGGAATCCGTGTTCAGATCAGAAGATGATGCCTCTTCACTGGCATGGGTCTTCTTCCTCTTGAAAGGATTAAATCCCTTAGGCATTCTTTCCCAAAATTAGAAACCCTAAAAATTTGAAAGTGAAAGAGAGAAGGAATTATACCTTCTAAGAATCAAGTATGTTGTAGAGGATATGATTCTCCACACAAATCTAAATTTTGTATGGAGATCTCCACGTGGATTGGAAGATATAGAGTGAAGAAAAACTAGGGTTTTGGTGAGTTTCGGCTGCTGCTGTTGATGAGGAAGATGTGTTTAGAAGTGAAGAAGAGGAGATGGCATCGGGTTCTGTTTAAAAACCACACAACACCAAACGAACTCTGGTCGAATTCGGACCGAACTCGGGCCGAATTCGCCTAGGGTTCTTTTGGGGTTTTAAAAAAATATTTGTGGGCCATGTCCTTTTCATCAACTCATTTCAAATATTTAATTCAAAGTTTAGTAATTTTAAATTTTAAATAATATAATTAATATTATTTTATAAATTAATATTCTTTACTCAGCATCTATTTCAGATTAGCTGTAGGAGTACTATCCCAGCTAACGGAGGTTCACCGGAGAACTCTTAAATACCGCTTCGCTTCGACCGTAGTCGTGGTGACAGACAGACTCTTTTTAGGCTTGTCTCAAAAACAATTATTGAGTATTAAATAAATTAATTAATAAAACAATATTAATTAATATTATTGACATATAAAATTCCTAATTCTCGACGTAAATAATTTAAACGATCTTCTGCTGGAGGTTTTGTGAGTATGTCAGCCAATTGATTCTGTGTGTCTATGTATACAAGGTCTATATCTCCATTTTTTTGATGATCTCTAAGAAAGTGATGTCGAATCTCGATATGCTAAGTACGAGTGTGACATACTAGATTCT
Source organism: Iris pallida (assembly GCA_029216955.1). Lineage (NCBI taxonomy): Eukaryota > Viridiplantae > Streptophyta > Magnoliopsida > Asparagales > Iridaceae > Iris > Iris pallida. Next base: position 1,852,286 of record JANAVB010026400.1, read on the forward strand.
TAGTCAAATTAATAGAACTAGTGTTATCAAAGAAAATGGGTATGTGTGCAAAATGTAATCCATAGTCTTCTAAAGTTTGCTTCATCCACAAAATTTGTGCACAACAACGTCCTGCGGCGATATACTTAGCCTCGGTTGTTGATAATGTGACAAAATTTTAATTTTTGCTAAACCAAGAGACTAGAGATTTTCCTAGGAAATGACATGTGCCGCTGGTACTTTTTCTATCTACTTTGCATCTGGCAAAATCAGCATCAAAATAATCTGTTAGGTCAAATGACGTAGTTTTGGGATACCATAAGACGACAGAAGCGATGCCTTTAAGGTATCAGAAGATACGCTTAACTGCGCAAAGATGTGATTCCTTAGGATTGGCTTGAAAATGTGCACACAAGTAAACACTAAACATAATGTCTGGTCGACTAGTAGTTAAGTACAGTAAGCTGCCGATCATACCTCGATACTTACGTATGTCGACGGGTTGCCTTGTTCATCAATATCAAGCTTGGTTGAAGTCGCCATTGGAGTGCTAACTGGTTTGACTGCTTCCAGGTCGAACTTCTTTAATAGATCTTTTGTGTACTTTGCTTGATTTATGAACGTCCCATTGTTGGTTTGTTTGATTTGCAGTCCGAGAAAGAATTTCAGTTCTCCCATCATGCTCATCTCAAACTCATTCTGCATACACTTTGAAAATTCTTGACAAAGAGATTCATCAGTAGATCCAAAAATAATATCATCTACATAGACTTGAATCAAAAGAATATTATTATTCAAAGACTTTATAAATTATGTAGTGTCAACCTTTCCCTTTGAAAAATCGTTGTCAAGTAGAAAAGAGATTAGACGATCGTACCAAGCACGAGGGGCTTGTTTTAAACCGTATAAGGATTTTTTTCAACTTGAAAACATAGTCAGGATATTTGAAATCAGTAAAACCTGGAGGTTGAGCTGCATAAACTTCTTCTTTTATAAAACCATTCAAAAATACGCTTTTAACATCCACTTGAAATAACTTGAAATTATGAAAACATGCAAATGCACATAACATGCGAATGGATTCTAATCTCGCAACTGGGGCATAAGTCTCATCGTAGTCGATACCTTCTTCTTGATGTTATCCTTGAGCTACGAGTCGAGCCTTATTACGAGTCACTAAACCATTCTCGTTCAGTTTGTTTCGGAATACCCAGCGGGTGCTAATGACCGGATGATCAATGGGCTTGGGAACAAGTTCCCAAACTTGATTCCGTTCGAATTGGTTTAATTCCTCTTGCATAGCATCTAACCAAAAATTATCACTACATACTTCTTCAATATTTTTGGGTTCAAGCTGTGAAATAAAAGCAACACAAGAAACTATATCTTTATTAGAGAAACGAGTAATTACACCCTTGGTAATCTCACCAATTACCAAGTCCTTTGGATGATTTGCCAAGAATCTCATCTCTTTTGGCGTATCCTTAGGATTGCTGGTTCCGGCTTCCTTGCTTGAAAGTTCTGCATCTTTGTGTGAAGGTTTTGCAGTAGCTGTACTTGGTAATCACGTCTTCATTGTCGTCATCGTCTAAATATTGATTTAGCTTATCAAACTTGACATTAATTGATTCTTCGATGATCATGGTTCTCTTGTTGAGGACTCTGTACCCTTTGCTCTTTGCTGCATAACCTAAAAATATACCTTCATCGGCCTTTTTATCAAATTTACTCAGATTGTCTTTAGTATTTAGAATAAAGCATTTACAACCAAAAATCTTGAAAGAAGAAACAGTGGGTGTTCTATCAAACCATAGTTCATAGGGAGTCTTCTTCGATATAGGTCGAATTAGAACCCTATTGAGAATATAGCATGATGTATTGAAAGCTTCAGCCCAAAAGTATCTAGGTAGACTAAACTGGTTCAACATTACTCTAGCTATTTCAGATAGAGTCCTGTTCTTACATTCCAAAACTCTATTTTGTTGTGGAGTCCTAGGGCAGGAAAATTCATACAAATAACCGTGTGTGTCACAGAATTGCTTGAACTCTGCTTTCTCAAATTCGCCGCCATGATCACTACGAATGCGAGTAATCATGAAACCTTTTTCATTCTGTACTTTCTTGTAAAAGGTGACAATTCTGACAAAGCATCGTTCTTGCGTGCAAGAAAATGTACCCATGTGTATCTAGAGAAATCATCTACAATGACAAATGCATATAACTTATCACCTAGACTAGCAATTCTTCTTGGTCCAAATAAGTCTATATGCAACAATTGTAGAGGTCTAGTGGTACTTACAACGTTCTTGGATTTAAAGGCGGATCGGGTAGCTTTGTTCTTTTCATATTTACTACATATCGTATCCTTCTTGAAAGATATGTCCGGTAAGCCGCGTACCAACTTTTTTGTAGATAGTTTTGAAATTGTGTCCATGTTTGCATGACCGAGTCTCATATGCCATAGTTGACTCTCAATGCTCTTGGTTATCAAACATCTACTTGCTTTGTTAGCATCTTCTAACAGATAGAAAACATATATGTTGTCTTCCCTGATACCTTCAAAGATAGTACTACTAGTTGAACTATCAACTATAGTACATTTGTCTTTGACAAAGTTAATGCTATAACCGTGATCAGCTAAATGGCTTATGGTGAGCAGATTATGTTTTAACTCGGTAACTCGACAGACATCTTTAATCACAGGATAGGGAGCCTTACCAATATCACCGATACCGATTATGTACCCTCTTAAATTATTACTGAAGGAGACATATACTTCTTTATTCTTCTTCGACAGTGTTACGAATAATAAAGCATCACCGGTCATGTGCCATGAGCAACCGCTGTCGAGGATCCATTTGCTTCTAGCATGTGAAGGGCGTTCCACCTACAAAATAATTTACAGATGATACTCTTGGTACCCATTTTTTGTAGGGTCCTAACAGGTTAATTTTTGGTATCCATGCATAAACATTTAAATCTACTAAATTTTTGATTCTACATGCAGAGGATATATGACCAATGAGGCCACAATAATGACATTCTGCATGTTGAGTGTTGAAAGTTGTGTGAGGTGCATGATTGGTAGGTTTTAGTTTTCTAGTATAAAAGAATGCATGCCTATTGGTCTTCTTGGGCATAGGTTTGGTATGGTTTGGTCTGACAGTGTTTGGTTTGGATGTGTTCCGATGATTCGGTAATTGATACGTGTTAGAATAGGAAGCAGCGACTTCAGGCCATTTTCCTATACTAATTTCCAACTTTTTGGAGGTGTCATATAATCTAGTGTAGTTAGATGTAAGTGTTTCTATTCTGACTTGTGCACACTAGAGACTCTTTCTCTACTTAGATAGGTCTTCCTTTAGCTGGATGATAGTTTGGTCTTTTTCTTCGGATAACTTAATAGTCTCGTGTAACAACAGCTTCATAGATGAAACCTCACCAGACTCAATAAAAGACTCATTATTTCTAATATCAGCTAATTGGTCGGTAAGTCTTCCTATCTCACCTTTGTACTCTTTGAGTACCTTCTTAGAGGTTTCATATTTACTATGCAGTTTTCTGTAATCATTTAACAGGTCACTGAAAGCCTCACCTAGTTGCTCAAAGATGAAATCATCATAAGGATCAAACAGAGGATTAGTGATTACCTGATCGCAAGCCATTAAGCATATATTTGCAGCATCATCTGATTGTTCGTCTTCTGAATTGCTGGCTTCGCTTTCATGTCATATGCTTGTATTGGTGTACTTCCTTAATGTAGATCTCTTCAGGTAGCCTTTTTCATATTTGCTACTTTTTCATGTTGATGATGATGCTGTTGGACAATCTTTCTTTATATGTCCTTTCTTCTTACATCCGTAGCAAATAGGATCTTCCTCGTTGTTGTTGCTGTTGCTGTTGCTATCTTTTGTTCTTCTGTTGAATCTCATGAACTTTTTAAATTTTTTACTAGAAGAGCTTGATCTTCAGAGTCAGAGTCATTGTCGTCAGAATCATCTTCGACAGTTCTTCTATGTTGAGCCTTGAGAGCGATCGACTTTTCTGACTTCTCCTTTGGTGTAGCATCTTCAAAGTCCTGAAGTTCTAACTCATGAGTGAGTAGCTTACCCATGAGTGTTTCCAGAGACATTGTTGAGAGGTCGTTTCCTTCAATGATTGCTGTAGCCTTTGGAATCCAGTTCTTTGTGAGAGCTCGTAGAAGTTTGTGAATCATCTCATGGTTACTGTATTCCTTGCCTAATGAAGACAAAGGATTTACAATATCCAAGAATCTCGTAAACATCTGAGTGAATGATTCACTTGGCTTCATTTTGAATGCCTCGTACTCTTGAGTAAGTTGTTCCTTCGTGGGTTACTTCGAGAAGTTTCCACACTTCATTTGATGTTGTGCAAATCGACACCCTGTTGAATTCAGTTTTGTCTAAAGCACAAAATAAAGCGTTAATAGCACATGCGTCAAGATTAACATTTTTTTTTCATCCTCCGTATATTTATTATGGGGTTTTTCAACTAGAACTCCATCAACATTAATACGAGGAGGATTTTTGTAGCCATCAATAACTATAGACTATAAGTCAAAATCAAAAGATTTTAAGAAGAAACTCATCCGTGTTTTCCAATATGTGTAGTTTGTGTCGTCAAACGGTGGAGGTCTGTTTGTGGCTTGGCCTTCACTTATGAATTTTATAGTTGCCATGTGTAATACTATGATCTATATAACAATTAAAAAAATAACTGAATATAGCTGCAGTTTTACCTTGCTTTACCTGTATAACCTGCTCTGATACCAATTGTAGGAACGAAATCATAAAACAAAATACTCTAGAGGGCAGCGGAATATTGCTAATTAAAACTTGTTAGCAGTTAGATCACAGAAATAATAATAGTCATAAAGTAAATAACTGTAAAAAAAGGGTGATCTGAAGGCAAACGCAAACACAGAGATTTATACTGGTTTTCCTCTTGTGAGGACTAGTCCAGTCGGAAGAACTCTAGCTTTAAGTTGAATCCACTATTGGAAAATTCTGTAAGTTTTCATACAAAGTCCTTGCAACTTCTACAGACGCGAGCTTTGATACGAAGAACTCGACCAACTTCATTTTTAAAGAGTCTTTCTTCAATCAAGCCTCTAATTACAATTTCTCTGAAATCTTCTAGACCGCACCGTACCGGCAAATTGACTAGAGAATTGTAACTGGCTTGGGATTTGAAAATGAAAGCTTTTTAGAACTCTTTGGAAGAAACGTAAGCTTTATAAGAGAGAAGATGAAAGTGAATGAGTGTGTTTGAAATGATCAGAATTTCTCTCTATTTATAGTTTTTCCAAAGACAGAACTCTGACAAAATTCGGGCAGAATTCGGACAGAACTCTTTGTAACAAACCGCAACTAAAGGGAGACTAAGTTCAAAATCCAACGTTCACATAACGTTCACCTTGGCCGGACTCTGGCTGAACTCTGGCCGAGTTCTGTCAGGGTTTGGTCAGGTTTATTTTGTGAAAATTATTTTTGGCTTTTTAAAAATCCTTCAGAAGCTTTTTGTAAAAGTAGATATTTTTCAAAAATATAGGCCATTTTAAAAAGATAGGTCAGTTTTGAAAAACGATTTTGGATAGCCTATTTGCCAGTACGATTTAGTATACAATGTATTCCTAGACTCAATAAAAATAAAAATTATATTACGTAAGGAAATACAATCTTGAGCGGCAAACAGAGCTTCGGTCTTGAACTGAGCAGATATCCAATCTTGATCAGTGTCCAAAACGTCTTTAGTAAACATCTGAATTGATTCGTATATCGAGACAAAGTTTGATCAATTATTAAAATCAAGTTTGACCATGACCAATGGGCCAACAGTACCTTGGTTTTGTTTTCTGTTGATGTTGTTGTCGTTTGTTGTTGGTGGTGGTGTTGCCGTGGCGACCGTAAGGCGGGGCTGCTGTTGGCCGAGGGCTCACCAAGGGAGGTACGGGGTGAGCGGAGGAGAGAGGAGGATGAAGGAAGGAGAGAGGAAGAAGGAGGAGGAGATTAGGTTTTTTTTCTTCTAAAACTTATATATATATAACTATATATATGTGAAGGAGGGAGGGGGTTCGGCCCCTTGGGCACAGCATGATGATGCTGCTGCTTATTACTTGTGGTCAGTTCCCACATGGTGGGGCCGACCACATGTTATATATATTTTTTTACTTTATCTTTTCCTTACTTTCAATATATATATATATATATATATATATATATATATATATATATATATATATATATATATATATATATATATATATTATAGAAACCCCCCCAATTTATAAATGACGGCTCAATGACCGCTCAAAACCGTATACAAGGCGCAAAATGCCGAAGCCTATACAGGTATACCACAAAAGGAATGAGGGAGGAAAGAAAAACATACAAAACTGACTCCTGGGGCTACTGGGGTAGCACTGACCAGAAGTCTCTCGAACTGTGGGAACACAGGGTGCTTCGCTTACGGCATTGTCGGGCTATTTTCCGAAAGAGCTTGTCTGCCGAGTAAGGGTAACCTTCGTATCTCGCTTTGTTACGATTCTTCCACATGATCCATATAGCGGCCGCTGCGACGATCTGGTGGCCATGGGAGGCGGAACCCCAGGACGGAAGATGTCATATTTGCCAGTAGATCGTGGAAGCGTCCGCTTCCCTGCTCAATATAGAATGGCTGGTTAAGGGTGGTCCAAGTCCTGTTTAGCAGCATCCCTTGACGGAAGATGTGATCAATAGTCTCTGTCTCCCTCTCTGAGCAGCAGGAGCAAGCTGATGCTAAACTAATCCCGATGGTGTTAAGGATGTCGTCAGTCGGTAGTTTCTTCCTGAAGACTCTCCACAAGAGGAAGGACCACGTCTTTGGGATGCAAGAATGCCAATAGTGAGCGATGGGTAGGTACGGACGACCGGTGCCTTGGATAGCGGATCTCGCCGACCTTACCGAGAATGCTCCCGAAGCCTCGAGGGACCAACACAACGCATCCACCTCGCTACCGATGCGTAACCCTGTCACTCGGACGCTATCTGCTGCCTCGGGACCGGACCACTCACGAATCTGGTCTCAGTTCCAGTCGTTGGTAGTGGGGTTCCACAAGTCTATGATCCTATAATCTCTTGGGGTCTCCATGATATTCGGGATCATGCTGTCGCCCACCCATCGCTCAAGGAATGGGTTCAAGTCGCCCGCTCCCAGCTGGAGTCTCATCGCGGGTTTGGCTAGGATGTGACCAATAAGGATGCGACGCCAAGCTGCGGAGGATCTGCAGTTAGATATGGCCATCGAGGGGTGGATATGTTTAAAATATCTAGCTTTCAAAAATCTGGTCCATAAGTTGTTGCGCGTGCGGAGATTCCACCATAATTTCATCAAAAATGCTATAACAATGTGGCTGAGTTTGGTGAATCCCAAACCCCCCTCTCCGGTCGGATGGGCCATCGAGTCCCAGCTGGCCCAGTGATGCTTATCGTGGCCGTTGTGTAAGCCCCCTGAATTTCAGGGTTTATTTTTATTTTTCTTAATGAATTATTTTTGATTAATGTTTTACTATTTAATTGTTTAGATCATTAATGTACCTTTCCATGACTTTGACTTCTGGAGCGTCAGGGATGCCAATCTCTATAAACTCTCTTTACGAGTTTTGAAGTAGACAAGATTATCTTCGTTTTGATATATCATGTCCCACTTGAACTCGTTCCCTTATGCTCTTTTTGTATCGTGCAACTTCGGGTCAACTTAGACCAATTAATTGTTGAATAATTATTCCCACTTTTATCTTTGATCATCGTTTGCACGTCACCGTGACTTTTAATTTAGGAGCACCAGACCAGTCATTTTCTCAAAACCAACTTCTCATAAATGATCTACTCAAGACGCTCTTCACCCATGACCTTCGTGTCCCACTCAGACACTCCATTTTGTGCTTCATTTTCTTCGCACAATTTTCGGGTCAATTTAGGCCAATTTATTGTCTACCGCAAGACCTGATTTAATTTCCGATTTAATTTCGTGACCCGACATCGATCCAACCTAGTCGACCCAAAGTAAGGACCTGGCCCACATGAAGCCTACTACCCGCATGACGTTTGTGTCCCATTTATTGGAGTCTCCGTATATTATTTATTTACCCGTGATCATAAATACGTATTTAATTTCATTATTGCACCCGGTTCGATTTTGACCCAACCCGGCTCGACCGAACCCAAGCTCCATATTGTTCTCCCATGGCTATCCAAATACCCCACTTAATTTCCTCTTTTTCCTATTTGAAAATATCTTTTCCTCTCTCTACTTTACAAATATCTATATCTATATATATACATACATACATATATATATATATATATTTTTTTTTTTTACATATATATATATATATATATATATATATATATATATATATATATATATATATATATATATATATACAGTCTCTCTCTCCCATTAAAACACAACACTCCACCACCTCACCCCCTCTCCTTTACATCACACCCCCCCTTTTGGATCGACTTCACACTCTCTCTCCCTCTCAAATATCTCTCTCTCTCTTCATATATATTATATATACATATATCACTCTCTCTTCCTCTCTATACAAACACCCACACACACAACTCTCTCTCTCACTCAACACACACACACCACCCCACCCCCACAGCCGACCCATGGCCGGCCGACCACCCCATGGCTGGCCGAGCTCCTCCCTTCTCCTCCTCCTTCTCCATCATCACCATGCACCATCTCCATCACTATTACCATTTCACCACCACCTTCACCACTTCAACTACCTCCACCATAACCCGAACCACCGTCGCTTCCACCACCCTTGCCGGGCCTCCGCCGCCGACGTGCGCCGCTCGCAGCCGTGCGCGCGCGAGCGCAGCCGCTCGCAACAGCAGCAAACGCTGCGGCAGCAGCTGCCACGGCAGCAGTCGCACGCCACCGTGCGCACAGCCGCCGCCGACGAGCCCTCTGGCCGCGTGTGCACCCCGGCCACTCCCCCTCGTCCGGGTGACCTCCGGCGAGCCACCACGTAGCCGCCACCATCTTCCCCGACCTGTGAAACACACGATTCGTGCGTTTTGAACGAGATCCCGTCGGCGCACGCGAGTTTTGAACTCGAAAATGGTACTCTGTCGCAGCGACTTCGTACACGTTTTTTGGGAGATCCGACCGTTGGATCGGCGAACTCCTTGCTCCGTCACAATTTTGGCATATCCATCTTCACTACCCTCAAGTTTCGTCCGTTAATTTCGTCATTTGATACATCAAAACTGGCCACCAATTTGACGTTTTAAATTAAATTGTTTTTGGACAGTTTTGTGGAGCCGATTTGTCAGCTCGTAACTTCGCCGTCGCAGCTTCGGTTGGCACACTACCAGTTCTTGTACGCAGCTAGTATAACCCTCTTTTTATCTCCTTGAAGTTTCGTTTAATTATAAGCACGTTCGGTTGGTCGAATTCGACGCCAAAGTTGGTCGTCCGAATTCTTTAATTTGCACTTGTTAAATTCCATTTTTGAACCCGTGACTCCGGATTCAATTTCTGACACCACCAGTAGACTCATGGCATCGTTCTGGAATGTTTTCATATAAAGTTTGCTTAATTTGGAGAATGTGGGCCCTGGCACGCATTTCGGTGCAAAGTGGGTTCCACTTTTCGAGTCAACGGGTCACTTTGAGATCGGCTCATCGGAATCCAATTCCGGATATACCGTTGTGTTTGTACCGTCATTCTGGACTCATTAACATATAATTTACTGAGTTTTGAAGATATTTTCTCCGGCATGCATTTCGGTGCAAACTAGATTCTAAATGTCCGCGTCAACGTGTCATTTTGAGATCGGCACATCGAAATCCTATTTCGGACATACCGTTGGGTTCGTATCATCATTCTGGATTCGTGGACATATAATTTGCTAGGTTTTGTAGACTTCTATCTTGACACGCTTTTCGGTACAAAGTGTATCCAACGGCGGAAATCATTTTGATCCAAAATTACCGTTTTGCCCCTGTGTCCAAATTGGACTTTTGGGTAGGCTATCCTAGCTAATTTGACCGTTCTGGACACGTTGGTGATATTTATTTTATCATCCGACAACATCTGTAGATTTTGCTTATGTATCATCCTTAATTTATAATTAATTATTTTTCCAGAAATTGTTACTTTCTGTTTTAAATTTTTATATATATTTTAATTACTGTAAAAATCTGGGAAAAATTATATTTAAATACTGTTAATTTAGTTAATTTATTATAATTTTTCCAGCATTTATTAAGTGCTTTTGGTATTTTATAAAAATAGGAAAACAGAACTCATTTTCAGTATATTTATGTTTGCTGATTTTTAATAAATATTTATGAAGGTTTATAAATTCCAAAAAAATTAGTATAAATTTTTATAATTAATAAGGATCATTTTGGTACTTTATTTTATATATAATTGAGCTTTTTGTCTATCTCAAAAATTGTTGGAACACAGTGTACAGTTTGATTTATTTATTGAATAGTTACGACTTTCAATATTTTGTATTGTTTTAAGTTATAGACATATTGGACCTCACCCTGCACTAGTGTAAAAACCTTAGAAAATTAGTTTGGATCTAGTGTCACTTCACGTTAGACTTTTATGCTAGATCCCCACTTAGTTAGTGTCCAGTTAGGAGTCGTGTCTCACCATTAATGTAATCTTGAACATAGCTTAGAACTGAATTTGTATATCATTATTGAGAGGACACCGGACATCTATATCTTTGTACTAGTATTCTTGCTTTGCTCGAGACAAGTACATCTGCAAACTCATTTACTGTCTTTTAATGCTAGAACATGTATTAACCATGTTAAAATACTGATCCTTGAGGTAGCAAGTTAAATCTTCACATGTTGTATTACTTTCAGTACCTGCCATGCTTAGGACAGTTCTTATATATTCACATGCTTCTTACTGGTTCTCAGTACATGTTTCACTATGCTTTATACTGCTCTGAGTATTCACATGTTGTATACTGCTCTCAGTACCTGCCATGCTTATACTGCTTCCAGTATCTTTCACATATTTTATACCGTTCTCGTATCTCTCACATATTTTTACTGTTCTCGTATCTCTCACATGTTAGAATCTGGGTTATGGAGAAACTGATAGTAGTGTACGTGATCACGACCCCCTCTCCGTATGTATTTACCGAGCAAAAGATTCATTTTATATGATTTTTGCGCCGTAGGAACTCTCAAAGCAGATTTGTGCGTATGTACATCTATCGCCTTTACACTTGTACGGAAGTATATTTCATTATGTGCCCCCAGCACATTGTACATCTATTGACCGATCATGTACCTGCTCCAGTTTTAAACATTAGATATACATGTGTCATCTTGACAAATGTATTTTTCCTTGATTCCAGTCATACCATGATTCCAGATATGCCATGTTCCCTGTGTTACTATGATACTGTGATCCCAGTTGTACCATGAGGCCATGTTTCCAGTATTTCCTATTTTATAGACTTATCACACCATGTTTCTTGTTGTACATCTTTTTTATTATATATTCAGTACTTTAGTTGTAGAGGTTGTACTTGCTCCCGTCCTGACAGGTTAATGTTGTAGGTTCACTTTTCGAGAAAGAAATGCTATGTGATTGATATTATGGTACTGCATTTGAGGACCTGGCCTTAGCTCCAGAAGAGGCCCCAGCGGGGAACCTTGCTTAGATATCTTTCATGTGTTTTGAGACTTAGATTTTAGTCTGTACTTATATTTGGATACTGGACTTTGTCTCCAGTTAGATACTTGGATGTGTATTATTAAGTCTGTACTTGTTTACCTTCACTTATAGATACTGTGTTGTGATGAACCTTTAATTGGGATTTTAGAACTATTAGCAGCTTAGATCCTTTATTGTCTATTCTTAGAACAGCTTACTATTCTTTAACAAGCGTAGGCTGGACATGGCTCGGCCCGGCCCAACAATTTGGGTAACGGGTCGTGACATGTTTTTAGTGGTGGTCCATACAGGTCCAGACTTAAGTTGTTTGGTTACGTTATTGTACCAAGCATGCCTGCAATCAGGATCTAGGACAACTTGATAACACTAGAAATAAGAATTAGAACACCTAGAGGATTTTTAGGATTGTAACATAGGAGAACTCATCACAACATAGGACCGTTTACTATATTTAGTATCTTGCTTGAAATTCTGTGGGTTACAATTTTGACCAGGATAGTACCCTTGGGATGACCCCTGAGGATCTCACTCTAATCTTACCTAGAAATCTATTTTCACTTATTTCCATTTGCTCTTCCTTAAATTCGTTGTTGAATTTAATTTCTGATTTTCGTTGTTGACTTTGATCTTGCATCGTGATAAATTTTGTGGATTGAATTATGATACATCCTGATAAGGTAAACGTCTGCTTTATTTATGAAGTTTAGAATTTATCGCAGCCATATTAGCTGGTATGACAAAAACATAGAGCCTGATTTCGGATATACTTATCCTAGTTATGGAATTTAGATTTTCTCGTAGCCATACCGGTTGGCGTGGCGAGGATTCTAGATAACATGATTAGAAGATGTATACCTTAGTTTTGACTCTATCGTTTGTTGCATCTAAGCTTACTGGTGTGGCAAAAATTCTGGCAACATAATTTCAGGAAGACGTGTATGGTTATCAGATCGTATCTTAACTTGGTTTACTTTGTAATGACCGAATGAGCAGGAATAAATTCTTATCATCATTCTTCCCCGTCTTGATTAACTCTATTTTATCTACATCTACAACTAGGATGATAGGTTCTCTAGGACTCTCCAACAGGATTGTTTTCATGTTATCTTTTGGACATAATTATTTTTATGTTCCATCTTTCCTATGACTTGACTAAACTCTTCTTCGTTAACCTCTTGGATAATTCTTCTCGTTATGCATCCCGTTGTCTCCGTACCATTCTTAGAGATATTTCAACAAACTTTTCTGTCTTGCCTGACCCTTTAACTTGTTTGGACACTATTATGGATTGCTTGACCCAGTCTTAGGCCTTGTTACCTTCTATTTCATAGGCGACCGAAATAGCCAAACCTTGTTAACTGATCCTGTAGTATAACTATAAATGTATTGTGTGTTTGTAATAAGTACTTTTCCTAGGGATTGGTTAGATTAAGCTTATAAGACAAGTATAAGTGACTGACTGTAGTAGACTTGGAAACCATTAAGAGCGATTGTATTGATAGTATGAATTGATGATAGGGTATCTAAGATAGAATAATGAGATATTATATTGTTGTGACTATGGATTGAGGATTAGAATCTTGTGCTTAGCAGTTTGAGGATTTGCATTTGTAGAATTTTGGTTGGTTATCTATAGCTAATTACATGTTATTAGAGGGTAGATCGATATGTGGATTGATATAGAATAAATTAGAATGAGTTATCGTATTGCGTACGAGATCGGAAAGATATCGGTTAAAAAGACAAGGAACAAGACAAAGACATATGTACATTGGTAATTAATAAATTGGGAGTTTTGAAATCGAGGATTTATATTCGGAGGACTTGTTGAGTAAAATAAAGAAGGCTTTACGCCAAGGATAGAAATCGAACGTATGATTTCAAGGAGAAACTGTAGGAAAGGATTGACGACAAATGATGCTAAGGAACTGTGGATTGATAGAATATGGATACTTAGGATACGATAAGGAAATCCAGTATTTACAATTGAGGTTGAAAATATGATTGATGATTAAGCATTGTTTGCTTATGAACATACCCAGAGAATGACCTATAGTTTAAGATATACGTTAAGGTTCCATGTTAGTATGGAAGATTCTAAAGGATATATGATGTAGTTTATGATAGAAGGACCTTTGTTGAACCTGAACCAAAAAGATTGTAAGAGAAACGGAAGAGATGATTACAAGGGTAGCAGTTTGAGTATCGTAGCCAGAGCAGCTACATGTTATAGTTTGACCTATTGGACGATTTTTAATTTCGAGGACAAAATTTTTGTAAGGTGGGTAGGATGTAAGCCCCCTGAATTTCAGGGTTTATTTTTATTTTTCTTAATGAATTATTTTCGATTAATGTTTTATTATTTAATTATTTAGATCATTAATGTACCTTTCCATGACTTTGACTTCTGGAGCGTCAGGGATGCCAATCTCTGTAAACTCTCTTTACGAGTTTTGAAGTAGATAAGATTATCTTCGTTTTGATATATCATGTCCCACTTGAACTCGTTCCCTTGTGCTCTTTTTGTATCGCGCAACTTTGGGTCAACTTAGACCAATTAATCGTTGAATAATTATTCCCACTTTTAATTATTCCCACTTTGTATCTTTAACCTTGTTCTCAGAACCAACTTCTCATAAATGATCTACTCGAGACGCTCTTCACCCATGACCTTCGTGTCCCACTCAGACACTCTATTTTGTGTTTCATTTTCTTCGCACAATTTTTGGGTCAATTTAGGCCAATTTATTATCTACCGTAAGACCTGATTTAATTTCTGATTTAATTTTGGGACCCGACATCGATCCAACCTAGTCGACCCAAAGTAAGGACCTGGCCCACAAGAAGCCTACTACCCGCATGACGCATGTGTCCCATTTATTGGAGTCCCCGCATATTACTTATTTACCCGTGATCATAAATACGTATTTAATTTCATTATTGCACCCGGTTCGATTTTGACCCAACCCAGCTCGACCGAACCCGAACCCAAGCTCCATATTGTTCTCCTATGGCTATCCAAATACCCCACTTAATTTTCCTCTTTTTCCTATTTGAAAATATCTTTTCCTTTCTCTACTTTACAAATATATATATATATATATATATATATATATATATATATATATATATATATATATACCCATTAAAACACAAACACTCCACCACCTCACCCTCTCTCCTTTACAGCACACTCCTCCCCTTTGGACCGACTTCACACTCTCTTTCCCTCTCAAATATCTATCTCTCTTCATATATATTATATATACATATATCACTCTCTCTCTTCCTCTCCATACAAACACCCACACACACAACTCTCTCTCTCACTCAACACACACACCACCCCACCCCCACAGTTGACCCATGGCCGACCGACCACCCCAAGGCTGGCCGAGCTCCTCCCTTCTCCTCCTCCTTCTCCATCATCACCATGCACCATTTCCATTTCACCACCACCTTCACCACTTCAACCACCTCCACCATAACCCGAACCACCGCCGCTTCCGCCACCCTCGTCGGGCCTCCGCTGCCGACGTGCGTCACTTGCAGCCGCGCGCAGCGCGAGCGCAGCCGCTCGTAGCAGCAGCAAATGCTGCGGCAGCAGCCGCACGCCGCCGCACGCACAGCCGCCGCCGACGAGCCCTCTTGCCGCGTGCGCACTCCAGGCCACTCTCCCTCGTCCGGGCGACCTCTGGCGAGCCACCACGTAGCCGCCACCATCTTCCCCGATGTGTGAAACACACGATTCGTGCGTTTTGAACGAGATCCTGTCGGCGCGCGCGAGTTTTGAACTCGGAAATGGCGCTCCATCGCAGCGACTTTGCGCACGTTCTCTGGGAGATCCGACCGTTGTATCGACGAACTCCTTGCTCCGTCGCAATTTCGGTATATCCATCTTCACTCCCCTTAAGTTTCGTCCGTTAATTTTGTCATTTGATACATCAAAACTGGCCACCAAGTTGATGTTTTAAATTGAACTGTTTTTGGATAGTTTTGTGGAGCCGACTTCGTCAGCTCGTAACTTTGCCATCGCAGCTCCGGTTGGCGCGCTACCAGTTCCTATGCGCAGCTGGTATAACCTTCCTTCTGTCTCCTTTAAGTTTCGTTTCATTATAACCACGTTCGGTTGGTCGAATTCGACGTCAAAGTTGGCCGTCCGAATTCTTTAATTTGTACTTGTTAAATTTCATTTTTGAACCCGGGACTCCGGATTCAATTTCTGACACCACCAGTAAACTTGTGGCATCGTTCTGGCATGTTTTCATATAAAGTTTGCTTGATTTGGAGAACGTGGGCCCTGGCACGTATTTCGGTGCAAAGCGGGTCCCATTTTTCGAGTCAACGGGTCACTTTGAGATCGGCTCATCGGAATCCAATTCCGGATATACCGTTGGGTTCGTATCGTCATTCTGGACTCGTTAACATATAATTTGCTGAGTTTCGAAGACATTTGCTCTGGCACGCATTTCGGTGCAAACCAGATTCTAAATGTCCGCGTCAACGTGTCATTTTGAGATCGGCACATCGGAATCCTATATCGGACATACCGTTGGGTTCGTATCATCATTCTGGATTCGTGGACATATAATTTTCTAGGTTTTGTAGACTTCTATCTTGATACGCTTTTCGGTGCAAAGTGTGTCCAACGGCGGACATTATTTTGATCCGAAATTACCGTTTTGCCCCGTGTCTAAATTGGACTTTTGGGTAGGCTATCCTTGCTAATTTGACCGTTCTGGACACGTTGGTGATATTTATTTTATCATCCGACAACATCTGTAGATTTTGCTTATGTATCATCCTTAATTTATAATTAATTATTTTTCCAAAAATTGTTACTTTCTGTTTTTGAATTTTTATATATATTTTAATTACTGTAAAAATCTGGAAAAAATTGTATTTAAATACTATATTAATTTAGCTAATTTATTATAATTTTTCCAGCATTTATTAAGTGCTTTTGGTATTTTATAAAAATAGGAAAACAGAACTCATTTTCAGTATATTTATGTTTGCTAATTTTTAATAAATATTTATGAAGGTTTATAAATTCCAGAAAAATTAGTATAAATTTCTATAATTAATAAGGATCATTTTGGTACTTTATTTATATATAATTGAGCCTTTTGTCTATCTCAAAAATTGTTGGAACACAGTGTACAGTTTGATTTATTTATTGAATAGTTACGACTTTCAATATTTTGTGTTGTTTTGAGTTATAGACATATTGGACCTCACCCCGCACTAGTGTAAAGACCCTAGAAAATTAGTTTGGATCTAGTGTCACTTCACGTTAGACTTTTATGCTAGATTCCCACTTAGTTAGTGTCCAGTTAGGAGTCGTGTCTCACCATTAGTGTAATCTTGAACATAGCTTAGAACTGAGTTTGTATATCATTATTGACAGGACACCGGACATCTATATCTTCGTACTAGTATTCTTGCTTTGCTCGAGGCAAGTACATCTGCAAACTCATTTACTGTCTTTTAATGCTACAACATGTATTAACCATGTTAAAATACTGATCCTTGAGGTAGCAAGTTAAATCTTCACATGTTGTATTACTTTCAGTACCTGCCATGCTTAGGACAGTTCTTATATCTTCACATGCTTCTTACTGGTTCTTAGTACATGTTTTACTATGCTTTATACTGCTCTGAGTATTCACATGTTGTATACTTCTCTCAGTACCTACCATGCTTATACTGCTCCCAGTATCTTTTATATGTTTTATACCGTTCTCGTATCTCTCACATGTTTTTACTGTTCTCGTATCTCTCATATATTAGAATCTGGGTTATGGGGAAACTGATAGTAGCGTAAGTGATCACGACCCCCTCTCCGTATGTATTTACCGAGCAAAAGATTTATTTTATATAATTTCTGCGCCGTAGGAACTCTCAAAGCGGATTTGTGCGTATGTACATCTATCGCCTTTACACTTGTACGGAAGTACATTTCATTATGTGCCCCCAGCACATTGTACATCTATTGATCGATCACGTACCTGCTCCAGTTTTAAACATTAGATATATATGTGTCATCTTGACAAATGTATTTTTCCTTGATTCCAGTCATACCATGATTCCAGATATGCCATGTTCCCTATGTTACTATGATATTGTGATTCCAGTTGTACCATGAGGCCATATTTCCAGTATTTCCTGTTTTATAGACTTATCACACCATGTTTCTTGTTGTACATCTTTTTTATTATATATTCAGTACTTTAGTTGTAGAGGTTGTACTTGCTCCCGTCCTGACAGGTTAATGTTGTAGGTTCACTTTTCGAGAAAGAAATGCTATGTGATTGATATTATGGTACTGCATTTGAGGACCTGGCCTTAGCTCCAGAAGAGGCCCCAGCGGGGAACCTTGCTTAGATATCTTTCATGTGTTTTGAGACTTAGATTTTGGTCTGTACTTATATTTGGATACTGGACTTTGTCTCCAGTTAGATACTTGGATATGTATTATTAAGTCTGTACTTGTTTACCTTCGCTTATAGATGATGTGTTGTGATGAACCTTTAATTGTGATTTTAGAACTGTTAGCAGCTTAGATCCTTTATTGTCTATTCTTAGAACAGCTTACTACGCTTTAACAAGCGTAGGCTGGACATGGCTCGGCCCGGCCCAATAATTTGGGTAACGGGTCGTGACATGTTGCTATGCCGCTAAAAGAAATTATAAAAGATCTGTTCGATCGAAGAAAGGACCTTGATGGGCGGTGAGCACGCAGCCAGGGTGTGGATGGGGATGGAGGATAGCACATGATTGATGAGGATCATTTTGCCACCTGGGGATATGGTGGCGTTATGCCACCCTTCCAGTTTCTTCCTGATTCTGGTAGTTAAGTCCTCAAAGATGCTGGCGTTGGACTTCCCATACACTAATGGGCATCCGAGGTAGGTGAACGGGGGCCTGGCAACCGAAAAGGATGTTAAGTTG
This sequence comes from Iris pallida, assembly GCA_029216955.1. NCBI lineage: Eukaryota > Viridiplantae > Streptophyta > Magnoliopsida > Asparagales > Iridaceae > Iris > Iris pallida. The sequence continues at coordinate 1,870,958 of JANAVB010026400.1, forward strand.
GAGCGGTTGTTGGCGTGCTCCCTATTAGTTTTGTGGTGAGCGTAGATAACACTCTTGGAGTGATTGATCTTCTGGCCGGAGCATCTAGAGCACCTCATCAGGGTGTTGTGAACCACTGCCACCGCACCTTCATCCCCGGAGGAGAAGATGAGTAGGTCCTCTGCGAAAGCTAGATGGGTGATGATTGGGCAACCACTAGATGTATGATAGTGCTGGAAGTTGGGGGTGTTGACCATATTGTTAAGGTTCCTACTCAGGGCGTCAGCCGCTATGATGAAAACAGTAGAGGATAGGGGATCGCCCTGTCTCACCCCGCGGTGGGATTTGAAAAATCCCTCAGCGTTGCCGTTGATGATCGTGGAAAACCACGAGTTACTGATGGATCTCCAGACGATGTTGATCCAAGTTTCTGAAAATCTGAAAGCTCTGAAAACCCAGATCATGAATTTCCAATCCAGTCTGTCATAGGCTTCCTCCATCTATTTAAAAATCCAATTAATAATTTAAATATTATCTAATCCAAATATATATATATATCCATTCATATACACCCTCCATCTATTTAAAAAATCTACTTAATAATTTAAATATTATCTAATCCAAATATTTAATATATTTAAACATATCTATATATATAGAAATTCAATCAACTCAAAATAATAATAACATCTCAATAGGATAAACATTTATTAAATGTTCACAAAATAACTTTAATATTATTAAAATAATAAAATTTGCTCCAATGGGTGAACTTTACCACACACCCTTATCCGGGTCTAGAAAAATGTACAATTTTGTAAAATATTATTTAATAATAAAAATACCAATAATGGTATACATAATTAAATAATTTAAAATTGTACATAAAATTCTAAAATAATTTAGAAAATATTTTACGTACATAAATATGTCTACATGGCCACCTTGGCCCCACCACATGCCTACCTAGGCTTAAATTTGGTCCGGGCCTAGTTCAGACTGGTTTGGCCCAACCGGGTCATCTAAAAATTAATATATAAAATAATATCTTATTAAAATAATTTAAATAAGTCAATTCACAACTTGGCCTGGTTTTCCTAGTTTGGACATCACCATGGCTAGGCTTCCCCTGACATGGTTAATATACTAGTCAAGGCACACTGCTACAACTTTCGTGCTAAAAGTCTTGGTCGTCTAGTGCTCCAAAACTCAACAATGGCTAAGGTCACTTCTACTAAAAAAAAAATCATAAATTGCATAAATTCATTTTTAAGTCTTTTTAAATAATAAAAAAATAATAATTAAAAATTAGGGGTTTTACAACCAATAACTTCCTTATCCTTACCTAGACCATTCTCGTGTCAACAACATTAACTTAACAAGTTGTGCTTGCCTTTCGGCCCATACTCAGAGACGCAAATACACGATAGTACCCAATTTTCATGTGATTGTGCTACAAGTCCATTGTGCTAACATCGTGGTAGTATCATAAGCTCTATTCGTATGTCCATATTGAGGTCATGCCTCGCAACTCAGTGTGACTTAACCGTATTGCTGCCTCACGGCCTTTGCTGCTTTGATCATCAACTGACTCAATCAAGATTAGTGAACTAAGTGTCACTTTACCAACTTTTTCCTACGACGTTTCCTGACTTAAACTTGAAATGACTCAAATCCAACTTATATAACTCTATGCCAACAACTTAATACTCGATGCCATATCTCGTGCCAAAGCACGGTATCTTCGTTACAGCCAAATCTTACGCCCAACATTGTGTTTCAAATCGTGCACACATTCAAGTCGATTAATTGATACTGTGTACACAATACGCGACTCAATCCAAAGGCATGCACGCAGATCGCCACTGATATTGCGACTCATCTATGTGAAATAGTCACTAGCACAATAAGCTATTTTAGACACATTAGCTTTGCTATTCGGGGCCCTTTCAACGCAAGTAGCGAGCCCCACTGAAAGTCCCCGAATAACCTGAGCGGTACTCCCAGCTCGGCTAAAACTCGTATTTCTTCCTAGGCCGAAACGGTCCCGTGGCCCCGGGTTGCCGCTCAAGAAAACTTTCCCTTGTCGACAAGTTGTCCATGACCATGCAAGACTCGACTCGAACTACCGTCTCACACAGTCATTTTTTTTAGTGTTACCATCTTTTCAGGACCATGTTCAAGACTTCTAGTATTTGAGACCTCCTCGACGACCCATGGTTGCGAGTATTCTTCCATGTTGCTCTCTCATTTTACTCAACTCAGGAACGACTATTCGATAGCCCTTTTTCCAAGCTCAACTTGAATCAACCTTGGCTCGTGCCCTAAAATACTAAGTCCGTGACCTCGTGCCTTAAATCAACTTGGATTCTGAACTACCGACCAAGACATACTTTATATGATGGGCCTTAAGATCGTAGGACTATGTGGTTATGATAGCCGTAGAAAACATGGGACAGTTCTTAGACTGACTTCGATACCTAACATAACTTTGCCTAACTTAATCGTGCAACAACATGACGAGCAAAGGCTGCGCCAAGCCTTGCATCATACACTACAACAAAAAGACCTATTAATGACGCTTGATAAGTGGATTTCATGACGGCTGATAAAGAAGCGTCATCAAAGTTCAAAATACCTTTTTTCTATGGCGATTTTGGCTAATTTTGGGCTTTTTATAACGTTTATAAAATAAAGCGTTATTAATATTTTAGAGCGGTGGCAAACTTGTAATTAAGTTTTCTGTAAAATTCTTTCCACCAACGCGATATTAGGAGGCTCAAGCCTCCGCCCCCTTCTCATCCCCTCTCCAAATCCCTTCTCCTTCCCTCTCAGCTCCACTCCCCTTCTTATTCTCTTTCCTCCTCTCACCAAACCCTAAGCTTCTCCTCCTCCTTCTTTTAATCCTCCACATCGTCGTCCTCCGCTTAGTTTCCTCCTCCGCTTTTCGATCTGGAACCCTAAATTTTCCTCCATCCCCACCAAACCCTAGATTCTCCCCCAACCCGATCTGCTGAACCTCGGGCACAGGGCAGGCAAAGCGATGTACGGCCGCCGCCGCCACTCCCACCAGCCGACCCCCTTCCCATCCTCCGCCCACCGGACCCCTCCAAGAGATTGACGAAGCAAAAGATAGAAGCCAAAGCCAGTAAGAACCCTCCGGTAGTCGACGTCGACGAGTCGCAGAGTGTTCGAAAATAAGGGGGTTGGATCACTTTTTTCTCTTCTTTTGCTTTGTAGTCATTGGAACTGCTTTTGCGTTGAACATCCTTTTTAAACTCCCAGTATGGTGTGGCGTTCTTCTCACAGGGCTTAGCACTTTGGTGCTTTTATTGCTACAACAGTATGGGGTATGCAAACATACTTGTTTATCTAACCAATATTTTAGAGTAATATTTCATGTCTATGTTGTTTAAACGACTGAAGCTCTAATTCAATCACCTCTTGTAAAAAGGTGATTCGGTGCTAGAAATTAAATATTTGCTAAAGTCAGATATAATACCTCATATTTACAAGGGCTTCTATCTGTCTAAGAGAATCTGGAAAAGGGCTAAATAGATTAATGCACTTTTTTCTTCACCAAAAAATGACACTACTGAAAGAAAAATACTGATAATTAGAAATATCTAAAGACAGAATATATTGAATCAGTTGACTAAAGCTGTTCTATTGGGACCCGTGGTAATTCTAAGCATTTTTGCAGGTCCGAAAACTTGAGTTACTGATAGCCTTTTTGGTGTCTACAATGGCTGCTTGCTTCTTTGTTGAACTTGGGTATGCGAAGCCTAACCCTTCAGAAGTTATGAAGGGATTATTTGTCCCTCAACTCAAAGGAGATGGAGCTACTGGACTTGCTATCTTACTTCTTGGTGCTATGGTTATGCCGTAAGATTCTTATTCACCATCAAGAATTTTCATTCCTTCTTTTCTTATCACGATGATGATTATCCCAACTGTGCAGGCACAATCTTTTCCTCCATTCTGCATTAGTTTTGTCCATAAAAGTACCACTTTCAGTCCATAGAATTAACGTAAAACATCTATCCTTTTAATAATAATTGATTCTTGAGAAAATTGATAATTAGTTTAAAATTGATATTTTAAAAGACATATATATCATGCAGGCACTTATCGTATTCACGTTGACGGCTACTATCCGGTCACTGAGGCCAGCCCCATGCATGCCGGACGCCTGCGAGCTGCCGTCGGCTCTCCACTTCGCGATCCTGTACTCGGCCGTGGCCTTGCTGTCCGTCGGCACCGGGGGACCCGGTTCAACACCATGGCGATGGGGGCGGACCAATTCGACGAGATCAAGGACCAGGAGGCCTTCTTCAACTGGTACCTGGTCGCGCTCTACGTCTCCACCGTCCTCGGCTACACCGTGATCGTCTACGTCCAGGACAGCGTCAGCTGGGGCCTGGGGTTCGGGCTCTGCGCCGCGGGAGGTGCGGCCAGCGTGGCTGTACTGATGGCCGGGAGACGGTTCTACCGGCGGCGGGAGGCGAAGGGGAGCCCTTTCACTGGCCTGGCTCACGTGGTCGTCGCGAGCGTTAGGAAGAGGAAGGCTGAGACGAGGGAGGGAGGTGTGGTGGAGTACTATCATGGGATCTCTAGTGAGGGCGTACTGAAGGTGCCTCCGAGAGATCTGACTCGGGGGTTTAGGTACGAAATTAGTTTCTCCTTATAATTAAAAGAAAATTCACACCACAACACCAATGACTATATTTTCTATTTTTTTAAGCCTATTGTTCTACGCTGTTAAGATTTTCTTCATTAATCTTATTTGAACTTGGATTTCTCTAATGCTATTAAAATTTCTTCACTCATAAGTTGAATCGTGGATTTCTCTACTGTAAGGCCTCTCCTCCAGGTGCTACGCAGGTTTGGATTTTTATGTAAGGCCTCTCCTCCGCCCATGGTTGTTTATATAGGTAGACTAGTCTTTCTTCAATTTTGACTTGATTCTTTATGCATCTTTAATTCTTTATGACCTATATTGTATCAGTTTGTTGTTTTTCTTTTGAGAATTATGATACAATTTATGTGTTTGACAATAAACTGTAATTTTTTGCTCAACATATTTTAGAAAGATTGGAGAAATAAGGCTCAACTTTGTAAGGTAAAATATGATATTCAAAATAAGAATACGAGTACATTTTGTAGTAATCTTTAGTTGCCTGCTCTGGAGTAACTCTCCTTTATCCAATTGTGAGGTGATATTTTTGTGTTCTTGACCGGTCTGGATGGCTCATTGGTTGGGGAGTTTTCTAGGTACTGTTATCCCTAACTATAAGTTACATGTTGGTGCTGCTTAAGAAGTTTGATGCTGGCTGCTCAGCTTCTTTTTTTCTTTTATAGAGTTTGATTGCTTGATCTGTTTGGAAGGCCAAGTAAAGTTTTAAGGTAATTTTACTCTGGCCAAGTGAAGTAGTTGAGTCGGGTACTTATGTAGTATATTGTCCTGTTGATTTAAGAGAATGTACTGTCAAGTTTATTCATGCTTACAATGTAATCTTTTTTTTTGTTTTTTTCAGCTTTCCTTCTTTCATATGTGGACCAATCAATTGCAAGAGACATTAAATTCAAACAAACGAGGATACTGCTTTTTTCCATAAAGATTTTAGCAGTTGGAGGACCATTAGTCCCTGGTAGTCCAACAGAGCTCTGGGTGCACGTTTTTTGGTAGTTGTAAATGTATATATGTATTTGTAAATGTATATATGTATTTGTAAATGTATATATGTATTTGGATATTCTATTTTGAGAATATAATGAAGATGTTGATATGTACTCTATTTTGAGAAATGTAATAAAGATGGTGATATATAATGTTAATTTGATTTTTAGGCTTGACAATTATATGGACTGATTTGGATATGCTAATTTGAATAGTATAAAGTGTATAAATGTGCTGCATTGAGCCTATACATGTTATCTATTCATGACGTTTTTAAAATTGTTCTGAATTGTGCACTATATATTAACTATTCATAACATTTTTATAGAAACTATTCATGACGGTTTTTTATGACGCTTTTAAAAAACATTTATAACACCCATTTTCATAACGGTTGCTGTGGAAAAAAAGCGTCATGGTTCGTCATTAATGACGCTTTTTAGCCGTCATTAAAAGGGTTTTTTGTTGTAGTGATAGGAACGTGCTGTGCATGCATTCGACTTTGAACAACCAAGTTTGGGTGCCTGAAATTATGCCACAAGCCGTGCGATGTAACTTAACCCGTGGGGCGAGAAAAGGCTATACCAAGC